>VHKM01000891.1:0-397500 GCA_007210695.1 Neogobius melanostomus
TAGGTTTAATAGTGACAGTGGAAATAGCTGTTACAGCATTTGGGTTGCTGCTATTCATTTCTCTCAGTTCCCTATAATTTCATAACGTAAACAAGGTTCAACAGTTAATACAAAATACTGTAAATAATACTGAACAAGGTCAACATATCTTTAGCATATTTACTCAACAAACCACTTCTCTTATTACTGTTTTTGAATTTGTTGTAGATGATCAGCGCCTTTTCAGGGTCCTCTAGATCAGCCATCCCAAATCCGGAACATCGCGGCCCCCCTTGTTGATCGAAAATTATCCTCGGGGCCCCCCACACTGTAACCCGAACAAGTTCATTGAACTCAAAACTTTTGTGGAAACTTTATTACGACAAAAATATTGTTAATGTTTTAAAATTTTTATCACACCCAGACTTATAAATTAACAGGTTCAGTAGACTCATCCAACCCATTCTTTTAAGTTAAGTAAACTTATCACTTTTTATTATTTGTCCATTTGATCCTTAGAATTTTTAAGTTCATAGACTCATTACAAACACTGTCCCTGACCTTTCAACTTAAAAATGTTAAGTTCAGTAAACCTCATTACATTAACACTTTCCTGATATTTCATACCTAAAATTTTATAAGTTCATAGAACGTCATTACATTAAACACTTTCCTGACTATTTCAACCTTAAAATTGTTGTTCTTTAGAATCATTGTATTACCTATTTTCTGCCAATTTTTAACTAATAAGTGCCAGCAGTCATATACTAACATTATGACAATTTCAACCTAAAAGATTAAAGCTCCGTAAAACTCATTACAGCTTCTTCTATGGCAACTTGTATTGGTAAATTAATGTTTGAGCGACTTAACTTGTAGAATATTAATAGGCCCAATATTAAAAACCCAATGGCATCTTATTCAAAAATATAATGCCTTTTTTGACACATTACAAACACAACGGCAACTTTAAACATTCACAATATTGCATAATTTAATGTTTTACTCAACCAGTGACAATCACAAACAGATAAAACTGCCACAGGAGTATGAAATGTGGGAATTTTGAGTGAACAGTAAATTCTCTATAGGCGAAATGGCCTTAAGTAAGCTTGGTTCATGGGAAACAACGCCAAGTTGAATTGTTACAAGATTGTGTCAAAATCTATATAAAAACAATTTCAAGCCATTAACAATTGTTCAAAGAAAATTATGCCTCTTGAAGTATTTGTCTACATCAGTGAAAGGGTCAGCCTATTGAATAATAATTTAAAACCAAAGTCCTTTTTTATTCTAGCTCAGAATAGCAATAACGGATAGTTTTCAATGGAACTTTGACCCAATTTCTCCAAGCAAAAAGAGATTAATAAAAACCAAAACATAAAAAATAGGCCGACTCAGGCCAAAAATAAATAAAATACTAGTACTATATAATCGTGTGTCATACACATACTTAGGGGACTGTTTTTTCTTTTCGCTTTTTTTACTGGCACTAAAAACAAAAAACAGGGTGCTTGAATGCTTTTCAGTTGGCACCATTTTTTAAACAATCAAAACTGAAAAAAACCAGAACATGATCAAAGTAGGCAACAATTTAACTGCGTCTTCAAAGAGCCATTTTTCAATGAGAGTAAGGACATGCGTTTAGAGCAGTGTTGTCATCGAGACATTACCAAAATCTTTTGGATGAACGGTACCCAATCGTGTAACAAGTTTCTTGATACTTCAATATTGAACCGTACATCAGACCAGGCAGCAACAAAAATGCTTCAGGCATTGTCATCACTCACTCATTCACAATGCTCCCTTCCACAACAATTGAGATGTTCCCCAGCGGCTTGAAGACATCTGGGAAAAGCAGTGACAAGGCGCAAGGGGCTCATCGCGTCACATCTGGTTCTCCATCTTGCTGCAAATACAAATTTTGTATCAATATTGCGACCAAGAAATACACAACAACAAATAAATATGCCGGGAAGACAAATCAGGTACAGAGATGAGCAAAAGAATCGTAAAAAACAAATATAGGAACCCAGATCTTGCGCTGGCACAATGACAGTCAAACTCTAACTCGATGCTATCTTAAGCATTATAGGGCTTCACAGGTCACACGAAAAACATTTAATAGCCCTATCATGAGCTAAAAACAATGTTCCATGTCCTGAAGAAAGATGTAGCCTACAGCCCAAGTTATTCATTCATGAGTTATAGCTCAGTAACCAACATTATCCGGTGTGGCTTGTTTACATGCATGAGACCATGTGCTGTTCATTAACATGCACTGTCCCGACCAATAAACCAAATAAATAAAAAAATTTAAATGCACCAGTTGATTGTTTATTGATAGCAATAAGAGATAATGTTTTTGATAGCAATAAGGGATTGAGGGAAGAGGATGTTTGATACATATACTAAATATTTGTCGTCTAAGAGCCTAAATAAAACAAACAAACATAAAATGTTTCATCTATTCTAAAAAAAATTAAAAATTAAAAAATTACTGGAATATTATAAATCATCATTTAAAATCTAAACCACCATGCTAATTTTCTGTCCCTGGACCCAACAGGCATCAAAACCTTGGTCTCTTACGATGTTTTTTTTTTTTTAAACCTCTTCAAACTTTTATTTTTTGATACCAGTAGCACTTAACTTTTTTCGATACAATATCTGTATAGTGACGATAACCAGCCCTGGACATAATACAGAACCCTCAAGGAAAAGAAGTTTGGACACACCTGCTCTAAATCAAAGTTTAAAACAGAATACAAAAAGAGTATTCACCAGATTTAGGTCCTAATTTATTAAGATCCACAGAATTATTTCATCTTGTGGCATTCCTTGTGTGTGTGTCAGTTTATAATTTTTGTCTCTGTTGTTTCAAATTGTTAAACGTTTCAAGATGAACTTGTTCAAGAAGAAGCTAACAGGGAATGGCTAATTGCAGACTACGCCACTTAAACACAGCCAAGTTTGAGTGAAAATAAAAGGATCTCCACTGTGTAATTGGATGTACAATAGCCCTCTCTCCTTTGTCTTTCTGTCAGTAAAAAAAAACAGGAACATGCTACAACCCCTGCAGTGGCGCTTATGGCCTTTAGGGGCATGAGTTACTTAGTACTGCTTTAATGCCAGGTTTGTCTCACAATAAAATGTTGAGGTTTTAATTGTGTGGAATAATCAAACTTTCAGTAAAAGTACCATCTGTACGTGTACATAAGAAGAAGTCTGAGGGCCACCAAAAATTGGTCTGAGGGCCGCACTTTGGTACTTGCTGTATTGTGTATCGAGCCAAGGCTGCAAGATTAATGCACTAAATCTGTATTGATGGTCTTCTGAATATTCTACAATAGTGAAATTTTGCTTGACTGTCACTGACATCATTTAGTCACGGTCTGAAGCCATTTAAAGTTACACCCCTGCCCTCGAATGAAAAATAGAAAGCATAAATGTTCTTACGTTGCAACATTTGATGAAACCTGCATCATCCTCCTTAAGGTAGATGCAAAGTCCACGAAGGCACAATAAGCGTCTCAAATTGATGTCACCGTCTTCCTAATGACAGAAAATGTGTATATATTATTTAATAGATATATATATACACAGTATAGAGCGATAGAGAGATAGATAAAATTGAAATAGCCAAAGAAAAACAGATTTGCAGACTTTCCTCTCCAGGGTATGCACGGTGCATAATATGCTTTTCTTAGGTAGACTATGCCACACTGTTTTAAGGAGGTGCAAGGGAGGATGAAAATGGACCAGGAGCCATGCATTCCAGCTGGTCTTGACATATTTTTCTTAGTGGTTTGCATCACTTTTTAACTATGTATAATGTGTGTAAGACCAGTAATGGCCTTACAAAAGAAAAGAAAACAAAAAACGTTTTGATAGTGATACCCGATACGTTATTGGAACAAATAACTAGAACCACACAGGTGACTCATCATATAATTAGAATATCATGAAAAAGTTTTATTTATTTATTTACATTTATTTCTGTAATTCAACTTAAAATGTGAAAATACACGCAAAGTGACATGTCAAGCCTTTATTTGCTATAATTTTGATGGTTATGGCTTACAGTCCATTTTCAAAATATTTTAATTGTATGAGATTTTGAATTTGGAGTTTTCACAAGCTGAGCCATAATCATCAAATCGTAACAAATAAAGGCTATACATATGTCACTTTGCATGTAATGAGTCTATCATATATTAGTTTCACAGTTTAAGTTGAACAGAAGTGAATGCACTTTTTCATGATATTCTAATTACAGTATATGTCGAGCACCTGTAAACATGAAGATGTATTAATTTCATTCTATAAAATACAATTTCTTTCCTTTTTTACCATTTATTTGAGCTGGAACAATCATTACCTCAAGTGCTGTACTGCATCTGCTTTTTTATACTGTTAGATGCTATCCTACTGAAGACCTGATTATGTGTTTCTGTGGCGACCAGAGGTTACATTAACCTAAATTTTAAGCTTTGACGGAAAATTTCAAAGGCCGTCCGTCATTTTGACGTCTCTCAGCAGCTTCACTGTTTCACTTGTATCACTGCCTAGCTAGCTTTCTGGGCGCCAACAACAACACAGGGAAGAAAACCACGATGCATACGCGGTTAAAGACTAATAATATCCTTCTCATCTGGAGCCGCTCTTTAACTCTCGTAATGCTGCGTTCAGACCGAACGCGATGGAGGCGAAAAAATGGCATCAAACGCCAGGCGTTTATCGCTTGAATATTTGGGTGTCACTCGCTTCTATCGCGGCGATTACTCGCTCCTGTCGCCAGAGTAAATTCGCCTCCATAGCTTCAGGGATATCTACTGCGCCTGCGCAGTTCAGTGACCAACTTTTTCCTCTACACTCAGGGCCAGGTTCTGAACAGGCTGCTCTCGCTTATTTTGTTCAGATTATTGTTTGCTCGTTGATCTAGCACTAGAAAAGTTGTGTAGCTGATATTACACTTTGACTGATCCGACTCCCTACCATTGGCGCTTGTGTCTTCCCGCTGCCTTCAGCGGACACTCAACCACACACTCCCCGCTCTACAGCCTCCAGCTCCGGTGCAGGCGTCCTGGCTTCTCCGGACATGTAGCGCCACTTTCCCGGACACTGAAGCGTCTCGTACCGGCTAGCTTCTCCGGGTATGTAGCGCCACTTTCCCGGACTCTCAAGCCTGTTGTACCGGCTACATGCCAAGCACACGCGGCGGACATTTGGCGCTCGTATCTCCCGTTCCCCCTCCTGCCTTTAGCGGACACTCACACACTGCATTAATAAATGCAGTGGTGTCCCAGTCACCAATCGCACTTTCCTCTATCAGAATTTGTGTCTTTATTAAGTAGGAGAGGTCGGGGATGTGAGTGCTGTGGTGTGGTTCACACAGAGCGGATCCCGTAGATCAAATCCTCGTCTCGGGTCTTCTCTCCTCATCCTCCCGCTCCCTGGCCGCTCTGTGACCGGCATGTTGTGCTCACGTCACAAAACGGCTCGTCTTCTGATTGGTCAACGCGCCGCGAATTGACCAAAGAGTGCAGATTTTTCAACTCGAGCGAGGAGGGCTGTGGAGGCGAAATTGCAGAATCGCTTTACCGCTCCGCTCCAGAAGCGAGCAAAACGCCCCTTCCGCCACATTCGTTCCGTTCTACTCGCCCTCATCGCCACGCTCTACTCTCATCCATCGCACCGCCGGCCTTTCATTCGCTCCTTAGCGCACCCTGGCATAGGGATAACATGTAAATAACTCGCCCTTGACTCCTCCATCGCGTTCGGTCTGAATGCAGCATAAGTCTCAGGAAGAGCTCATCTAATCCTCTCCCTCTTTCCCTCCCGTGTGTGTTTCTGTGCGTGGCGCGTTGTGCAGTGATGCAAACTGGTAAATATTGTCCCGTTCCCCCGCTGTTTCATAAACATTAACGTTAAAATCGAAATGCAAGTAATAAGCTCCACTTTACATTTGTATTAGTATAATGTGAGCCCTGATATTGATGACGCTCTGAATAAGTCGTCCTCCACTGAAACTTTTACGCACGAGTTCATACACATTTCTGTAGCAAAATTTGTGTTCCATTATTGTTCAGATGTTTAGTTTAACTCCATTTATCCAGCGATCTCACATTTTTCCTAAAACACACAATATGCAGCCTATATATAGGCTATGTAAATGGATCTTTAAAAATGTCTTATTATGCAAGATTAATTCATGAAGGATAAAAATAGCCCATAATGGATTTTTTATAACCCTGCCCGTCAAAATGGAGAGAAATTATCCCTAGCGAAACCACTGGTGGCGACCCTTGCTGAAAGCCTGAAACAAAAAGTTTCAAAGAAAGCAGTGCAAAGTCACAACAGTTCAGGTTGAACAGAGACACAACTGCTCACATCTCGTTACACGATGCCCGCACACCTCATATTATACCTTCAATTTATGCCTACCCCAGACTGGGTATAGAACATCTGAGGGCTTAAAGAATAGGCCACAGTTTTTACATACTGAGATATGTTCTTACATTAGACAAGTTCATTTGCATCTGTCTGGTGTTTACGTGTGCCTTCAGTCACGTAAACACAGCACAGACGGCGTTAGCATTTAGCCTCTCCTCCATAGCTCAAAACAGAGGTGAAGATAGAAGCTACCAAGCTCTTCCACGTTTTCCTTATTTAAATATGGTTACGTGAAGTGTTACACGGTAAAGTATAGTTATACAAAATTATAAAATGCGGAATGTCTAAGCAGATAAAAAGGGAACTATATTGTAAGGCGAAAAAATACCAGGAGTACTTCGGCGTCCGCACATTAAAGTGAAGATATTACTGTGCGGATATCGAAGTATTCCTGGTATTATTACACCTTACAATATAGTTCCCCTTTTTATCTGCTTAGACATTCCGCATTGTATAATTTTGTATAACTATACTTTACCGTGTAACACTTCACGTAACCATATTTAAATAGGGAAAACGTGGAAAAGCTTGGTAGCTTCTATCTTCACCTCGTTTGGAGCTATAGAGGAGAAGAGAGAGGCTAAATGCTAACGCTGTCTGTGCTGTGTTTACGTGACTGAAGGCACTCGTGAAGAGCAGACGGGTACAAATGAACTTGTCTAAGCTAAGGTAAGAACATATCTCAGTATGGAAAAACGGTGGCCTATTCCTTTAAAGATGTATAATTTAACTTTTTATCTGGGAAATAAATATGCTGCTAGTGCATATTTGACCTTTCACCTTTCAGGAATCCAGCAGCTGTATGGGTGGTTGACATGGTGCCTAGACTTTCCATCATGGTGGCCTCTAGGATCAAATGTTTTGTGGGGTACTAGTAGTTTTTTTTTTACTGCTGATGGAACCATCTCCACGGTTACACATACATTCTATCCAGAAAGCCTTAAAAACAATTCATCCTGGAGCGTCCTAGAGGCTGGTATGATGGAAAATAAAGGCGCTACTACGCTAGACACCCATAAAGCCGCTGGGTCACTAAAAGGTCAAATATGCACGAATATCTTTCTTCTGCATAGAAAGTTACACAATGTATATTTAAGCTTGAGTGATGCACAGGCCTTAAAATTGAGGAAGTCATTATCTTTCAGAATTAAGTTGAACATACAGTTTAGACCAGGTATACAACTGGTGCGCTCAGCCCAAGAAAGAGGCGGCATGTGGTGAAGAGAAGCAAAGACAAGATGATGAGTAATTAAGAGGAACAGAAGCTGAGTGAGAAAAATGGGCATACCTGAGCATCATAGTCCCTGAGAAGTCTCTGCAGGGCTATTGAAATCTGGCCAGTTCGGGATGCCTTCTCCCTGAATAATCCAATCAATCGTAGTGAATGGCGGTCCAGCTCTGCATAGAAGGTGTTTCGAAGGTTCACATTGGTTATGCGGTGAAACTCGGCAACAACCTGCAAAAACATGAAAAGTTATCTTAAGACAATATACACTTAACAAAAAGAATGTGAAGAATACTTGTTACCTGTGACTCCATCTTGAGGGCTGGCCATCGCATTAAGAGATCTTTAACCAAGTGTTCTCCAGTGATAATCTCATGCCGTCGAAGTGCAAATGTTGTTTGCATGCCTCCTTCTATGAAAACTTCATCTCTGTCAATCCTGTCAATTTCCTCCGATATCTGTAGTCTCAGCTGTTCCAGGGATATCTGATTCTCCCCTTTCGGAAAGTCTGGAAGGAAGTTGATTTCAGAACGTCTTGCCTTTTTGATGTTTGTATGTGGGTATGGATTCTCTGGCTTATTTCTGCTCCTTTTGCCCAAGTTTATAGCCACTTCAGCACAACCAGATCTGGACATTATGGTTCGGTAGTTTCCCATCTTGTGCTTCAGACGGGTTTTCCAGCCAAACCAAGCAGTGCGACCCCCTGGCTCTGAGAGGCAAGGGTGAGCACCAACTAAAGCTTCAGCTGCCATAGCCATCTCTTGGTCATTTGGATAGGCTTTGAAACTGAACATTGTTTCAGCCATTTTGTCAAGAAGTCTGTGCAGTTGGGACTTTGTTAGCTTGAGTCTTTTTCCAGCCTCTCTGTACACCCGGTTCCCTTCTTCTAGCACATGCTCAACATCAAAAGTAAACTCAGGCACCACAAAATTGCTGGGCCAATGCTTTTGACGCCGGACTGGGGGCACGTGTGGCAGTATGTCTGTGTCTGAGCTTGCGACTGAGGAATCATCACTTTCAGAACGAATCACTTTCAGTGTGCCTTTCACGGGCAGTTCATCAATGTCCATAAGAACACTAAGCATCCCATCAAAATCAGGATCCTCATAATGAAGGGAAAATTCACCACTGAGTTTTAACTTCTCACACATAATACTCTTCAGATCTTCAACGGATTTTGGGCGCTCTGTCAGTATCAGCTTCATAGCAACATCGGTCGCAACATATACACGGAGCAAAAACTTCTGTGTTGCAGTCATTGTGCTCGTTCCCGCCATCTGTCAACAACAACAAAAGAATCAACTTTTAACATGTGCCTCTTCTTTTAAAATCATAAAGCCAATACTGACAAGCCTTAGTTTTTCTTGAGATCTAATGCTTCAGTAATATGTATCTTCTCAAGGTTATGAACAGTTTTCCTTCTATTTTGTATGCAAAGATGGGCAAGGGATCATTGAGGTCTGAGATGGTCTGCATCATCAAATTCAAAGGTGAAAGCTGATATGATCTAAGATGCTCAATGTAGTCTGATTGATGATGTCGAACAAGTAAAGTGACAGTGCCATCAAGAAGGAAAATGTTTTCAATTCTGCAAAATCTAGGCAACCCTCCCTCCTGACCAACAGATACAAACATGCCAACAACAAAGTCAGTGCCATCAACACAGATTCTTGATGTGGAGTAAATTGTGTTACTTTGTGTCTTTTCTTTGAAATATTGCATTGCAATACCAGGGAGTGTTGAGACAACGACAGAGGTTACACTGGAAGTTTGTTGGTGAGGTTTGAAAAAAGATGGAGAGTTGAGGTAAAACGCTACCATGTGCTGATGCCTTGTTGCTAATGTTTTGAGCACATTTTTAAAGTTTTGTGTGTCATGGACAACTCGCTTGAAAAATCGATGTTTCCCCTCAAACCTCATTGTCCACAAGTGGACAAGAGGGCCAAAACATCGAATGAGATGGGGAAAATGTTCGATGTAGTGATGTTTAGGGCGGAGTTGAAAATCTGGGAAAAGTTCTTGTAGACATTGTCTATGATCTTGAATTTTTGACTGCAAATACTGGATAGTTTCGTCAGTGAATGAAGGGGACAAAATTAACTCCACTATGTCTTTCAAATCCATAAGTGTAGACCATGCAACATTACATTGTGGGACTTTATCACCAATTATAAAAGGAAGTAATCTCAGCAAAGTTGCATTTTCATGTCCGTTGCCACCAATAGTGCGCTTTGTGGTAAATGTTTTTGGGATAGGATGGGGCTTGTCAACATTGTCGTTGTGCTGATATGGAAAGGACGCAATTCTTTTGTTTAAATCCTCCAGAGTAAAGTATTTGGAGTGGATCAACTCCCCCAAACACAGGGCCAGTTCGACAGGTACAATACCCTCAAAAAGGTCGTGGAGAACATCAGGGGGAAATCCGGTAATGGTGTGAAAGTGTTCTAGACAATGGTTGAAAACACAGTCTTGTTGGACACCACACTGCTGTTGGCTCTGCCCCTGTATCACTGCCTGTACATCAATCTCATGGCTGAATTTTGTTCTCAAACTGAACTCTCCATCACTAACCTCAAAAGTCTGAATCTGATCTTTAGTTGCATAACAAAATCTACAAAAATGTGTGCCTCTGAAAGATTTTGTAAATCCTGCTAAGGAGTGGGCAGCGAGATTGTCAGATACCACACACATCACAGATCCCCGGACTACTCTGCCGATAGACTCAATAAATACACCATCTTGCTCAAGTGTACTAATGTCTTTAAGTAGAGGGCGTAGGACTCTCTCATAACCAAAGGCCTCTAGGTCTTTCACTTTACACAGAGTTGCAAGTTGAATCACATGCAAGGCGGACCTGTACTTGCTTGGGAGATCAGCAAACACCCAGTATACTGTGCTTAGCTTGTGAATTTTGCGTGAAGTGCCGAGGGGATTTGCTATTTCAATATCATCAGTGTATAAAATGAGAGGCTCCTCTGAAGAAAATAAGCCATTTTCTTTGAAATATGATCCATCACGGTGGTTTGCATAATGATCTGCTGCACTAATCTTTGTTTCCTTAATTTTGTCCAGAATATCAGTGTGGAGGAATATTTGTTGAATCATCTGTAGCACTGAAACATGAACGGTAGTGTGCCCTGGTTCAACAATATACTCAACTGGACGAACAACAGGAAAGTTTCTCTCAATAAATGTTTTGCGTCTCTTGTGTGATGACAACAGCTCTCCTTTAGCTGTGGAAGTGACAAAAATGTTACTGTCACTGACAGCACCAACTATATCACTCAGTAATGTTTCAGTCACAGCAATGTCATTACTCTGAAGCACATCCTTAATGGCTGCCTTCAACAATGGTTGGGACAAGGTGCATAAGTTAGTCAAATGCTCAACTATCTCTTGAGCAGCCATATTAGAGACATGCAATACAGTTTGCATTTTTTTTAAAAAGATGCCAAGTTGTGTTGTAGTTGTACTCTTACACTTTCAAGATCCAACTGACTCTCTGTCTCTGGATTTTCAAATAACTCCAACTCCTCAGATAACTCTTCAGATAAATCAGGATTTTCATTTGAATGCATGGTAGAGGATGCTTCTTCAGTGCTGTTGATGGCCGACACAACAGTGTCAAAATCAGAACTATCTAAATGAAATCTACTTTTGTGAGCATTAAAAGCAGAGTAGTTGTTTGTGCTGTAGGTACAGTTTTTGAAGGGGCATGGAACCATTTCATTATTTTTTAAGTGTCTTCGTAAATGACTTAATAGTGTATCCTCACTGTTAAGTTGCAGATCACACACATTACATTTAAAAAATACTTGTCTGCCTTCTGTCCCCGATTTCTGTTCATTTTTATGGTGACGTGATAGATGGATTTTGAGGGCATTAAATGATGTAAATGTGCAGATGCAATGGTCATGTAGACATGGCAAAGGGCTGACCCTTGAAAAACTACCATGCTTCAGAGAGTAGTGTTTGAATAGTTTCGTCCGTGTGGCAAATGTTAAAGGGCATAACTTGCACTTCCACTCCAGTGAAACACTTGTACCCTAAAATTTTAAGTAAAAATCAATTAGCATTTCACACCTTAGTCAAGTTATTAATACATTTTGACCTCTACACCAGCGCTACATCCAGTAACAATGGTCTGAAAATGTGTTTAAGTAAATACATACCTCAGCCATTTAACTGTAGAAGTAGATCAGAGTCATCCTCCAGATACAACAATAAATGGCCGGATGGAGTAGACCTGAGGTGAATCTAATCCCATGTGACAATGGAACAAAAACAAAAAAAGTCACATTTGGTGTACTGTTTATAAAAAATGCATATTTAGTAACAAAGATGCATCAGATTAAATCCAGGGCCAGACATCTTAACACAATTAAATAACACAACCACCATCCAAGTTTTTGACATGCACTGAGCAGAGTTAAGGCAGAGCAGGACTGAGGAAAGAGGACTAAACCAGAATAAAACCTGGACTAAACAAGTATCTAATTAAAGCAGAATAATTTGCTGCACTGCCCTGTATTATGTTGACTGTATAAATGCAAATTTGCATTCTGAGAGGAAAGATGCAATGTCCGAGGCACTCTGATCATTAAGATAAAAGTCTTATATTGAACAGGGGACGCCAACACGTTTCATGATGGCACGGTTTTCATCAGGGCAACATGACTTGCATTCTATTTGAAATAAGTTGGTCCCACACTCACTGACAAATAGGTTAATTCATAATGCTCATTGGATAAATTATATGAAATGTATGCCTAAATTGATACAAGACAGTTTTAAAACAGTAAGACTAAAAAAGTCATTAACTTCAGACTATCATAATTTAAAAAGGACATTTTTAAAAGATGAATACCACCATGCTTCATCACGTGCAATAAAGCAAAGTGTAAGATCACAATTGTGTTATACTGAACTATTTCATGCTCCATAGAAACGGCAGAAATCAAAACATTTGAAGCAATAGGCTCATCAATAAGCAATTGGCAGCTTTCAATTTATTTTGTACATTGACGGTTCTTGATTTTCTGATAATGGTACCCGAGTGACACTTTGAGTACTTACAATACGTAACTCGTCATCTAGAAAGAATAATAAGAGAAACAAGTAACTTTTTCTATTGCAGTACCAACCACCGAAAATTGGTGTTTAATAATATATTTAAAAATATCTTAAATGTTTAAATACCAGTAGCTTTTCTTCCAAGATAAAACTGGCCCCTTTTTACAGTACCCAGTCTACTACTACTACTACTACTATCTTTAATATGTTGTACAGTTACAATAAATTATTTGTATTCTATAAGCCGTTTTAAAAGATTCCTCCCAACCTTTAGGAATAATAAAGCCCAACGGCTGCATGGGATTGCAAAGTCATTACATTTGCACGCCAAAAAAACATAAGAAAAAAGGGAATAAAGGGGTTTTCAATAGCCTGATAAACCACACCCACTTATTTTCTGCGCGAAAGGCGGCGAGTCTTGACAGTCACGGTAAACAAGTTACTGATTGGCAGTTACGTCACACGCTGCACCGCTATGTTGTTAGTTAAATTGACAACATTAACATTAGCCAAAACTAATCATGGATGAAGAAGTTGAGGATTTTGCCTCCACGTGCTCGTGAGTTTATATTCAGTTCATATTTTGTGAGTTGTACTACAGCGTTTATCACGTCCGCCAACTGTTAATTGGTTTATTTCACTGACAATATGTGCTTGTTAGGCCCGCCCCTTTAAACTGCTCCGTGACCAGACTAACTTCCCTGTGTGGAATGGACAGGGAATAGTATGGCAGAGGCAGGCAAGGTTTTCAATGCCGAAATACTATATTTTAATAACCCAAACACAGGGGGGAAAAAACAGTGCATATTTAATTTCTTAAACAGAGGAAAGAGAATTTGGCCAAACAGGGAAACTTTTGAGCAAAGAAAAAATGTTTTAGATCATTATTTTTGTATGTTCGATGAACTTGTACAGTAACCATTATTGAGCAATGTCATAAATTTCAAAGACAATTAATTCCATAAAACATCTAAGCCCAGGCCCACCACTAATTTTAACCATTAGCTCCAATTCTTAAACATGTTCACACACAAAAAGCTACTTACTGCTCCACAATTAAAATAAATGAAAGGAACATTTCTAACCTCTGTTGCTTCAAGTGAGGGCATCAAAATCGTCAATTTCCTTCCTTGGAACTTTCCACCTTATCCTGCAAACGTAACATAAAAGAAATACAAATTCAAACTCCAGTTTGTTGAATTTTGTTGTACATTCTAATACATGTACTGAAATCACGATATTGAAGTGAGTGAGGGGATTTTAGCTTAAATACAAACTGAAAAATATGTTATATCGGTCCCAATAATTTCCCCTGGAGTAAGTCAGTCAACTAAAATGTGTGACTGGGGGACTACACTATAATGCCACATATTGTAAAACTAAGTACAGAAGACTCTTAAAATATAAAATAAATGTAAATGAAACATGTCTAACCTCAGTTGCTTTATGTGCACAATCTTCAATATCTCTCCTTGAAATTTCCAATTAATCCTGAAAAAAAAAAAAAAAGTACAAGAAATGAAGAGGTAATCAATGCACATACTATAGAAACAGGCTGATGTTGAATCCCTTCAAGAGAGCGGGCACCTTAAATAGTGTCTACATTTGGTCCTGAAGGGCAGAATATCTTACTGACCCAGCAAAAGGAATGCGCAAGGGGCTCTCTCCCCACACACACACACCACACACACACACACACACACACACACACACACACACACACACACACACACACACACACACACACACACACCACACACACACACACACACACACACACACACACACACACACACACACACACACACACACACACACACACACACACACACACACACACACCTTCCTGAACCTGACCGCTCATCATGCTCAAATTCATGCAATCATTTTTGCAGTAGTCGTTGGTGCTGTTCTCAGACCGACAGAGCCCCTTACGAGGCTCCACAACGGCTAAAAATGGTTGGTTTGAGCTGTAACGCTTTCTGTTTGTACTGGTTCAGTTTTTAAAAGATTACAAACTTTAAAGCCTTGCGTGCCACGGCAACACACACTCTATGCAAAAAAGAATAATCAATATGTCAAAAAATTTTACAGCTTAAACGAATTTATTACAGCACAAACGTAGTACAAACGATTGATTATTTTCAGCGTATCACTCAGCTCGACAACGTGACCGGTTTAGAAGACGTTCATAAGCGGCCATGCGCGTGGCGTGACCAATGCCTGATGTCAGGTCGGTCTGGTACCGGCAAAAGAACATTACTACCTACCTCCACTATCACTGACCCAGAGAGAGAAACGAGAGCAGATGTCCCCAGCGTTTCTGTACGAGGGCGAGTGCAGACAGACAGAGCCATTCCCTTCGCTGCTCGCCCGGGCAGGGTTACTGATTGAAGACCTGGGACACACGTCCCGCATTTACTAGTGGTTTTATTTTCCCGTGTTGCGTGTTTTATCAATACAAGTTAACGAAGTTAATTAGAAGTCGGAACGATTTCAGCAAAGAGAATCAATGCAATTTTAAAGCGTGAATTATTGCTGGGAAACAGGCGGGATGTGTAACAGCCCCAAGGATCAGAAAAACAGGAGTTGTGTGTCCGAGCCTTAGCTTGGTCAGCACGGTAACAATGTAAGAAAATTAAAATTATTTACCAAATTAAAGCACTTAGGAAGAGAAGGGCTACTAGAGCCAAAACGACGACTGTAACCGAGTTTTTAGTTGAGTTCGCGAACATACGGCCTTAAACTTGCAACGCTAAAAGCGCTGGACCGGAAATGGGTCGTCTGACTCTATTTTCAGATTAAGTATTGTTATTAATATGTATAGTCTGGAGGAGAACGGTGTTTTAATCTAATCTTAGACATACACGCAGATAGAAACGCTTAAATGTTCATTTGTACAGCAAAATGACGAGAGGGTCTTCATCGCATGCTTCTCCGCTTCGGGCAGCCATCTTGATTTTTCCAATTTCGTGCGTCAAAGTAGACAACGTGTTGGTGACGTCATGACGTCAGCCACGAAAAAGCAAAGGTTTTGATACAAAGTCAATGTACATTATCTGTATTGAACTTAAATCACCATTAATGACATTTTATACACCAAACATTTACATCCAATGAACTTTTGTCATACTTATGAGTGAGGTGCTTAAAACAATTATGAGTTGGTATGTCTGTTCGGGTTTACAGTGCAATAGAAAATAATTTATAATATTTATTGGAATTTTCTTATTGTTTTACAGCTAAAATTACATAAAAGCAACATCTAGCAATGAGTGGAGTTTAAAACTGGTTTCAAGTAATACATTATAGCGAATAAATGTATTTTTCCTTTTAAAATATATATTTTATCAATGTACTTGTTTTCTAGACAAGCTTTTTGGGGCCCCCTATAGTGTCTCCAAGGCCCCCAGGGGGCCCCGGACCCCACTTTGGGAACCACTGCTCTAGATTATTCCACAGATTTACACCTCTCC
Organism: Neogobius melanostomus; assembly: GCA_007210695.1. Lineage (NCBI taxonomy): Eukaryota > Metazoa > Chordata > Actinopteri > Gobiiformes > Gobiidae > Neogobius > Neogobius melanostomus. Next base: position 16,210 of record VHKM01000891.1, read on the forward strand.
GGGTGATACAGTGACTTTTTAGGGTAGTATGAATACATTGTACTTTCAGATTATGAGTGCCCCTTAAATCCTAACTTTTACCAAACATGTGTTGTATATTACTAGGGAGCTGGTTGTTTACAGCTTTATATATCTGTAACAAAGTATTATATTTTATGAGGTCATCAAGTTTCATGGTGTTAGATTTTAAGAACAATATATTTGTATGGTCCCTATATCCGACATTGTGAATGTAATAACCTGATTATTTTGTATCAGGATACTTTGTTTATAATTCATTAGTAATAACAATGTTTAATTTCATGTGATTATAGATTTAATATTTGCTAAAAAAAGTTTAAAAAATGCACTTTGTATAAGGTTTAAAAACGTTCATAAATACAGATCATTTCATTATTTATAAGTTAAAACCCCAGTATATTTTTATTTAGTTGTTTTGTCTGCGCTGGCGTCAACCACACACGTAGCTACGCACTGCGTAGAGCGAGTGAGCGAGCAAGCGAGAGAGAGAACAACACACGAGGAGCACGAAGCAATGAACTGCAATGGCGACGCGCGCAGAAGTTTTGTGCTTGATAAAAACACTAAAAAGTGCATAGAGCTGTGCTTCTGTCGGCCTGGATTACTTCCCTTTGCTCCGGAGGACCGTGGAGGACTCGTGGACGACCAAGGGGGTGAGTTTAAATGCTTTTTCCTGTCCGTAGCTGGAGGAGCCTAGAGCTAAGCTAAAGTTGCTATCGCCGTGTCTGCTTACCTCAGACCCAGACGGGGGAGAGACGGTGTGGTCGCTGGAGATCTGCACTCACCTGCGTTGAGGACGACAGCCAGGAGAGTGGATTCCGTGGCGTGTGCGCGTCTTTTGCTCCTTTGACCGTGTGGACCGTGAACGTGAGGAAGATCGGTAGGATTAACCCAAAACCTTTCCAAAATGAGCTCCAACGCACGCCAACAAATGCAAGCTTGCTACTAAATCGAGTGCACTCGTGGTAAAAATTCGTGGTATAAACAGTTGATTGGGGAATTCTTTTTTTTTTTTACTGTACAATTATTATTGTTCAATACAATCACTTTATTTAGACATATATTTTAAGTTATTCAATAGAGTTTATATCTGGAAAGCCTCATTTTAATAATTTAAAAGGTGAGGATCATACTTTAACCCTAGATTTGTTTTTTACATTGGAATGTCTCTTTTACCATAGTAGTGATACAACGAGCCGGGTGGTAAAAGGGTTACATGAACAATTCTAATAGGTAGGCCTGCCACGATAATTTTTTTTTTAGGACGATATATCGTCTCAGAAAATATCGCGATAAACGATAATATTGAGTATAATGCAAATACTGTAGGCAATAAAAAGAAAACTGTAAGCAACTATTTTTATTGAACTTTTGGCATTCAATATTAACACCTTATACCAAACAAAGTGCCAACTAGAAGGGTCGATATATTCTAGGACACTGTATCCATCTGTGCTTCTCAACCTTTTAACATAACTTACTCTCTCACCAGGTTCTGTGTTTGAATTAGGTCTGTCATGACATTTTTTTTAAATAGCCAATATACAGTGTCCTCTTTAAAAAAATATCCCAATAACAATATTGATATTTCATCTACATTAGTCTGGTTAAATATTCCCCGACAAAAACTCATTTCTATGTTGAATTAAACCTGGTTAGAATAAAATGTATATTAAATGTATGGATTCAGATAATACTGTATTACTGCAAAAATAGATTAACTATATGTTTTGTTTTTTCCTTTTCTTTTCAAATCTCACCTCCTGTACACACGGCTGTCGGAGTAAAGCAGCTTTTTTGGGGGGTGGGGGAACTTAGTGACTGTTTGTCAAACTGCTGCAGCGTTTCTCTGGCTTTTGAAAAGTGTGGACCAGTAATATCAGGACTATCGCGCTTGTATTTGGATAGGGGCTAAAGCGCTCGGGTTACTCTCGCTAACAGTAGCTCTGATTAGCTTTGATACACTGACTGGGCGGGGGTTTCGTTTCGTTCTCAGTTGGACAAACCTGCAGTGTGCATTAATGTTGTTATTCTCTCCGTGATACGTTCTTTTGGCTGGAACTCCAAGTGTTTTCACACGAGCCCCTCTTGCTCCGCGATAATGTTCACAGAAAGTGTCAGAATCAGCAAAGCTCCGTAGTAGCACGGCACTTTGTTTACACCCCGCCTCTTTCTAAAAGCAGCGCTGATCTATAAATTATCTGGATACACGCGGGGATACGGCTGATGTGCTTCAGTGCTGTCTTTACGCACTTGGAGACGGGTTGGCTGGACGCTCCGCTCAGTCAGCGCGGTGATAGCGTTCATTCTTCTGTATTTATTTTAAGCACACGCAGCACGTGCATTTATCGAGACTAAAAATGTTATCGTCCTTCATTTTACTTATCGAGCGATAAGTCGATATAGTAATTATCGCGGCAGGCCTACTAATAGGCTTCTTTTGTAGTCTATATAAAACCTGTAAATGACTATTGAAGTTATTTCCCCAGACCTCTGAGCAATAATGTATGTATGGTAGGATTAAGGAACAGTACAGGGTGAAGAGAGCCTTGTGGTCCAGAAAAAATCTACATTTGCCCATTAATGCCATTTTCCCATGAATGTTATCTGTTTGTGGTCTTCAGCTAACCTTATGACTGAAGATCACACCCAGAAATGTATATTCCTTTACTTGTTCACTTTGAGCATTGTCAATATCGATTTGATTCTGAACGTCACTATTCTGTTTACCAAATAGAATCATTTTTGTTTTCAATGTTAAGCAATAGTTTATTTCTAGTAAACCATTCTTTGAATTTGTATAATTCTGTTGTGACCTCTGAGACAAGCAGTTGTAGATCTTTGCCGGAACCCAGAATTGTTGTGTCGTCCGCAAATAATATACATTTAACTTTGTTGAGACTTCACACAGATCATTTATGTACAACAAAAACAATTTAGGTCCTAATATTGACCCCTGGGGGATTCCGCATACTATGTTCCTTCATCCTGATACATGTTCATCAATTTGTACGTACTGCTTTCTTTCAGTCAAGTATGACTTCAACCAATTGTTTGCAATCCCTCTGATCCCATTATTATTTAGTTTATTTAAAAGTATTTCATGATCTATAGTGTCAAAGGCTTTCTGGAGGTCTATGAATATACCCAATGAATACAGCTTATTGTCAATATTGTTGGTGACTTCTTCGCTTAGATTGATTAATGTTAGTGCAGTTGACCTGTTGTTTCTCAACCCATACTGACAGTCACTGACCAAGTTATGTTTATTCACAAAGTTGTCCAGACAGGCAGCAAAATGTTTTTCCAGAATCTTGGATATTTCTTTTGAATTTCTGTTAAGGTGCGTACAGACCAAACGGGCTACACCACCAACTTCCATGTTACCCCTATGTAGACGTGCTTCGAAATGTAAGCAAAGCCGTCCGCGCGGATGAGGAAAAAAGTGCGTCAAAGCCAGGGAGAACAGCGCGCTACACGAGCAGGGATGCCCCGCCCACTGCTTCATGCACTCAAGTAATCACAATCTACACGTGCGTTCATTTACGCCTTGTTAACCAATCAGGGACTGGGCTCAAATAGTGAGCACAAGCGACACCTGTTACCTGCAGCAGTGGCGCATAAAAGGCATATGCAAATATGCCTTGCATAGGGGCGCCGAAAGGATGGGGTGCCAATTAGTGATGTGTCGGTCGCAAACGATCTAGCTCTTTTGAACGAGTCTTTACAGTGAACGATATGAACGGGTTCACGGAGGTGAAGTTTTTTTTTTATCCCTCTTTGGGGGAGGGGCGTCACTTTAGTTGTGCATGCTTATGTCAGTCCATCTCAGTTCACCCGATGAGTTAAACCCTACCCTCTCCAATTTTTATGAAATTTGGTATGTATGTAATTCATGGAAGTGTAGGATTGGCAGAGGGACTGCTGCTGCAGCCCCACGAGGAGCTCAAAATGAGCATAAGGCAACACGTTTAAGAAATAAAAGTCCTAATGAAATAATAAACACGGTTACAGAGGAGCTCGCGTTGAAGCAAAACACCTCTTTCACTTGCGTTTTTTTCTCCCCTCTTGCGTGAGGGAGAGAGAGGGGCAGAGGAATATCGATGTTTTTTTTTTCAAATATAGTGGGCGTGCAAGGGACAGCGCCCCATACCATGTAGGCCATTTCCTCATAGCATTTGACGGCCCCATAGCGTTGTGTGTGTGTGTGTGTGTGTGTGGGAGGGGGTAGTTGCGCCCCTGACCTGCAGCATGGAGGAGAAGTTGATCATTGCGGTTTGCGCTCGGCCTGAGTTTTATGACACGCCTCCTAATTATGACGCTTGCAAAACACGCGCCAGCTAACAGGCGTTTCTCACGAGTGTGAAGCAGCAATGTTTGGCGTCCAACTAGAGGGGGATGGGGCGTGGAGGCACCTTTATAGCCTTGTGTTTACAATGGATGCCGCCAATGTGTTGAAAATCCAATTCATTATTCATTTTAAAACAATCCCTGTTTCATAACGCGCAGCTTGTGTTTATTGTTTCCAACTTCTTCAAATCTGTGTGTATCTCCCTCTTTCGTCTTGTGCTGCTGCAATATGATTGTGAAAACTGTGCAGGTCCAATAACAACAGCTGCCTGCTGAGGATATGGTGTGAGCTTAGCAAATTTATGGTTATGAGACTCGTAGAAAGCTGTTATTTCGAGTACACACGTGCCACATGGCATTCCAGTTTTTCTCGAGACACCAAAATAACATTGACTGTGTTCACATGGCACCACATTCTTTAGGTACACTGATACACTGCTGTATGGGAGTTTGAATGGTTCCAAAGAATGCCCAAAATAAGTTATACATCATTTGGTCATGTATGATGTTCAGCACTGGCATTTGTGGAAACTGGTGCTTTACTTTGGGCTACAAGTGGAAGGTTTGGCCCTTTGGTATTATGACTATGAAGAAAACAGGCCCTCCTCCACACAAAATTGCCTACTGCCGTCATAAAGTATGACTTTCCTCAATTTCATAAAGTGCCTTTGAAAGTATTGAACATGCTCTTTGTGGCATTATTCATACACTCTTTTGTCGCACTCTATGACTCTTTTTTTATTCAAAATGTGTGTAGTTACACATGCCCTGAGGCTCATGTAAAAAAATAATAATTATGAGTTCATCAAGGCCGGACTACTGTAACTCCCTGCTAACAGTGTGTCGATAAAAACTGCAGCTGCAGGTTTGGAGACTAAGAGAAGAAAACACATTACTCCTGTGCTAAAGTCTCTCCACTGGCTTTCTGTTGAGTTAAGAATTAAATTAAGTCCTTCTCACATATAAGGCCATAAAGGGTATGGCTCTAATCTACAAGATGCTATAGTGTAATATCAGACGAAGAGAGCATTTTGCTCTCCAAATGCAGGTCTGTTGGTGACTTCTCAAGTCTGTAAAGGAACAGTAGGAGGTAGAACATTCAGCTACCAAGTTCCAGTTTCATGCAATAAACCTCCAGCTCTTTTTAAAGAAGCAAGACACAGTGTCTACATGTAAGACTAGGCTCGGAGTAATAATGCTAGGTGAAGTACAGTACACTGCGCCCTATCCTCTAGCTCTTCTTACTGCAGATACTTTTAATTATGATGCCATGAACCTGATCTTTTGTCTGGTGCAACAATAGCGTTACTCTAGATGAAGTTTGAATCTCCTCAAACTCCTCTTCTTCACTCTCCCCTTCTTTCATTAACATTGCCCGCAGCCTCCCGCATCTTATTACTCGCATTACAAACGTCCTGTATTTTCCCCACTGTGAGTTGATCACGGTCCAGCTCCCGAATATATTGATAGTCCTGCTCTAGCGTCAGTATTAGAGAGTGCGGGGCGGGGTCGGCCCGTCATTCCGACACCCCTCCATGGCGACAATCCGACACTTTTTGACACCGCTATTCCGACAATAGGTCCTTAAGATTAGGGCTAAGGTAAGGTTAGGGTTAGCTTGTAAACTCCACTATCCTTAAGGTTAGGGATAAAGTAAGGTTAGATTTAGTTCTAGTTAGGGAAAGTGCCCCACTCCGACAATTAACCTCAATTTCAGATTGGGGGGGTTTCGGAAATCACAAAGGTCACTTTACATTTGTTTGGGCTTTACGTTTGCCTGGACATTGCATTGGTTAGTCGTTTGACTGTTTTAATGTTTGGTGCAGCCCTGTGAGGCAAACCCTGTTTTTTGGGGTATCTTTTCAGTTGTGACGAGTTTATTTTGATGTAATCTTTGGCTACCGGGAACAATCATTTTGAAAAGTGTATCTTAATGCTTGGAATCTTCCTACCAACACTAAATGACTAGCTTTCAAATCGATAGATAACAGGAAAAGAGTAACAAGACTGCTCTTTGTGACAGTACTGGAGGAGTCATACTCGGAATTGCTATCATTGATTGTGGGGACATAATTACATAATGTTCTCTGCAGCTCTGAGCGGAGGGGAAGTCGTTTGAGGACACAGTATTTACAGCCACTGTCCTCACGGTCGATCCGATCTGGAACTGGTTCAGTCCCATAACTTTGAACTACATAGACACAATTTGCATAACCCCCAGGGACAGAATTTAGGGCAGAAAATATGCATTCGACCCGGAGTGATCCCTTTTCCTTGTCTAAGTTTGGACTTTAAGTTACAGTGGCAGAGTGGTTAGCGCAGCATGGTAGCAAGAAGGGTCTGACAAACACAGAAAACATAATACAGGGCAAGACTTTGTGTGGAAAATGATATTAGACTCTCTCCAGTTGAAACCTCATTTCACAGTGCATCCAGGGGCGTAGCACCAAATCCCCCCCACACACACACATTGAATATGTGTTTGTATACAAACGCATATTCAATACAGATTTGTCCTGGATACTTCATGGTTTGTTTGTTTAATGTGTATTCAATGTTTGACTTGAAATTTCATTTGGCTCCTGTTACAGAAATGGAATAACCTTTAATCCTGGAGTGATATAGATATTTAAATTGGTGGTGGAATATTCTACTTTCATTTGGCCAGTTGAAATTGCTAGTTTGAGATAGAACATAATGATTATTAGCATAGCTCATTAAACAGGAGGGCTGCACCAGGGACACAGGATTTTGTGCTGGGAATAACACATTTGTGACTTTAAAATATCCATTAAAATGCTATTTTACAAAAATAATGATACTGTATGTTGTCTCTGTGGCTCACAGGCATGAACAAAAAACTCAAGGGCTTCAGCCTGATTTAGTCTCTCACATATGTGAAGCTTACTTTTAAGTGTATTGTCAGTTAATTCTTGTTCTAAAAAGTGACCCTGGAATAGGCTAAATGACACGAGCCCTCCACCTTTTCACTGGAACCACGTTGACTCGTCTCCAAAGCTGCACATTTATAATGCGAGTCTCCAAATGCGCGCGGCTAATTAGCATAATTACTTCTGCGAGAATAGCGTGAGCGACCTGTGGCCTTTGTCACTGTAATGGCCTGATTGCCAACACAGTCAATTACAATAAATATAAGGAAAGTGAAACTTCAGAGGTTAAAACGAGCAGAGAAGGAGCTCTGTCTGTGGCTCTTTCTCTGCACCTTCCACTTCTGTCATTTAACTGTCCTTTATGACAAGAAAGTTGCATCTAAGGCCAGCTAGAATAGGCTAGTGTTCAATAAAAGCACATAAGAGTGTAGCAAGACTAATATTTCTCTTTCCTAGCTTAGTGTCATTGCACCGCAGAGCTCACCTCATCAAAGTCACTGTTGAGTTGAAGCGCGCTGTGCTGAACACCGGTGTGTGGGCTGAACCATTTGGCACATTTTTAATGGGGTGTCAGAGCCCTGAGATTCATCCATCATTATTGTTTGTGCAAAATTCTGTCTGGCAACCACTGTATTTCAGCCCTGTTTTGTTAAAATCTTCTATCAATTATGAGGAAATTTAGAAAGTACAATACAGAATGCTTTTTGTAGCACTTTTGAGGGCCCCTACCCTGCTCTGGGCCCTGGGTACTCAGTACCCTTTACCCCCCCCCAGTCCAATGCAAATTGAGTGCATCCATCCCATTAGATCTGTGTAGAGTTACAATAATTCCTAGAATGTACTGTTATAAAAAAAGTTAAAGGTTTAGATCTAAATCTAAATCACAGAGACCTACATAGGCTATATATTGCTTTCATTTGTTTGTAAAACTGGTGTGACACTTTTGCTGCATTCACAACCCCCTCTTGATCCGAATCCTGGCCTGTTTGCTTAGATAGTGTGGTTCATTTGAAGTGTTGTGAATGTGCAAACGGACTCTGATCTGAGCCAAAGAGACGAACCCTGGTCTGGCTAAAAATGTGGGGTTCGGTCCGGTTAAGACGAACTCTTACCATTTGATTTGCAAATGAGCCAGAGAGCAGAACAAAAACAGGAAGTGAAAGTTGTGGGGCTTTGTGCGTCTGCTACACTCAAAACAAACAAACGAGTAACGCAAAAACAGAGTAGCGTCATCCATGACATTCATTATGGAATGTTGTTGAATCTCTATAATTAGAAGAAAAAGTTTATTGAAATTTACACCAAAACATAGCCATGACTTGTAAATATAAAGCAGAAAACATTGATATAAGCAGTGACAGAGGCCAAAGAGCAAAGCCCTGATTAGATCCTTTTGGTACCTTACATCTGTGTCCCTCGGACAGTCGTATGTAGTTTTCAACGTCTCTGCCCGTAGCCTTCGCAGTTTTCTCATGTTAAGAAAATATCTCTGTGATCCGTTAGTCCTGGTTTAGTCCTGCTTAGGGCTGGGTATGTTTTTTTTTGATACCACTACTTTAACGTTAATGATACCTGCTTTTTGGTACCAGTGCCTTAAAGTAATAGGCCACGGTTTTTGCATACTGAGATATGTTCTTACCTTAGCTTAGAGGAGTTGATGTGGACCCAAACGGGGGTGACGTTAGAAGCAACCAAGCTCTTCCACGTTTTCCCTATTCAAATACGGTTACGTGAGTGTTTACACAATCCAAGTATAGTCACACAAAATTAAACATGTCGATTTTCTAAGAGGATAAAAAGTGGTACTATATTGTAAGGCGTAATAATACCTTTGGAGCACTTTGACGTACGCGCAGTAAAGTCGAAGTGCTCCTAAGGTATTATTACTCCCATTGCTGCGCCGTGTATCGGCTCATTTTTGCTCCCATTTCGTCCGTAAAAAGCAAGGGCGTAGGTTTGGTGTTCCTATTGGTGGGGACACCACTCATTGTTTTCCTCTGTGGAAGGTTTTGGCCATTAAAGTTCATATTATTTATTTCTAAACTTTGAAATTTAAATAAATGTCATGTGAAATAGCTATTCTCTTTAGTGGACAACTCCAAGCACATCTCCGCTGTTTATGGTCGGACCAATGAGACTTTGGACAAAACGCATTATTAATAAAGTTGATTTAGCACGAAATAATACAGGCCAATTGTTTTCGCTTGTAGCTATGATTTAATTTAATCAGCAACGACCTTCTGCCACAGACTTTTCTCCCCAGATTCAGCGACCTACTATATAAAGAAAAAATATTGTATCTGTATAGTAAGAGATCTATGAACAACTATAGATATGATATGACAGCCACAGATTGAGTGTGGTATCCTCAAGAAAACACCAAACTCGCAGCCTCCTGTACTGATGACTTGCACAATCTGATGTGTTTGTTGATATGGATTTTAACTGTATTTGATTCGCGGCTAACACAAATGTTTCAAGGGGTATGTGGATGCTCAATCCTGTCACAAAGTACTGTATGTCTGACTATGACCTCACCATAGTTCTTTGAAGAAGGCAGGTCCCACTCCTAAAGAAGAGAACTGTGGCTTTGCTGTAACTAGCTCTTCTTCACTCACTACTTTTCAGACACATTTTTGGCTTCTGTTGCCTGTTATTCTCTAATGACTGAGTACGGACTGAAATACCCCTCATTCCTAAAATGATAAAATAACGAAAAGCTCGCACAAATTAAGTCTGACAGAGAACAGTGAACTAATGAGACTCTGAGAAGCAAACAGGAGAAAACTTCAAAGCAACAAAGGCCTCGGAAACAACCACGGATCAGAAAGTGGGTGCATGTGGGAATTATGCGGAAACATGGATGAACCACCCCATTATAATAATCAGCATGGAACTAAGGAGACTGTGCCACCTCTTTGATTAGACGGCAAAGCTACGGTGACAAACAAGGAGTCAAACAAGAATCATGTGTTCCTTGTAATGGTAAATCATTCAAGTCTATTTTCATGGACATTTCTATTGAAAACACCTTTGCAATGTGTTCTGAAATGCTCACTTACTTAACCAGATCCTTTGGTTAAAACCAGTTTGAACATTTTCATATGGGAACTAGATTTATCAACTTCCAGAATCCCAGCTCCTGACCCAAAACAAGGCCGAAATGTTACTGTAGTTACAGCTCAGTAACTGAACTCTGGGGTTCTCAGCTTTCAAATGAGGAATGACATATTTACACGTAGCCTGTGCTTCTAGCCTCATAAGCAGCTTGTTGTACAGACAACACCTTTAAAGGGCCTACAGTGGGTGTCTGTTCGTTTCGTCGCCTTACACGCGTGAAGCACACGTGGCCTCACGTGTGCTTCACGCGTCTTTTATTTATTTTTTCCCAGTGACGCTGCAATGACCCAAACAACCACCAGGTGGCACTTGTGAGCAGGGTTAGGAACACTGGCTTCTCACCGCTCTTTCTTTCTTCACCGGCCAACTTCTCTGTGGCGTTATAGCTCAATGATAAGGCGCTAGACTCTAGTGCGGAGGAGCTGGGTTCAAATCCCGGCTATGACACTTTTGACACAACTCCACGATCAGCACCAAGTTATGAAGATAAAAATATTTATTAGTCCACTTTTGTACTGGCTTTTTAACTTTGCTGTCTCTGGTATTCTATTACCTAGAAATAGCATTCAATAGCTCCCGTGTTTTCTGGGCACAAAACAAAACCCTGAGAATAGCTGATGCTGGAGGAGTCCGTACTCCATCACGCGGTGTGCGGAGAGCCAAAGGCAGCGGCTCGTGCCACAGCCGCTCCTAGCTCTCAGCAAGTTTATTTTTTTCTGACGGCTGCACTGCAGCCATATGCACGTTAAATTGTGAATCTTTTTACGAATGGGGCAACACATGCATCACTCCTCTCTCAGTGCCGCCGCCTGTCATGCGCTCATTACGCACTGTGCGTCGGCTGTCTGATGCTCCAAGAGGCACCACTGAGGCCACTGTGATTGAATGATGTTGAACAGTATTTGTGCCGCTGTTTTATTAATGCAGTTGACATAAAAACGATCCATATTAAATGAGAACGATTAGGAAGAGCAGCAAAGGAAACATGCCAGCATGGCCAGTAATCAGGGCTTATGGCACAATTACGCGGAACTGTCCGTGGGGCGCGTGTCCATTATGCGTAAAAGCACAGTGACCCACACATACACACCCCCATGCACGCTGCTTCTTGGAGAAGGACTTGTTTTTGGACAATGTTTTGCACGAAGGGGAGCGCGTGGCTTGGTCAGCGCTGTGAGCGGAGCATCCACTTTTCAGTCTCTTTAAAGCCTTGAGACAGTGCGCGGCGTCTTTCCCGCGGACTTCAGCGCTTTGTTGTGAAATACAGACTAGCCTGCACCTGTCACTGCCTTTGCCCAAAACTATCTCATGAGCCGCTGTAGAGGGACTGGGAAATGCGCATAGATGGGCCGACAGCGGGGACGCTCAGAGCGGGGATGAACAGGGAAGGAGACGCTGAGCTGACTCCTCTAGCGCCATGAGGATCGTTAATAAGCCTCCATCATTATCAGCTATTCTCACGAAACACGGACAAAAGCCGAGGGCAAACAGATACGCTCAAAACGATTGTCGGAATAGCGTTACCAAAAAGTGTCGGATTGGCGGGATGTCGCAATAATAAAATACGGCCATATTCCCCACCCCCAGTGTCTGAAAAGGACCTGGGCTCCCCTGAAAGCCTACTTTGAGACTTTTAGGGGGAGCTCTAAAACACTGTCCATTTTTGTGTCGCATATAGATTTTGATTAAGGTTCCTGAAATAAATGATGATATAAAAAATGTGTCAATGCTGTGTGTTTATTCGCTCATTACATTACTATTTCCGAACATCTTTTTTTTTCTATTTCCTAACATCTGTTTCCGCTAATAAATGCAATGCTGTGTCTCCTGCTGTGACCATCCATGCGTGGCGGCGCTGCACTGAAATTACACTGAAATTCTCACACGCATTAAAGTAATTATGCTGTAGTTCGGCCTATTTACAAATGAATAGATGCAAATTGAAGCCATCAGAGTCGGCAGTTCTGACCTGTGTCAATCCCTGCATTTTCACACCTCTGGGGGGAGGGTGTGCGTGTGTAACGATTACTATTTGTAACGATTTAGTATTTTATTATATTAATTATTATGTTGAAATACTAACCCTAACCCTAAGTAAAACAGTTAAACTTCTTGGTATTCTATTACTTAGAAATAGCATTCAATAGCAACATGTTTAAGCATAAAGTTAAAACATAACAATTTAAGAGTATGGCCTGAGCGGGGTTCGTACCCCGGTCGCCGGCGTGAGAGCCATTCATAATCCCGTTCCGCCACAGAGGCGGTGTTTGATCACTTTGACATTTTCAGTATAGAAACACCCCTACTTTGACACAATGAATATCACAAAATAAAACATCTATTTAATATCTATTTAATCCATTATTACAGTGAAGCAGGTTTTCCACATTGAACACATTTTTGCTCGCCCGAGTGATAGGCTATTAAGAATGTCTTGTCCTAAATAGAAATATTAAATGAAAATGTCAGTTTTTAATTGTTTGAAAACGAGACTGTTGGTGTGAACGGGTAAAGCTGTTTTGCTTTGTCCCAGTGACCAGCTCATTCTGAACATCAGACGTTCTGCGCTCTGCTTTTATACTTTGCTGCAGACTGTTACTGTAGGCTACACATGTTTTTCCGAGGCAGATCGCTTTCAGAATGTCTGTATTTTCGAATTAGCATAGAATTCTATATAGACAATACATAATTATTTTAAATATATACGTTAATGCAATTTCATTATAAAGATTAACATTAGTACAAAATATGTATATGTTGCCTCTGCAACATAGAGGCTTATCTATCTATCTCGAACACAGTTAATGGTATAGTTGAGCTGTCTGATGATCTGAATGACTGACAAAAGCAGCGAAAATAAAGCGACAGCTCCAGTGCCTGAGTGTGAAACCTGTCACTGCCTTTGCCCAAAACACCGCAGCGCTCATTCAGTCAAATTGTAACGTGCGGGGTACGAGTCCCGGTCACGTTCATAATGTATGTATTTTATGTTTACAAATACGGGTGTTTAAAAGCGTCACAACAGTAAAGTGAGGAGCCTTTCTCTCCATCAGAAAGTGTCCAGAGTGTGTTCACAGGTTGGGGTGGGGTGGGGTGGGGGTGGGGGTAGGGCGGGATCATTTACATACAAACTCACACTGAGAGAGGGATTCAAACTGCAGACCGGTCCACGTGGAGCTTGATAAACATGTAAACTTTAAATACAATTGGAATTCAACTCCACAATCAGCACCAACCAAACTGCAGGAATAAAAAATGCAACTTGCTGTCTCTGTTATGCTTTTACTTAGAAATAGCATTCAATAGCAACACATTGAAACATAAAATACATTCTCATGATATTGCTAATAAAATTTAGGACTGGCCAGGGATCGAACCCGGATCCCCCGGGCCATAACCTGCAACACTAACCATTCGGCCAGCACAATCTCACTAGGCAGAGAAAGTTTGCACGCAGTCTTATATCAATAACGCACCTGCTGTTGTCTATCCCATACTGTAGAAGAAGTCAGAAAGGAACTTTTGCTATCGTCCAAACGAAAGTCTTAGACAATTGTGATACGCCACACAGACGCTGGAGAAAGCAGCGTATAGACCCAAAGCCGCTAAAGCAGAGATCACCCGCGTCTCATGGAAAATTAAATCAATTGGTCAGGACATGCACGGACCTTGAACACACAGCCAATTTTACAACATTTCCTTTTGACAAGGAAAGAAGATAACAAGCTGATAACATTACGTAATTGCACACAAGCAAGCAAAAGGTGTGCAACCAACATTGCCTGAGACAAGAATCGAACCCGGATCCCCCGGGTCATAACCTGCAACGCTAACCATTCGGCCAACATAGTATCACTAGGCAAAAAAAGTTTGCACGCAGTCTTATACCTGAGCGTTTAAGTCGCTGGCAGAGCTAAAGCGGACTTAACCTGCCACCTTGTGGCGATAAGATGTAATACATCTCACGCAACTCCGTGAGTCATGAAATGCGCGAATGAGGACGACAAAACGAACTGACACCCGCTGTACATCATGCAAAATCTACGTTTGAGATTTTTCCGTAATTCCTGCATATTCAATCCATCTCTTCCACACTCAAAACTCAAAAATTTTTTAATTTATTTTATTATTTTATTTTTTTGTTGTAATTTTTATTTTTTACAATTTTTTAACATAAACAATTATGGGAAGAGTACCTGTACAAAAATGTTCTTCATTCACTTAAAACAGTTATCTCTCATACAAAGTCTGACCGTATATGTTTGACATACTCAGTCCATTTTGTCCAGATTTTGTAAAACATGTCCCTTTGAATCCTTAGAGTAAATGAAAGTTTCTCCATAATGTACATTTCTTGAATTATGTTGACCCACTCTTCGATGGTCGGAGGGTCCGGTTTTAGCCACTTCCTGGTTATGGCTTTCTTACTCGCTGCCAGTAATGTCCAAAGCAACCTCTTGTCCTTATTTCTCCAGTTGGTAACATCTGCATTGCCCAAATACACATTTTCAAAATTGCTAAGTATTCAACTACCAAATATATGATTAATATGTTCACATATTTGTGACCAATAATGGCTTAAGAATGTGGCAGTCCCAGAAAATGTGGAAATGATTGGCTCCTGAGGATCCACAGAGCCTCCAACATAAGACCCCACCACCCTGGTGTCTCTTGAATAAGTGTGATTAAAAAGATGACTATATTCTTCCAACAAAATTCTTGCCAGGTATTAGAACCAGTAGTGCTCCATTGTAATTTACATAATATTCTCCCAACTTTCATTTGAAATTTGCATATTACCTTCCATTTCCCATCTCCTCTTAATGTACTCTGTGTTAGGCTTTTTGTCTTTCTGAATGGATTTGTATGACTTAGAAATTAATTTATTTGGAGAAAATGATTTAATTAATGTTAAGAACGTCTGTAGGAACCCCAAGTTGCAATTTTCCAATGTTATTTTTACATTTTGATCAAAATGGTGCCTAACCTGTAAGTATCTAAAGAAATCGTCTTGACCTAAACCATATTTGTTCTGTAGGAGTTCAAAACTCATAAATGCTCCCTTGTGAATAAAAGAATAATAGGTTGTAATTCCGTTTGAGACCCAACCTTTAAATCTTCCATCAAGGGCATTTGGTCTGAAGTCAGAATCATACGCACACCACCTTAAAATTCTAGACATTTTTTCTAAGTTGCATGTTTGTATTATTCTACTCCAGGATTTCAGAAGAGACTCATACATAAAGTCTTCAGTTATATTGATATTCATTTGTAGTTTTTTTGTAGTCAGGTAAAAGGGCCATAATGGGTATATCTTTTGTAACAGTCCCTTAAACGTCTTTCCATCCAGCCATGTAAATGGGCGAACATAAACAGATTAAAGGTCTAATTTGAGCAACATAATAATAATCCCTGAGACAGGGAAGGCCCAGACCCCCCTTCTCCATCAACTGCATTGTCTGATATTTTATCCTAGCCCTTTTATTTTGCCAAATATATTTTGCCAATATTTTATCCCACTCATCAAAATGTTTTTGAGTTATCCAAATAGGAAGACATTGAAAGAGGGACAGGAAACGGGGGAGGATATTCATTCTATTGAATCCACCCGAGAGTGTAAACTCAAAAACGGGACATTGTTCCACCTTTGTAAATCTGATCTTATTTTTGAGATTAGAGGCCCATAATTGGCATCAAACATTCTAGACAGATCTTCTGTCAGAACGACTCCCAAATATTTAATGCTATCTGATTCCCATTTCCATTTGTATGTGTTTTTCATCTTTGTAGGCGGGTTATAATTGAGCCTTAGAACCTGAGTTTTGGTAATATTGATTTATAGCCCGAAAAAGAGCCATATTCCTCCAGCATTGTCATTAATTTAGGAAGCGACAGAGTGGGATCCGTCAAAAAAATTAATATGTCATCAGCAAATAGAGCTAATCTTTGTTCCCCTGATTTTAGAGTAACCCCTTGAATTTCTGTGCTCTGCCTTATCCATTGAGCTAAGGGCTCAATAAATAAAGAGAAAAGTAGTGCCGATGCTCCACAGCCCTGGCGGGTGCCTCTTTCTAAATGAATGGGTTTGGATAAATCCCCGTTTATTTTAATTCTGGCGATAGGTTTGTTGTACAGTGCAGAGAATGTCTCAATCATGTCAGAATGAAAGCCAAATGCAGCCATTACTTTATATAAAAAAGCCCATCGTACTGAATCAAACGCTTTTTCTGCATCTAAACTTATAAGAGTTTCTAATTTGCGTTGTTTGACATGTTTCATTATCAGAAGCGCTTTCCTAATATTGTCTTGCATCTGCCTTTGTCTAATAAAGCCTGTCTGGTCTTTGTGTATAAGTTGAGACGCTTACATAATATGGAAGTAAATAATTTGTAATCGATATTCAGTACACTCATGGGGCGATAGTTTCCACAGTCAAGTTTGTCTTTATTTTCTTTGGGGATGATAGAAATAATAGCCTCTCTCCAAGATGGAGGAATAGTCTTCGTTTCAAGTACCGAGTTAAATGCTTTCATTAATGTCGGTACCAATTGTTCTTGCATGAGTTTATACCATTCATGAGATTAGCTTCTTATTCTGGTTATTTGTGACTTGAGGTAATTTTAGTAAAGATAAAAATGAATCAATTTCAATAGCACTTCTGGACGGCAAAAAAAATTGAGGCTGAGAATATAGTTTCTGATAATACTCCTCAAAACACTGTTGTATTTGTTCTTGGGTAGTTTCAATTTGGTTTGTTTCGGGATGTTTAATTTTGAAAATTGTTATCTCTGCCTGTTGTTTCCTTAATCTATATGACAAAAGTTTAAGAGCCTTCCCACCAGTATCATAGTATTGTTGTTTTGTAAAAAGACGTGAATGTCCTGTGTGTTTATTTCATTTATCTCCTTCTTGACTTCAAGCATTTTTAATTTTACTGAGTCCTGAAGAGAAGATGAATGTTCCTTCTGTAATTCTGTAAGTTTATTCTCGAGATCTAGTAATTTTAGTTTTTTCCATTTTTTACAGTAGAAGAAATTGCTATAATTTTCCCACGAAGCACTGCTTTTAAAGCATCCCATAATATAACTGGTGAGACTGCGTCGTTGTCATTGTATTCCAGATAGGATTCAATTTCAAATTTCAATTTATTCACGATTTCCTTGTCATTCAGAATATTTGCATTTAATCTCCATAGAGTAGATTTTATTTTACCATTAAGGGACAAATATACCGGATTATGATCTGAGAGCACGCTTGTTCCTATGTCACAATTTATCAGTCGAAACATAAAGTTTTTAAACCTCAAGAATAAGTCTATTCTGGAGTAAACATTGTGCGCCCCAGAATAGTGAGTGTAGTCACGCCCTGTCAGGTTATTTTCCCTCCATACGTCTACTATTCCCACTTCTTTCATGAAATTATTTACTTTTAATACATTTTTTTGTTGTCGGGTTTGCCATTTGCACTGTAATTTTTCGGATTTAATCGAATGTTAAAATCCCCCCACATATTAAAACGCCCTGACTCTTTGTCATTGTTTCAAGTACATGTTTGTAAAATGACCAGTCACTGCCTGGTGGGATATAAACGTTAAACGGACTCATTAAGGTTCCCTCAATTTTACCAATTACAATAATATACCTCCCCTCTTTATTTTTGTGTTCAGATATTAATTCGAAATTCACCGCACTGCACAACAAAATCGCCACTCCTCTACGTTTCCCTGAGTCATGTGAGGAGAAATATACTTGTATAGAAATATACTCGTGTACCCCATCTTATTTAATTTAGCATGTTTATTATCACTAAGGTGGGATTCTTGTATGTATGCTATCTGGACCTTGTCCCTTTTCAGTTGAGATAACTTTTTGGACCTCTTAATTGGATTAAGTATGCCATTTATGTTAAGTGATACAAGTTTTACAGGTCTATTTAACATGTGACTGCATCAATGGTTAACCAAACAAATAGACATGGCACTCTTCCCTTCTCTGCGCAGAACAGCAGAGTATAACGAACAAAAACACATACGCATAATGTGAACATACAGAACGACATAAAATATACCAAAACGACAAAAAGGTGACTTCCTAAGTAGGAGTCTACAGTTTAGGCCCCAATAGGCCCAAGGGGGCGCTCTAAGGCAAAACCCTTCAACTGGGTTCAGTGAAGGGTGTCCTTGTTGGTCCACAGCATCTTGAAAGCTCTACCTACTGAACCCATCTATTGAAAATTCACAATCTACTCACCGCCTTGTCTTAATAATAACAAAAATCACTTGGAGGTTATCCACATCACTTCGCTCCAACTTAGTCCGCTGTTGCGCCTGGGGTGGTCCTCCGGAATGTGCGAAGCTTCTCCTTGTAGCTGGCGTCTAGAGTGGGGTCGCGTGTAGCCTTCGTAGCGCGCCGATTCACTCGGGTCCAGGACAGCTGTTTTATCCGCTCAGTCAGTGTTGCCGGTGGTGGTGCTGGCATTGTCGTAAACATTGCTTCAGTCGGTGAATCGTATATTTTGGGCCCATCCTCGTGCATCACGCGTAGCCTCGCGGGGAACAGCGTTTGAAACTTCACATTATTAGCTTTCAAAACTTTCCGAATTTCGGCATACTCCTTCCGTTTAGCAATGATGGATGGCGGATAATCATGGTCGAGGTTTACATGATTGTTTTTCCACTTGAATCCTTTTGTTTGCCACGCTTTGTGTAGCAGCATCTCTTTCACATTAAAGCTCAAAAACTTGACCACAATAGAGCGAGGCGGTGCGCCAGCTGCTGGTTGAGGGCCTAGTGAGCGATGTGCCCTCTGAATTTGCAAGTCAGGCATTTCTTCAGACAGTTGCAGGCCCTCGCGAAGAAGTTTGTTCACAAAAGACAGCATGTTATGCTGCGTTTACACATAACGACGACGAGTCACGAATGCCACGAATCCATATTCGTGGCCGAGGATCACGAATGTGATGATTCGGGGTAGAGGTTTCACGCACCGCCACAAATTGTTGCGACCTGTTACTACGCGTTACGATTAATGGCACGAATTATTACGCACGGTCACGAACATGCGTCCCGCAATGCTGCGGGCTGTGACGCTCTGTTGCGTGGTGTTGCGTGGTATTGCGAGGTGTTGCGGTCTGTTACGGGTCATTGGGAATTGTCGAGTTCTGTCAGAAATCTGTCAAGAATCGGGCGAATGTGGACAAACCGCCTGCCGCACACACCGGGTTGGAGGCGGAGCAGAGGCGTCTTGGTCCGCCGTGCTCTCACCTGCCTCATTGGGCTCTTGCCAAATCGGGTTAAGCAAAAGCAAAGACCAGCTGAGCGTCGGGACTGTCCATATACTGTAGAATAGCAAACGTTTTTCACAGTCTATGAAAAACTGAACTTCGATCAAACCCAAACTAAGTCATATGCTCCTGTCAAACGCTGAATCTATCAAGACAAACTATAGCAATAAACACACGCGCTTTATGTCAAATGAGTCTGTGCAACAGCGGCACATTCAGCCTGACTTTACTCCACAGAATAAGCATAAAAACACTACACTCACTGCGCACTCGATCTTCTGGGGATCTGTCGTAGAACTCTTCACCTCTTTATCCATGACTCTCACTCATCTGGTTGATCATAGCTCCATTTGGCAAAACTTCTTTTGTATAATCCAGAACAACAGGCCTGTCTCCACCTGCCCTACGCCCATCACCGCTTGTTTTACATGTCTAAAGTTGTAAATAAGTCTTAACACTTATCCATGTTATAGCTGCTGTAACCACGCGTTGTTGTTTGGGTCAGAGCGTATGGCAGCGTGGGAGATGCATTCAGGGACAGTAAACAGTGCGGGAAAGGCGCACTTCTTACTGTCCCTTTTCTTATTTCCACAAACGCGCGGAAAATCGGGACAAATATATAACAGTCGGGTTCTCCAGCGGGGCGGCAATAGGGGGTGGCAGGGATTGGCTCCCAAACATTAGGAGGAACGACTACAGGAAGAAAAGCCCGCGTAACAACTTCAGCACCTGAGGAGCGGCAGGAGCAGGTGCTGTCCCGGGCCTGGAGCACGGACTGGCCGACTTTGTGGGACTTTTCTTTGGCATAGTGCATTAACTTTTCGGCGTAGCGTGTGTTTCTATCAATTCTGAGCGTGAAAACAGTGATTCTGCACTACGAATGCTTTACGAATGCTTTACGAATGCTCTCACGCTGAATTACGAAGCGCCACTACGCATCACGAAAGGACACGCTCTGTTGCGAACTCCACGAACAGAGGGTGAATCGTGACATTCGTGGAAGATTTTTTGACAGCCAAAAACTTTCTCCACGAACATCACGAATGTCACGAGCTGATGCGTTCTATTAAGAATCCCATCAAGATGCGTTAAGTCAAGTCACGAACGTCACGAATGACGGAAAAATGCCATTCGTAACGCATCGTGCTTATGTGTAAACGCAGCATTAACAGAGTCTTTTTCGGACTCTTCGGCTACTCCATTATCGCATCTGCTGTGACTCTCGATTTCCGTTAGCTTCTCATCTAGCCTCATGTGTAGCTTTAGCATCTCCAGTGTTGCTTCCTCTGAGGCTTGTATCCGCTCTTCGGCCTTTTCGATCCGATCTTCGGCCTCTCCCAGTCTGTTATGGAGGTCCAATAAGTAATTTCTTAGGTCCTCAAATTGCTGTCTGTTTTCCTGACGAAATAGCTTCAGTTCTTGCAAAATCTCTGCGTCCGCCATCTTTTGCTAATTGCTACTGGATGCTAGTTAGCCTTGACCGTCGAGGATAAAACTGTATTTCACTGCTCAAGACGCCTCAGAAACAAATTAAATGTTTGCGGTAGTGTCTTGCCCCGTCCTTTTAAGTTAAGTTCTTACAATATCTTCAATATAAAAAGGGGCTTTTGGTCGAATTTCACGGGTTCTATTGGGAGCTCTCTACTGTGCGACCGTCATAGCTGATGGTCCAACAGGAAGTCTCAATTGCTTTTATTCTTAGTCTTTTGATGGAAATGTAATTTAGTTTCAGTGAAGACTTGGTCAAATAATTATTTTCAGTTTTAGTCTAGTTTTGATTTTATGTAAATTAAAAATGTAAATAAATGTAGTCAGCTTTACATTGATAATATTGTACGCAAACATCATGGAGTTTCTCTCACGTGGAAAAAACATAGACCTGTTCCTTAAAGTGAATTTAAGATTTGAGCCGTAGTAAAGCTTTAAATCGTTGACTGGACAGAGTTGGTTGAGTTGAGGATGTTTCGCTTCTACTCGCAGACGCTTCTTCTTAGTTGTCAGAAAATATGACAATTTTTTTTTTAATTCTCTCATGATGGCATCAGAGGATGACCCATCCCCCTTGTCTATGCGACCTGTCAGCTCTCCAGCGCACAGGGAACCACTGAACAAAAACACATACTAAGCCATAGAGGGAGCATCAATCGAACCTGTGACTTCCTTCCTGTGATTAAAAAAGGGCAAAGAGCTTTATGTGCTGCGAGAAGTGAAGCGTAACAAATGTTGGTCTCACTCAAAATTTAAAATGAGTCTATATGCAAACTATAATCAGAGTGTCTTGTTTCTTTTATAAATGATTAAACACATTTAGTGCTAATTTGTCTTCGCCGTACTGGCACCTTTAAAGGTGACATTAAGGATTTTAAAAAAATGAATGAACGTGTGTAAGAACTTGTGAAGAACAAACTAATAAGCTTTCTGATTTACTGGTATCTATAAATGTCCAGAAGCTACCCAAAATACAATGTTCTAGAACTAATAAATGGCCTAATGGACTAAATAAAGTTACGAGAGTAAACCAGGATAAAAACCGGCATTAAAAAATTGTACTTAAGATACATTTAGGGCCAGATCTTGTGCCTGTCACAAGGATATCGCAAACTCTAACTCGGCTAACATGGCTATCTTGGCGCAGCTGGCGAGACGGTGTCGAGAAGAGAAGAGGTCGACAGAGACGTGGTTTATTACCTCCAAAAACGTGCTGGTCAGGTTGACTCACAGTGGCATATACATATATTACACTCACTTTCTAAGAAGACTAAGTGGGACTAAGTAAGGAATAAAATAGGTAAAACAGAGCTAACCTGGGACCTAATGTGCATTGGGGTAGAGCTAAACCATAAAATATAACCAAGTGATGTCAAAAACAATATTCACATTCAAAGTCGGTCTTAAATATTGATATATAAATCAGGATTAAACTAGTGACAAAAAGCTGGGGTGTGCAAAGCCGGGTTCACTACTGACACCTACTGACTAGTAAGTTTTTGATAGGAGAACAACAATGTATGAAAGCAAAAAGCTCTAAACAGTCGATTTTTGCATAACATCCCACCTTTACTTGCATTCGTTATACTGTATACTCCTACTTACTTGTATGAGTTGTCCTGAAATGGCAGTTATAAAGCAGTCATCACAAAGATGCCACTAGACCATCTGTTTCTCTAACTCTTCAGGCAACAACAGTTATTTGTCCAGCTTGTGATGGATTTCCTGTTCCCGCGGACAGTCCGAAATAGAAAAAAATAAAGTCACTGGTGGCTTTGAGTGAACATAGAAATTGAAAATCCGATTATTGTGTAGCACCACAGGCTGAAGTTTGGGCTGTTTGTTGATGTAAGGGTCCGCTCCATCAAAGAAAAAAAGAGTCTAGTACTAGACACTATACAACATAGTTGTATAGTGTCTAGTGGGGGAACATAGTTGAGGATACAGAAGAAACAAAAATGTAAGAAACATTTGTCAAGCAAAGGTCCGAAACACATGTACCTTTAAAATCAAATAAGTAATGTGCAGTAATGACTACTCATTAAAAATTGGAATCTTTTATTATTTTTTAGGCCCGAGCGCCATCAGGGCTGGCAAAGTGGCTCTTGTAATCGTATAGTAATCGCCTCCTCTCAAACATAAACTAACGCACTCTCGTCGTGCACGTTCCATGCATGTGCACATGTATCAGAAAGCGAACATTGTAATTGGACAGTAGTGTGTGAAGCGAAGCTCTTCTCTCTGCCTGCGCTGCTGCAGTAGGTGCAAAAAAAAGAAAACTGCTGTTTTTGGGAGAACTTGTCCCTCTTTGCTACTGCCATGTCCTATGGATTTGTAATTATACCAGCATGGTCTGCGATTGGATTTTCCCAGTATTGAAACCTCAATAGAGGCTGGTGGACAATGGCTAGTCTAGGTTAGCATGTTACAATCAGCTATAGCTCATTGTTGAGGAAAAGTCTGCAATTGTGTAATCATCATAAAGGCTGTTATACTGTATGTAGTTGCTGGCTTTATTGACGTTATTAGTGCACAATAGGCTGCTTGTTATCACTGGAGCGACTTGAGCTAGCTGTTGGCGGCTAACAGCTCTGGGAGAAAACCGCTCGGCTATGACCCACTGTAGATATCTAACCCAAGACAAAAAATACCTTTCTACAGCGAAATTGGACATAACCTTGTGATGGAGCTATATTAGTTTTGCTTTAAGTAGTTAGTTACTTAGTGGTTAATGTCCAGTGGTAGAAAGAGGACAGAAAATTTGTACTCAAGTAAAAGTACAGTTACATGGCTGAAAAATTACTAAATTACAATTGCAAGTACAAAAATAAAGTATTAGTAACTTCACTTTTCATAGTGAACTGGTCTAAATCGTTTATCTCTAACAAGAATGATCTTTGCACAGATTAATTAAAAAATACATCAAATATCATACAACAAAAGTGAGCCTTTAGTTACATGAGGCCCAGTCCCAGTCTCAGCACAAGTTTAATATCAGACCTGGGGCAGTCTGTTTGAATTATAGACCTATGTTTAAATATCTCATACTATTTACCAAGCTACATTTCAACAACCACTATCCCTCAGTTAAGAATAATAGAAGTAAAAAAGTGTGTTAGCAGAGGCCCTTTCCCACACTGTCTCAAGTGCACCTCAAGGCCCCGTCCAGGTGGGAATCGAACCCGGACCTTCTAGCTGTGAAGCACGAGCGCTAACCGCTGTACTACCATGCCGCCCAAGTAAAAAAAGACCTTCCTGTGTGAAGATAATGACAGGTCAACAAAACCTTACCTTCAGAGGCAGATCTACATTGAGCTGGAGGTAAGGGTCCACTGTCAGCCTTCTCTCTTTTGTCTTTCTAGGACCTGACCTGACAAAATATTCATCTGTATGAATGAGGTGAAAACGTTTGTAGCTTTACTGAGGTGCTAATGTTACTCACGTGGGGAGAGCTAGCTCCTGCAAACTCCTCCCTTCTCTATAGCGATCTATTCTGCACAAAATGTATGTTTTGTGCCTGATTACTCACGCAGTATGTGTCCTAATGTTTATAAGACAGTCACCTCGCGCTGTTGATAGTACAGTCTCTGTATCCCCGCGGTAAAAACAAACAGAGCCACGCTGAGCCATAGAGGCAGACACACGTGTGGGTACAGCCAAAGAGCAGGCAGAGGAGGCGGGATATGCGCCCGAGGAGCTAATGTCAGCCTCGCTCTCTTTAAGCTCTGGCCAATCAGAGCAGGGAGTGAGCTGCAGCTGTTGTTGTGTGTGGAGCGATCAGTGGAGGAGAGAGAGCGGCCGGAGGAAAAGAGCTGAAATGCTCAAAGAAAAAAGAAAAAAAGTGCGTGTAGGACTGCACTGTAGTAGCCTGGCTAACGCCAGACTGATGTGTGCGCTCGAATCTTTTCGAACTTCACAACAGTCTGGGGACCATGGCCGACATTTTTCCATGGATTTGGGCACCAATCACAGAACGAGGAGGGACGGTAAGACGATGACGCGCTATTTGACATAAAGCTTGTAGTTTGTTTAGGGATAAAAAAAAATATATATATTTACGGATCCAACATGACAGCAGCAGACGCGATGCCATCTTTCGATCAAGCTTTAGAACGTGTTCTAAATAGTTTAGCTCAAAAGTTTACAGAAGGTACGTCATACGTCATCTGATACGATGATACGATTGGCTATGGCTACGTGCAGACGCATGAGAGACATTCGTAGCGCCCAATAAACGGCTATGGACAATCGTAAACCACACCTCTCCTACGAGAAAATGAATTGGTGGTCCCCAGACTAAATATCACTTGTGATTTTAGTCTGGCGTTAGCCAGGCTAGCACTGTAGTAGTGTCCTGGGAGAATTTTTTTTTTTTTCCCCGGGACAGACCATTAAAAAGAAGGACAATCAGGTAAAACCAGGACAGGTGGCAACACTAATAAAATGTGAGGAATAAACCACAAAAACAACAAGCCAGACTCAGTGTGTGATCATCATAAATGCTGCTCTGTGTAGTTACCGGCTTTATTGATGTTATTATCCAATCCAATCCAATCCAGCTTTATTTATAATGCACTTTAAAAACAACAGGCTTGACCAAAGTGCAGTACACACATCATATAAAAACACAATTAGGTGATACAAATAGATTAAAATAAAATCAGTACAATAAATAAATGGAACCATATGCAGCGCAAAACCAACAGAAGACAATGAATCAATGCAAAGTTAATCAAAAGTTAAAAGCTGAAGTAAAGAGGTAGGTTTTCAGCTGGGACTTAAAAATTGTGAGTGACTCGGCCTGTCTAAGGTACAAGGGCAGTGCATTCCACAATTTGGGTCCAGCGACAGAGAAAGAGCGGTCGCCTCGCAGCTTCCTGTTTGTTTTGGGCACCACAAGCAAGAAATGATCTGCCGACCTGAGAGCACGAGCGGGAGTGTAGGACTGCAGCAAGTCTGACAGATACCGCGGAGTGCATTATACTTGTCAAAAGATCGATGCAAGCTAGTGCTGTGATGCTACTCCGGATGAAGCTTCAAGCTAAGGTATCAGCCACGGCCAATGTACATGAAATGTAAGCAATAAATTACTAAATCAATAAGCCAAGCTCAGTGTGTGATCATCTTAAGGGCTGCGTTGTGTAGTTACTGGGGGGGGGGGGAGTTTGACAGTAGGTATGGCTTATCCAAATGAGATGTAAATGAGCCCTATTGTCACTCCCAACAGCAGAGAGGTGAGAATGGCCCAAACCTTCAGAGGCCGTTTAATCCCCTTTGACCTTTTGGGAATTGTTAACTTCAAATCACCGCTACGCCTCCAAATATGATCAGATGTCCATGTGTTACACATCGTTGGAAAGCTTGGAGACTACACTTTAATAATCTGTGAAAATCTCAAAATGCCCAAAATCGACTTGTGTCTTTGATTCTAGTGACTGGTCACATATTACAATTAGCCTGCTGTCAGGCTGCCAATGCCGATGTCAATCACAGCCCAGACCACGCCCAACTCTTAGCCCCCCTGCTCGCTGAGCAACACCCCTTTCAGATAGAATTTTCAAAATGTTCTCGTGGGCAGAGTAAGGCTGGGCACTGGTGTTTAGTTGATCTTTAAGGTGGCCTGGTGCTGCCTCGGGATCCCCCCAGAACAGCTGAAGGAAGGGCGCGTGGATCGAGAAGTCTGGGCATCTCTGCTTTGAATTCAGACCAATGCTCCGTCAATGCTTCTAATTATCATATGTCACACGCCACCTTCCCTGTGCAGCTCTTTACCGACTTTAATCACACTTCTCATGGTTAATTCTTCTCCCAGAGGGGATTTCCAGATGTCACCTCCGGCACAGCGCTGCGGCAAACCAGGAGACAAGAATGCACCGTGAATACTGATTAACACTAATGGAATCCCGAGTGAGCGTGCCGTATCAAGCAAGAATTGATCAAAAAGGTGTCAAGTGGTGTGGGAAATGAGAGATATACAGTATAGGGATCATGTGAGGCAGGCAGTAATTATACATATATATATAATCCACAGCTGGTTTATCTGAATTGTGTTCAGATAAAGACAGAATACAATTTTGGATTGAAAATATATGAAATGTAAAGGTATTGTGGTGTTCTTTGTCACCGATGCTTAAGAGTGTGTGTCGTATTTACGAAGAATGCATGTTTAACTTTTCCATCTTGTCTACTGAAGCAACTTTGATGAGAGACTTGGACTGACAGTTAAGGTCAGGGAATGGCAGGTCTCTTGGTTTGGGTTTGACTCAATCAGGACACATCACAACTCTGGCACTGGCACTTCTGACCCACAAGCAGACTTTGAGCTAAATGTACTTATATATTCCCTCTGAGAGGTTATAGTGAAGTTTCTAGTGGCATTAAGACAAATTCTCAGACTACTCTGGCAACGCTTAGTGATCATTTGGCCCTCAGTAAGTCCCAGTAAAAGGTAAAGTTGGGATAATGTTGACAAGTGTTGCTGACACGACACAATGAAATAAAGATTCAAAGCTTTTTTATTTGTCAAACCATTTGTGAATGATTTGATATTACATTTCTGTCATCATTGATCGTGGAGCGGGGCAGTGGGGGACAGGGGTGGGAGGGCAGTAGGGATAGGTATCGTTAATGGTTGTATTTCTGATGAGCTGTTTGTTAGCTGTTCACATTGTATACTCATGACCTTGTCGTATCTCATGATAAAAATGTGATAATCAAATATGCCGATGATACAACCATCATTGGGCTGATCAGTTCAAACAATGAATCTCATTACCGTGAGGAGGTGGAGAATGTTGTTCAATGGAGTAGAGTCACAAGGAAATTAAACCAGGCTTGTAAAATTGCGTTCTTTCACCTGCGCAACATTGCTAAAATACGAAACATCCTACCTAAGAGTGATGAAGAAAACGTATTCATGCATTTGTTTCATCAAGGCTGGACTACTGTAACTGCCTGCTAGCAGCGTGTCCTAAAAGTTCCCTAAAAAGTTGGTTAACGCGTACAAAGAGAAGAGAACACATTACACCTGTGCTAAAGTCTCTCCATTGGCTTCCTGTTGAATTTAGAATCAAATTTAAAATCCTGCTCCTCACATTTAAAGCCATAAAGGGTATGGCTCCGCTCTATCCCCAAGACGCTATCGTTCCATATCAGCCAACCAGAGCACTCCGCTCTCAAAACTCAGGGCTACTAGTGATTCCTCGGGTCTCCAAAATCACTGTAGGAGGAAGAGCCTTTAGCTACCAAGCTCCGGTTTTATGGAATAAATTCACAGCTCACGTTAAAGAAGCAGACAGAGTCTCTACTGTGCTGTATACGCTCTACTTCTTCAAAACGTACCTCTTCGAATTAGCTTATGATCAAGTCAGTTAGGTAAAGCTCTAACCCACAGCCTGAAGTAAAGCCTTAGGAGAGACACTGCTGTGGGAAGTACGGTACACTGACCGCTATCCTCTTCTTCTGTTGTTACTGCAAACTTTGTCTTATTATGATACAATATTTATTTTATCTGTAGTCTGTTCATTACTATTCACATGGTGTCTCCTGTCGCACTCCCCCTCGGGAGTGCCTGTCTCCGGCTGAACGGAGGAACCCTGCTAAACGGAGGAACCTGCCTTCTGGATTGACAAGGACTGGACGGTCTGCGATCTTGGCCCGTCTGCTGAGGGACTCCCATCGGCCCTGGGTCTCTATAGCCTGTCCGTCCATGGGAGTGGATCTCTCCTTCTGTGGTTCTCCCAGTACCGTCGCAAGGGCTGTGCGAACTGTGCAACCGCACAGGGCCTCGCGCCACTAGAGGGCCTCGCAATCCTGCTGTTTTCTTTTTTTCCTCCCAGACTCATTGTGGAGAGAGCATAGGTTAAAATAATTCACAAGCTAAATCACCCCACTCATTTATATAGAGCCTACAAAAACATTCGCAAGAGCTTACCTTTGATACTAGCCTGACCCCCAGATTCCACATTCCCCGTGCTCGCTCCGTTCCACTCCGCCCCGACCGCCGCAGCAAATACGTTGCTATTTTGAACGTTCAGAAACATTCCACATCGTCCACTCCGCTCCGAGGGCCAACGTCGCAGCTCCGCCTCTCCGCCTCGGCACGATATAAATACGGACCAACTCTATTTTCAGCTACGTCTGCGCCCCGTCAGCTCCGTCCGTATCAAGCTCAACAGTTCAGAACGCACCAGAAGACAGGAAAGAGAACGGAAACAACATCCGGATTTTCGAAATAAAATGTAGAAATATAAATACAGAACGTTTCGAACATATAAAGTGTTTTTATACGTATATTTACATTAAAGCTGTGCTATATATAATATTTTTTTAATCGTACACTACTTGTAAATCACAAAATACATTACAATATATTTTTAAAATACATCAATGAGTCACTTTCTTTGATAAATAAGTATAATTGCATTGAGCCTGTAATAATACTGAATAAACTATTTACACACTGTTAACTCTGTCCTACGTGCATTTTTGTGGTCAATAAATGATGGTTATTGTGTAAATGATGTAAACAATAACACATTTTATCGCGTGATCTCGTACGTCTCGCGCATGCTCTCCTCAGCTCCGCGGTTGGGCGGAGTGAAGCCCAGACGGAGCAAGACGTGTGCAGTGGGCGTTTGATTTCGGAATCCTTCGGAGGCGGCCCGCGGCGGGCTGGAGCGGGGCGGTGACGCGAGATGTGGAATCCCGGTGTGAGCCCTGCCGTCAGACACCTGCTTCAAGCCTTGAGCGCTGTGTGTGTGTGTGTGTGCGTGTGTTCTTGTAACTTGTAGCTGAGCAACATTGATTTAAAACGTCTTTTTACCAATATATTTATGTCTGCATTTAAGCTAGTAATATCGTGCTATCAAAGCGTCACTCCGACCTCCATTTTTTTGGTACATTTAAAAAGTGTAAAAGAGAAAAACTACGAAGTTACAGAGGTGAACCGGAAGTACAGCGCCGTTGTCATGGCAACGTTAGACAGGTCAACCCGGAGACTCTGGGGAAAGTTTTGATTCATGCTTTTGGTGTAAGTTTAGACGGAGGAGGTTGTTTCAGAGCGAACACATTAAAAGGAGAAAGGAAACTGCATTTTTATGAGAACAGCTAAACCTCACAGACCTGACGCTGATGTTGTTCGTCGTAGCATGGGGGTAAGAAATAACTTTTCTTGCTAACGCAAAGCTCATAAACAAACCTGAGAGTTAGCGCTCGCATCACGGATGAATACAAGGCTTGTTTTCATCACTCAGTGTTCATTATCCATTCATAATTTCCGCAAAAAGAATTACTGACATTGCTGATCCCGTGCGAATGCACATAAAAAAATACCTGATGTCCTAGGATAATTTCAGTTTTACCGACGTCCCCAGGTAATTCTAATCCCGCGCGAATAGGGCTCTGGTCTGGGGGGAAAAAGGTCTAGTGGAACCTCTGGTAATGAATGACAAGTGTCAGAGCAGGGCCTCGTATTTCAAGTTCGCACAGGGCCTCGCACACCCCTTGCGAGGGTCCTGGGTTCTCTCCAAGGTTTCTTGTTTCTCCCACCGTGTTTTTGAGTTTTTCCTTGCTGTGCTGGAGAGTCTAAGGACAGGGGACACCCGCGCCACTCGTCGCCACCCACTGCTGACGCTTATTTGGACATTATGTTTGCCTGGATACTTGATTCACCTGAACTTTACATTGTCTTATTTACTGCTCTGTTTTATTGCCTTAATGTTCGGTGCAGCCCTATGAGGCAACTCCTGTTGTGATATTGGGCTATACAAAACCATTGATTGCTTGATTGATTGAATCAGTTGCCTATTACTATCCATGATTCTGATGTGCAGATTGTTGAGAATAGGGTTGTCACGATTTCAATTTTTTGAGTCACGATTATTGTGAAATAAAATATTGCGATTTTACGATTATTCACGATTATCGACCGAATTAAAGGAAAGAACTGATATTTTTAGTTTTTGTCTTTAAAAAGCTTTTTAATACTTGTAAACTTGTAAACATTCACTGTTTCTAAAAATGAAAAATGCTTTAAGATTGTTTTGCATTAAAATAAATAGGCCTACATTGAATAATGTCAACTGTACTTCTTTATAATGACCATAATGACCATAATTATTTTACTATATATTATTAGGCCACAAGCTAGGCTAGGTTTTATGTTCTCAAAAGTTATGCTGTTGCTTAATTATTTTTTGTCAGATGTTTTGATGAACAGAGAATGAAACGTGTTTACAAAATGACTAAGGAGACTCTTTTGAACAGCTGATTTCCACATGTGCGCGGTTTCACTTTCCTTTCTGCTACGTCGCTGAAGCAGAGCGGAGCGCGTTAGCTTTTGTTTACATCCTGAGCCAGTTGTGGCGGCTATTTCCGAACATTTGGACAACTTCTTTGGGAATTATGCAGTTCGTTACCTTGACCTGGACATTTACAGCGACGGTTTATCTCCAAGATGTTATTTATATTCGACGTAGCCGATATCAGCGCCTTTTGCTGCAACTTTCTGACGACAGGGTTTGCATAACGGATGTCCTTCGACAACAACAACGCCTTGGTCATGTTTTGGATCCTAAAGAGGTCCCACTCTGCTGACTTCAATCATTTTTGGGTGGATACAACACTGGAGGAGAGCGTCCTTCTGCCTTGCTCAACAACGGGTGAGTTTACGCGCTGTTTATGGCGTGCAGCGGCTCGTGCGTCCGCGTGAAAAATGTCCGCGGTAAACCGTGGCTTCTGGAATTCTTACGGATAGCCTACCGCGTCCTTTTATAATCGTGGTAATCGTAAAACCGGTTAATCTTGACATCCCTAGTTGAGAAATGTAATTTCTTGGGTGTGACTCTTTCTCATGACTTGAATTGGAGCTCTAATACGATTAACACTGCTAAGAAAGCGAGACAGCGCCTCTTCTTTTTATGCAGGCTTCGAGAGTTTGCTCGAAATACTAGGATTCTTTTGAACTTTTATTATTGTATAATTGAGAGTGTCCTAACCAGTTGTATTACCATGTGGTTTGGTAATCTCACTCTGAAAGAGAAGAAGGCTTTGAACAAAATGGTTTGCTCAGCCAGCAGGACCATTGGCTGCTCTTTGCCGCTCCTGGAGGCCACATATAAAGCTCGACTCTTGAATCGAGCTTTACAACTCGCCAATGATGCCTCAGGCCACCCTGCTAAGACCTTTTTTGAGATGCTTCCCTCAGGGAGAAGGTATCGCTCGGTCATATTCTGTCATGTTCTACTGATCGCCATCTTAACAGTTTCTTTCCTCAAGCTGTGATCACTTTAAACAAGGCACCTTAAACAAGGCACTTCTATTTATTTGTATGGACTTTTATTGTACAGTATTTTACCCTTAAGCTTTTAATGTGACATTGTTTGTTAGCTCTGTTTTGATATTGTGTCTTTTATTGTGTCTTTTTATGTGTCTGACATATCACACTTTGAGCTCTTTGCACAATTTTTCCAATGTGGTTGTTTAAACTGCAAATGGCCAATAAAATGAATCTGAATCAGAATCTTTAACAGCACTCTTATCGGTACTTTAAAAGAAAAAAAAAAGTTAGATAGCCGCTACTGTATACGCATTAATCCTTGGCCTATATTTATTTTTTATTACTCTACATTTGGACCTAATTTATTTCCAATTTGCGCATACACTTAGTATGGTAAATACTTCACCTTTTTATTATTATAATTATAATCTAGTAAATCAAGGCTGTTTGTTAGAATGGGCTGTAGCTCTGTGGACTGAGTCCAAATGAAAACTTAGTTCAGTAAAATAATGAACTAGACTCGAGCCACAGCCTTTATTTGTCACTCTCAGCTTGTGTCCAGTGGGTCGACACAGCCTCGTGCTGACGTGCACGTGTGAGTGCGCACGTACACGCTGTCACATTCGCCGTTTGTGGGAAAAATAGACTCCGCCCGAAAGTCTTAAGTTTGGGTATTTGTGAAAGGAGAAAGTGCGAGTGGCCCGTCTGTTCAATACAAAGTCGTTACATTTCGCTTTTTACAGCGGGTTAGCGGCAGCAGCTCGGGGGGTTTCGGAGAACTTGCAGAGAAAGTAGAGACGTTGATTACTTTTCTTGACCAGTGATGTAGTGTGCATGGTCCAGGAAAGGTTCTCTGTGATGTGCACACCCAGGAACTTAGTGCTGGTCACCCTCTCCACTGCAGCACCGTTGATTGTTAGAGGAGCATGCTGGACCCGCGCTCTTCGAAAGTCCACAACAATCTCTTTTGTCTTCTCCACATTTAGAGAGAGATTGTTCTGTGTGCACCACATGGCCAGACTGCTCACCTCACTCCTGTAGTTTGACTCGTCTCTGTTGCTGATGAGACCCACCACTGTTGTCGTCTGCAAACTTGATGAAGAGGTTTGAGTCGTACTTTGGAGCGCAGTCATGGGTCAGCAGAGTGAACAGGAGGGGGCTCAGCACACACTCTTGGGGAGCCCCCGTGTTCAGTGTGATGGTTATGGAGGACTTGCCGCCGACACGTACAGCCTGTGGTCTCCCCGTCAGAAAGTCCAGCAGCCAGTTACACAGTGATGTGTTGATCCCCAGGTGGAGCAGTTTGTGTATTAGCTGCTGTGGGATTATAGTGTCGAATGCTGAGCTAAAGACTAAAAACAGCATTCTAACTTTGTTTCAAGGTGAGTGAGGAGAGCGAAGATCAAACTGGCAAGCTCATTGTTGTTATCCACAGTTTTCAAATCAAGAATTACTGTGTAACCTTAAAGGTGCAGTCCGGAGTTACTGATTTATGTATAAAACTTTAGAAATGCTTAAAAACGATAGTATGGTCCTGTATTATAATATACTGCTGGTGTTTCGTGATATACATTAAGCTTCCTAAGTCCCGCCTTCCCCCCCATAGACTTCTATACAAAATGACTGAGCCACCAGCTTATCTAAGCCAATTGAGAATGAGGAGTTGACGTCACGGCACAGAGCCCCCCTCCCCATCCCCCCCTCGCCGACATATTGGCTGCGCTCCGGCGGCAATACACATTGTTTACGTGTGTTGTTAACGCCGTAGTAGCGGAGGTTCTTGCTATTCCGCACTGTTTTACCGCCTGGAAGTCACTGCTGCGTTAAAAACTGCTCCAATACCTCACACGATAGACATGGAAAACGTAGGAACAATGGGACACAGTTTTTTAGGTTACAGAAATGGACACAGCATCGAGGAGCGCAAGTCTCTGACCTGTCAAAACATGTTGGAAACGTTTGTGTACATTGAACATCTCGTAACAATGTAGTGTTTACGAAACACGCACTTTATTACTTTGTCATTTTGGTCAAGAAGTGTCCGCTAAATGTAATGTTATTACAACACACTAAAACGCATGTGAGGGAAGTTACTTTTGCCAGTACAACGCTGTTTTCACCAGCGGGAGGCTTGTAGAGCCATGTCCTGCACCCAGCCACAGCAGAAAGTCTCGTAACTTTCCAAAGACTTGTGGCTTTTAAACTCCTGCATCGTGTAGTAACTTACATCAAATACAAGGTAGTTTACTGTGTCCATGTATGTCCATGTATGTGCACGGAGGTAAATGGTCCAGGTCTCCGCTGCAGGGAGCTCGTGTGTTGATGTTTTGAATGTCCGCAAGCTTCTCCAAATACCGCTGTTTTGCGCTTGGTATGAGCTTGTTCCTGTAAGGTCCCTTTTCTTACGCCTTATCTCTTTGCATAGTTTTACTTTCTGTCTTTTCGTTGTCTTATTCGTAGATCTGTCTCCGTCTCGCCGAAAACGTAAATGCGCAAAATTTAAAGTGCTCTGGAATATGAGGAATGCGTGAAATTCTGGGAGCGTGCCCCTAATCCGCAGCCAATATGTCCGATAGGCTCAGAGCCCCCCCCAAATCACCCCAACTCGGCACGTGACTCCTCATTCTCAATAGGATTTGAGTTTCCGGGAGGCAGATCTGTCAATCAACGAGCGCCACTCGCTCACAACCCCCACCTTCCTGATTCAGACCGCACACCCCACCCGTGTTTACGCCCCGGACTCCTCCATGCTTCTCCTCCTCTCCGACTGCTGCTCAAGCAAACAGGTAGCCTACACTTTATTCACGTTTATTTGGTGGTAGTAAAACGCTACTTTGAATGATATTGGAGTTGCTGTAATCCTCGCTTTTCTAAAAGTGTATCAAGGAAAAGAAAAGAAAACGAGGCTAGCAGCACTGAGCTAAGTTAGCATTCTCTGCAGATTCGTAGTTTCACATTTCAGTGTTTTGTTGTCACGTAGCTTTGGATTAGGTTTGAAAAGGCTGTGGACGAGCCTGGCTGATTGTGTGAGGCTTGCACTGGACTCGTTTTTATTATGCTAATGTGGTTGTTAGAATTGTATTCAGTAATGAATGTCCAGAAACCTGCCACTGTGATATTATACCTATCGTTCTTCAATTGTGGCATTTACATCGCAAAAGGATTCAAGTCAATGCCAATCACTGTGTAAATACTGTATAATTAGTAAACCAGTCAAATTTAAACAAAAAATGACCTTTTCACTTTACTCATGCAGACTTTTCTCAAGGCAAAAGCTGTAGTTTCAGTATTAAAAGCTGTAGTTTCAGTATTATAGTTACTTTACATATTGTAATAAATAAATCACATATATAAAAAAAACTTTACATATTGTATTTCAAATGTCACGTAGAAATGATGTCACATGTGTTTATAATATAAACTTGGATGGATTGCCACTTTGTGGAGCGATATGAAGAGTTCTTCCAGTGTGTCAAGATCAGCATGATCAGCAATACAACAATTGAAATAAAGTTACTATACAACAATGCTCATGTTTCATTGATATACTTATGAACTGTGATGGTGTAATTATCAACTAGGGGTGTCACGATTTCAATTTTTTGAGTCACGATTATTGTGAAAGAAAATATTGCGATTTTACGATTATTCACGATTATCGACTGGATGACAGGAAAGAACTGAAATGTTTAGTTTTTGTCTTTTAAAAAGCTTTTTAATAATTGAACTTGTAAACATTCACCGTTTCTAAAAATGAAAAATGTCAACTTTACTTCTTTATAAATGACCATAATTATCATAATTATTTTACTATATATTATCAGGCCACAGTCTAGGCTAGGTTTCCTGTTCTCAAAAGTTATGCTGTTGCTTAATTATTTGTCAGATGTTTTGATGAACAGAGAATGAAATGTTTACAAAATGACTAAGGAGACTCTTTTGAACAGCTGATTTCCACATGTGCGCGATTTCACTTTCCTTTCTGTTACGCTGAAGCAGAGCAGAGCGCGATAGCTTTTTGTTTACATCCTGACTGAGCCAGTTGTGGCGGCTATTTCTGAACATTTGGACAACTTTTTGGGGATTATGCAGTTCGTTACCTTGACCTGGACATTCACAGCAAAGGATTATCTCCAAGATGTTGTTTATATTTGACGTAGCCGATATCAGCGCCTTTTGCTGCAACTTTCTGACGACAGGGTTTGCATAACAGATGTCCATCGACAACAACAACGCCTTGGTCATCTTTGGGATCCTAAAGAGGTCCCACTCTGCTGACTTCAATCGTTTTTGGGTGGATACAACACTGGAGGAGAGCGTCCTTCTGCCTTGCTCAACTACCGGTGAGTTTACGCGCTGTTTATGGCGTGCAGCGGCTCGTGCGTCAACCGTGACTTCTGAAATTCTTACGGATAACCTACCATGTCCTTTTATAATCGTGGTAATCGTAAAACCGGTTAATCTTGACATCCCTATTATCAACTTAACTCTTAACAATATTTTCTGGGAAACTTTATTAGTCAATTATATTCAACAAAACATGACAGTTTACACCAGTCAGTACAGTACATGATCATCCCTGTGTCCACATGTGAAAGCCTGAGATGACCATCCTGAGAGTTGTCTCCTTCCTGAGGTCTTCATAGTACCACTTGGTCTGCAGGAGCTCAACACAGTCCACTGTAAGTGTCTTCAGAGTAGAAAGTCTGGGATTTCATCCACACGGGCAGAAAGAAGTCTCATAATGACGACACAGGCTTTTCCCTGAAACAAAACAAGTTGTCAGTTGCCTATGGATGAAGCACTGCCATCATCATTGTCTAATAATATTTCTATATCAATATGTTCCTTTCCTTTTAGCCTGTGAGCCGAACTCCTCACCTGGTGTCTCCTCAGCTGTGGGAAAAGCAGATGACACTGTAGTTCTGTATTTGCAAATGTTCAGCCCTGCACATAATCACAATATCACGATATGAAGTATAATAATATCTGCGCCAGGAGAACTAATAAAATGGTCTGAGAGATCTGTTAGCATGTCTTAGCTTTTTGATTAGCTATTGAACCGCTGGCTGTGGTGTTTGACAAATACACGTGATTTGTAGGATTGCTAATCGTAGGTAATGTTTGTACAGCAATAGATAAACGTTCAGGTGTGATATTGGCGATGGTCAAATGTTAAAAAAACGATATCCTGTGAAGGAGGGGGGGGGGGGGTATGAACTCCGGACTGCCACTTTGAGGGGTTCCACAAGGGTCAGTTCTCGGACTCATTCTTTTTATGCTTTTCATGTTGCCTTTAGATAGTGTAACTGGGTAGACACACTGTTGAGCATTTAGCATCATATGTTTGTTTAAAATTGGGGTAGACACAGGTCAGGAAGGAAGGGCTTAGTGGTCTGAGCCACAATGTTAACAATTTTTGTGGTTAACATATGATGAGGAAAGCTATGTTCAAGTTTTTTTTAATGCACACTAAAGTTTATTAAAACTGTATTTGCTTTGCATAAGCCAAATGGTTAAAATGTTTAGAGTGACTTGTGATAAAGCGATTTCATAATAAAGCTATTCAACCCCTGAGAAAAACGGGGAATAACAGCTATGCAAAACCTTTTTTTAATCTGCAGAAAAGCTTTCACCAGATTGCCTTCTTTCCCAACTTTTTTGGAAATGGCATCAAAACTGAAAGAAGAATCCCTGTCTGCTTTCACAAATGAGACAAAATGACACTAAAAAGCTTTGATCGGTCATGAACGCTGCATGACTGTAAGGCGCTTTACTCCTCTGCTACAATGGCAGTAGGTGACAGAAAGTGGCCAAATATGTCACTAGTGTGACTTTTTGATCCCCTCTGTCAGCGATCCCGTGTTATTGCTTGGCTTTGATTTAATTGCAGCGCCATTGCGAAGAGTGCAACCTCCCTCGCCGCCGCCGCTGACTCATCTCTGTCTAATGATGTAAATTAGGAGAATAATATCATCCACGCTCCGATCACCAAGTGGGGAAAACCATTAGGAGTGGCAGTCCGTTCAAAGCCACTGGGCAATGAAGGCGCATGAGCTGTCTTCCTGTTCTTACTAATTAGGCTACATGAAAACAGTGATGACGCCTGTGAAAGATTGTGAATATACTTATACTGCTATACTATATACTTACACTAATGTCCGTATATGTGAGATGTGTGTAGTTAGCCTGGCTCGCAAGACAAACTCTTTCTATTATCAAAGAAGATCTTGATCTTTATTGTCTCAACTGCCAAACATACTTACTTGGCCATACTACTTACTTACTGTAGTACTGAACACATTTTTATCACTGTCCTCCACAACGTTGGTTAGAAATTGCTATATTGATCTAAAGCAGCTTATTCAAAGTTTCTCCCCGGTTGCTTGTCAGCTGTGTTTTACAGTACAACAAGGGAAGCAAATTGACTTTATGTCCCTCTAAGACAGTGGTTCTTGCTATTTGAGAAACACTCAAAAGGTTCAATATTTTGAGTGGTTCAATAGAAACCACTCAAAAGGTTCAATATTTCTATCAAAAAAGTTTAGACTTCATCGCTCTCTGGATATGTAACGCTTCGTCACATTTTCCAAGAAAACGGCCAACTACAGGTACATTTACTTTTATAAAAGTGTGTTAAGAACTCAACAGCTAATAAATTCGATTAGGATATTCTGTAAACTCCGTGTGTTCGCTGTCCCACAGCGGCTCTTCCTGGGAGAGAGGCCGGGTTTACAGGCGCTTCCCTCGGTCAGTCTGCGCAGGCCGCCTCTGCTTAGTTACTGGTGTTGGAGCAGCTCAGAGAGTGGCCGGGTTTAGAGGCGCTTCCCTCGGTCAGTCTGCACAGGCGCCTCGGCTTAGTTTCCGGTGTTCGGAGCCGCTTGAGTGTGTCAGAGCTGGGTCCGTGTACAAATGCTCGAGACTGACTTTTGGTGACTTTAGCATAGTCGATTTGTCCCTCCATAATATTTCAGCGGTGCGAGACGTCGCTAATTTTACACCTGAAGCCACGTTAAAGCACGGAAGGGCATCCTACAGCCCAACCCTCACTGTACAGCTGATGCGGTCCGATCTGGAGGGTCGTAGATTCCTTCTGTCAGAGTTATAGCGCAGATGAGTGGGGTACGTCCGCATGCCACCTGCCGCCTCCATCGTCTCCACGCGCACAACTTTATGTTTGGATTTGAGTTGTTGCATTTTTCTCACGTCGTTCTTTCATTAGAAATAGCCTTGATAATACGCCACGTTCTTTATATATATTTTTAATGGCTGGTAATTCTTGTGAATCATTTTACGAAAAAAAGTCTAGCGGAACCTCTGCTGGGAACATTACTGCTGGCAATGCGAGACATCACGTGTCTCCCATAAATAAGGGTCTCTGATCCTTTCCACTATCGCTCCAATAAACCTCTAATGCGCCTTAATGAAAGCAGAGATATGACGGTGAGTGTGTAATCTGATAACACTATCAACCATTAGACGTATTTACGCTGATCTAAATCATCTCTGAAGAATTGGCCATTGCTCCAAGGTACACCGGGGCGAATAACTTATTTTTCTTTCAACTAGCCATTCCTTATGCACCAGTAAGTCAAGTTATGTTAATTATTTTTATTGTTTGGCAAACATCCTGTCATTCTGTCTTGGAACCTTATTGGAAATTACAAAGGTGAATCAGATAATCTATTTTTAAGTACAATACCTTTAAACTTTTGTAGTATAACTAAATAATATGTGGGCCTGTGACTTAAACGCGTTTAGTTCAACCTCTACACCACTGGTTAGCGCTCTTGCTTACAGCAAGAAGGTTCTGGGTTTGATCCATTAGCCAGTCCAGGCCTTTAAGTGTGGAGTTTGCATGGTCTCCCCGCGTCTGTGTAGGTTTTCTCTGGGTGCTCTGGTTTCCCCTACCACTAAAACATGTACAATTAGGCTGTAAATGAGAATGTGTTTGAGAGCGTAAACATTTTGAAAGTGTGCTCCAAAGCTGTTGATGTACAAGTTTATTTGTACTCTCTTTTTATCAAAGTGTAGTTGAAGAGTTGATTTACACAGATTTCTTTATTTTTAATTGTCCTGCAAAGATCTGTCTGTGAGTTGTGCAGTTTTTCATGTTAAATAGGCTATACAGTATGTAGCTTATTGCTCCCTATGTACCGTGCTCCATGTGCGTGGGTTTTAGACAGATACTTTGGCTGCTGATACCTGGCAGTAGACGCGTATGAATAGTGACTAAATTCAAATTGTGACCTAAGCTCTCAGAAAATAATGATACAATTTGTTTTGAGTAACTCAAGTCCAGATTGCAATCAGTCAACAACTTTAGGGAAACATTACCTGTGGAATTATTTTTCTGGAAGGCAGACCAGGAATATGATTGGCGCTAGCTTTTGCATGCTGTTGCTAGCTGCAGCATTTTGCGCGGCAATCCAAAGTACATTTGTGAAGGTTCAAAGTAACAGTGATTGAATTCTTGAGGTTCTGAGTTTCAAAATCAGCCCATAACTCAGATTTAGTTGGTAAAAGTTGTGTTCGGACATTTAGAATCGATACCCGATATAGTATTGTTTCCAGTATCAGCTCCGATATCCAATACCAGTCTCGGATCGGTACATCCCTACTCAGAAGTATGCATTTGATTAAAAAAGCTAATGCAGGATTCATGTAGCTAAAACTTTGCGCTACAGCTAATGAGAGTTTTCTGCTCTGCTCATGTGCTGTTTTCTACAGTTTGCTCATATACATTTGTGCAAAATTGCGCAAAGAAATAACGATATTTGATTTGATTGGAGCCATTCAATTTAAAGAGCCAATTCAGCCACAAATGATGTTTCACTAAATGTTCATACTGCTTTGTATTGATCTCCCTGTTATAGTATTACTCGTGCGTGCACTATTTCCGCCTCACCACAGTTAACTGGAATGAATAGGCCTATATATTACATTAGCTTTTACGGGAGATGCTCTTTATTGAATTCCACACTGTACACCCTTAGTTCATGTTATTCTGTCATGCCCACAGTAGATCAATAAACACAAAGACATTATGGACATGTTTTGGCACACTATCTTTCCTTTAAGCACCCAACCTCTTTTCATATGCACAGACATGTCTCGCCTATTGACAAGCGAGGTTAGAATACAGATTGTGTTTGCATATCAGGCTCTTCTCAGTGAGGAGGCGGACAAGCGTGCCATAATCCTTTGTGAATCAATAAACGTGCAAGGATTGAGATCAACGGGCTGTGACAATATGGCAAAGCAGTGGCCAGGGCCAGCGTCGTGCTTCTCTTGGTGTTGGATGTGACTTTATTTAAAAGATCTTTTGAAGGGCACAAGGCCTCAATGTTTCATTTACAAATGCTGTATGTCCCCAGGTATAAAGTAAACAAGGTAAATCAAATCGGCCTGTCCATTTTACTGGTAACAATTGTAATGTTTTGATTTATTTCCAATTGCAAGCACATGTATCATGATGTAAACATTTCTGTAAACATTTCTTCTTTTTATATTGTGGATCTCTCCTTCTGTGGTTCTGCCCGAGGTTTCTTTTTTCTCCCACTAGGTTTTTGAGTTTTTTCCTTGCCTTGTCAGTGAGTCTAAGGACAGGGGACACCAACGCGGCTGGTCACCACCTGCTGCTCGGATAGTTCATTTGCCTAAACTTTACATTGTCTTGTTTATTGTTCTTTAATGTTTGTGCATTGTACTTTTAATGTGTTTACTTGATGTAAGGCGACCTTGAGTGCTTAGGGAGGCGCCAAACTAAAAAAAAGTACTATTATTATTATTATTATTAAAATGTATTATTATGCAATTCTTTATTGCCAAATGGCAAGTCATTACGGATTCTTGCATGAGGTCCTCCAGTATGGTGTGTGAATGCGTGTGAATGAGTGAGTGGTTCCTTGATAAGTGCTTTGAGTGATGAGACGATCAAGAATGTCCGCTCAACTCAAAATAGCTCCCAAAGGTTTTTTTATTTTCTTACACCACAAAGTAAGTAATAAAAAAAACTTTTGGGAGCTATTTTGAGTTGAGCGGACATTCTTGATCGTCTCATCACTGCTGTTTTTGTTCCAGTCGATGGGCGAGGAACGTGCTTCTCTATGGTCCTCATGATGGGGAACTGACGTTGCCGTAATACCATCCCCTTGTGGCCAGGGGCGACTCCAAAAGACACCTGGTAAACAGGATTCTAATGGAACTTCAGACCTCCTTAGAACGGCTTAAAAGTCTGGCTCCAAAGAGTTTTTCTTTTTCTAAATATCGCTATGACCCATGTGACAATATTGGGGTAAAATATTTTTAACCACGCTGTTTTTTGTTTATCAGCCCAAAAATTTGAAAAATTTTCAGCGCATTGACTAGCTCCAGAGCCTGTCAATCAAGCTCTGGAGCTCTGTGGAGGCTCCACTCATCCCGCGAGTGCAGGGCTTCCCGCCTTTTTGCACTTTTAAGGAACAGGCTGTGTAGGAAGAGACAGAGTGGCCATTAAGGTTCACACACGACTCGGAAACCTTTACAATGAAATGGGGCTGAATGAAACCCGCTCATCTTTATTATATTATATCTATGGTTCCAGCACACTCATTTAGACAGGAATGTGCATGTTTTTTGGAGAGTACCTAATGTAGGTCGAAAAGTGCTATGGGGATGGCTAGTGCCTACGTCATCGTAGCCGAATACGTCACTTCCGTGTCCAAACCGAATTGGGCTAGAATGGTGCAGTGCTGTGTCCCAAGTTGTAACAACAGAAATGATATCAATAAAACGATAAGTTACTACCGCTTTCCTTTGGACGAAAACGAGAAGAGGAGATGGCTTAAACTGATACGGTAAGCTGGATATCTAACCATGAAAAATACATTTAAGTGCGGGCTAGCGCCAGTATTTGCGCTAAACGTTAGCCGAGATAACGTTACCTGTTGCTGTTACGATGGAGTGGGGCCACATAAAATAATCGAGATTAAAGTAATTATTTACGAGAATAAAATTGCCATTTACTAGTTTAATGTGACTGAGTTTAAAGTCGTTATTTATGAGAATCAACTAGCTAGTTATTTATGAAAAGTCATATTGTGAGATATTAAACTCATTTACAAAAAACAAACATTTTACGAGAATGAACGAGATTAATTACGAGATATACGTAATATTTTACAAGATTAAGTCGTTTACAAGTCCTTTTTTTTAGATTTACGTGACAATTTACAAGAATAAAGTCAGTATTTACATTTACATTTTTGAGAATGAAGC
Organism: Neogobius melanostomus; assembly: GCA_007210695.1. Taxonomy (NCBI): domain Eukaryota; kingdom Metazoa; phylum Chordata; class Actinopteri; order Gobiiformes; family Gobiidae; genus Neogobius; species Neogobius melanostomus. The sequence goes on from VHKM01000891.1 coordinate 59,899, forward strand.
CATTAACAATATAAAAGTCACTATTTATGTATATACAGTTGCCAAATTGTGTTGCTTTTGTGGAACGGGGGTGAGAGGGATAAGGGTTCTGCACTGGCAGAACCTACTTCTTTTTGTTTATCGCCACAGAGTTCTTTATGTAATGTTCTTTTCTTTTATCCAGGCGTAAAGATTTCACCCCTAACTACAACTCAAGGGTCTGTGGATGGCATTTTCCACATGGCAAAGCAGCGGGGCCCACACGGTTTGCCTGGAATGAGGGAAAGGCTTTTCCTCACATCAGCCAGCCGACCAAACGGCAAAAGAAAATGCTCCTGGCGACTGTAGAGGACGAAGGAGGATCTGAACCAGGCCCAAGTCACCTTGGCACTGCTCAGAAGACCCCAAGTAGTTCAAGTGTTTTGGTGCTCGAAATTGAGAATGAGATGCTCAGAAAAGAAAATGACAAACTGAAGAAAGAATTGGAGAAACAAAAACAAACATTTTCATTTAGTCAAATATCCTCCCACCCAGACATAGTCAACTATTACACTGGCTTGCCAGATGCTGCCACAGTCTTATTTTTGGAGACCCTTCTTTCCAAATTTGATCTCCAGTATCACTTTGATTGGAACGTCCAAAAAATGCCCTTAATCGATCAGCTGCTCTTGACTTTGATGAAACTTCGACTGAATTGTGGTCTTGTTGACCTTTCTGTGAGGTTTAACTGCTGCCGGGCCACAGTCACCAACATCTTTATCACCATCTCCAGTGCCCTGTATGACATTTTGTATGTCGGCATGATGGAAAACAAAATTCCTTCCAGATTCAAGAACCAAACCTCCCTGCCACATTGCTTCCAGCCATTTCCCAATTGTCGGATTGTGCTCGACTGTACTGAAGTAGCTGTGTCCAACACAGAAAGTCTGGACACCCAAAGTCATCTGTACAGTCATTACAAAGGAGGTACCACGCTTAAGGCTCTGATTGGTGTGGCACCTAATGGATTCATTACCTTCGCCAGTGACCTGTATGGTGGAAGCACATCGGACAAAGCAATAACGGCAGACTGCGGAGTACTTCAACAACTAGAAGCAGGTGACATGGTGATGGCTGACAAGGGCTTCACTATTCGTGACATTTTACCTGCAGGTGTTTCACTGAACATCCCAACATTCCTTGTCAACGGACAGTTCACAATGGAGGAAATCAACCACAACAGACTTATTGCCAGTGCAAGAGTTCATGTGGAGCGTTCCATTCAGCGCCTGAAAACATTTCACATTTTGTCATACATTCCATACCAGTATAAAAAGCATGCAAACAAGATACTGAAAGTGTGTGTTTCTCTCACAAATTTCCAGACACCCATTCTCCGTGAAATAGCATGAATTTCCTCTCACTGTTTGCCACAATGCCATCATCAGCATTGAATTTTCTTTAACTGTATTCCATATGAACTGTATCAATGTTGTTTTTTACTTGCTAATCAATATTCCTAAACTCAAATGTTATATTTTTTTAAAGGTTTATGTTATACATATTATCAACACAACTGTGTTTGATCCTCCATAAGCTGAATGAATAATTTTGAGAAGTACTTAGATATCCATTTGACAGCCTGGATGCAACTGAAGCTGAACAAGACAATAAAAAGTCTTCACACTGATTATGTTGCTCCCACTCAATTTATTTGAACTGCATGTTACTGCTTTTCTTTTTCTTTTATAGAATAAATAAAACAACAAAACACACAAACATCAGTTTAACTGGTACAAATGCACAGATATTGATATATACAAATTGGGAGAGGCTACAACATTCAAACTGAATATCCTGCTTTAGAACTAGGAATGTCAAGATTAACTGATTTTACAATAACCGCGGTTATAAAAGCTCACAGTAGGTTAATCGTAATAGTTTTAGGGCCCAAGGTAAATCGTCTCAGCGTTAAATCCGCTCAAACGCATGAAGTCAACGGCAGGTTCATAAGTCAAATGTGCAAATCTTATTTTCATAGCTGCCAAAGGAAGAGTTAAAAAAAAAAAGGATCATGTGCAGCCGCGTTTGTCACGTAAAAATGGACATGAACAGTGTAAGCACATGGAAAGACATAGATCTTTCAAAAACATCCACATAAATCTGCTTTCTTATAGCTAGCTAGGTAGGTATAGGTATTGCTAATAATAATAATAATAATAATGATATTCTACTGCCTATTTATAAGTTTACTTTTTATTATATTACTTTTTATATAATGACAAAAGCATGAAGATAAAAAATAAAGGCTGAACCTTCAATAGGCTATCAATTAAAACAACCCTTAAATAAATATATACGTAAAATGTCCTCTTTTGTGAACATTTACACAGAACTGTAAAGGTTGAGAAATTCTTTCTTCTAAATTTCGCTATTCATGAATAATTGTAAAGAAATCGCAACATTTTCCTCATAATATTCGTGACTCAAAAATTTGAATCCTGACATCCCTATTTAGAACATGTAAACAAATGCAGGGTTAATCATTTAATATCGGAGAGAATATGGGGCAGGAAAATGTCCTTATAAAATATTTCTAAAACACTAATGTTGTTTGCCCAAGCTGGATCTTTATGGATGAACAGAATTACAACATCCAGCGGAGTCCATACCACCAGGTGACATGTGCCAGCTCCTGTCAGGTACAGGTTGCCCTGAATTTGATGCCAGTAGTTGTGAGTCGGCTTCATTTTCAGTAGGCCAGTAACTTCATCCAGTTTGAGATAAAAGTCCTTTGCCTCTGCTGCCTGAATTATGGTCTTCTTTCTGGCTGCATAAGGACATTTCACCTCAATGATGCAGTCAGCAGATACTGTCCCATCTGGAGAGCCACCAAGCAGGCCACTGTCAGAGAGAAACACTCCGCTCTCCTGGATGGTCACACCAGTGCGCTTCATGTACTCTTCTTTAGCCTTTGGCTCATGAACGATTCCCCAATCACAAGCCTGGGGGTTGAAAGGGAATTTCATACACAATGGCATCACAAGGTGCTTTATAAAGGGAGAGAAGGAAAGAAATATCAGCCCAACCCTTCTAGTACAATTTTGTTTACACTTGTTTGACTTAAAAATTACCCTTGGGTCTCTATGTGGGTTTTTTCTGCCACAAAAGGGTGATATGTAGAACTAATTGACAATAACCTTCACTGTATTTGAGAATAAAAACATTTTTGGTGAAGAAACTTAATTGTACATACATTTTGAATATGTGATAAAAATAAAAAATGTAAACGGTCTAAAATACACTGTGGGCAAATTCGGCTGTTTAAAAGCCACAACCATTACAGCTGAAAAAACATCTGATAAAAAAATTTGATCAACCTTTTTTCCCAAACACTATTCATCAAGCTCAGACCTGATCAAAACAATTATTTTTGTGTTTTTAAATAATGGATTTTAACCTTCTGAATGCCTATTTCATATGTGATTTCACTGCAGTGTCATGGTTGAATGAAAAATTGTGGTTATAATGGGAGTCGCTGGGGAGTATTACTTAAAATCTGATGCTGCAGAAAAAGTAATGTGCCAAAGCAGATGTTTTCACAAGTCTTTGGAAGATCCAAGAGTGTGATAGCATATAACAAATATCCACCCATACACCATTTTTTATATTAAAAATCTGCAATTTTGTGTTTTTATCGGGGCCAAGATTGATGAAGAGATCTGAGTAAAAAAACTGTATATATTATGTTTTTTACAGCAGCTAAAGTTGTACCTTTAAAAAAAAAAAAAAAAAAGGGACTAAAGGATATGTTTTATTACAGTACCCAAGGGTTAAAAGAACTTTGTGTCCATCACTTACATGAGCTCCTTGCTTGAAGTTGTAATGACCAAGCAGCGTTTTGAATAATGAAGGAGGGTAAGAGTTCCTCTTCACTGCCGCCAACACAAGACCAAAGTTGCTGGCTGTAACTCTCTTCTTGCGATATGCCATCCTGTTATAAAGAAACACACAACAGTTAACCTCACAGCACTTAAAAAACAATTCAACAAAGAGCTAGTCACTAATGACTTTTAGTACACATGAAATCAATCGATCCTTGTATGTATTATTACCATAAGTCATTCTTAGTTTGCCCAACTGTGGCTCTCTCGATGGCTTCCTTTTGTTGTGGGCTCACAGCAAGGGATGAAAGGAGATGTTGAGCTTTGTCCTCACAATACCCGGAGTTGGCCAATATCCCATCAAAAGTTTTGATGTGATGGCAGGGGTCAAAAGTCTGTCCCAACAAATATTGAATCAGAATAACAACAATTAGATCCCTTCATGTCAACATTGTTCACAGACATACATATATTGAGTTGCCTTGTGTACGAAATGCGCGGTATAAATAAAGTTAAAATTAAAGTCTGAACAGGTTTATGTCTGATTTGCAATGGTTTAAATCTGTGGATATGTCAAACTAAATTTACCATCTTACTAGGGATATCGTCAATCTTTGTAACTGATTTAATGTTGTGTACATGTGAAGTTTCTGATAAAGCAGGACATGAAACAACAAAACACAAAACACAAGTCAAACCTGAGGCAGTGCAGGAGGTTCTGGAGCTAATATCCAACCCAGACCTGTAAAACGGTCAAGCTGTGCCAGAGATGACGATGCCCATTCTATGTCCTCCGGGGTGACAGGGCGTTTAATTCCAGCTGAAAAAATAGCATAAAGGGTATGATGGTAACTGCTATCTAACCCAGGCTTAGATTTTAGTATGGAAAGAAAACATATGGTCATTGTTTTTCCAATGATAACAAAACAGAAAGCATGACACATATTTCCAAGTTACTCGAAGAACTAACCTTGTGATGTGGAAGGTGCAATCACAGACACTTTCTTGGCCGTGATTTCCTCTGTTTTGGGTGTCGTGGGCCTCTTCCACATACACTCGACATCCGTGCGGGTGAAGTTCTTCTCAGCCCAAATGAGGAGGGCTGCAACATGGTGGCACTTGGACCTCCCGATGGCACAAGAGCAAGAACTTGCCTTCACTTCCTGTCCCTCAACGTGTACCTGAGTGAAATCAACTTTGCTAACCCTCACAAAATACTCTTAACAATGCTAAGAGGCAAAGCTTTGTAGTGCACTCTGACTGTAAGCCTGCACTGCTAACTTTTTTTATTATAGTATGTTTATTTTTTATTGTTTATACTTTTTGCCCCCTGAAGTCTGGTAGTCACTGTATAAGATACCTCCTATATTTACTATTTAATTGTTCGCACGTTTCCTGTCTATTCTGCACACCCTGAGTGTTTTCTTGAGAGCTGAATGTAACAAGTGAATTGTGAGATCAATAAAGGTTTTTCTTATCTTTGTGTTGCACTAGGTGGAGCCAACAACTAGGTAGGTAATGTCTAATCTGTATTGGGCGAGTAATACTTTTCCAGAGTTTTAAGTTGTCAACAAACCGTAGGTACTTATTCTAACATAGCTAAGTACAATAGTTAACGTTACACTTGTACAGTAAAGTTAGCTTGGTGGCCGACAGCCTTATGTTAGCGAGCTAACGGTAGCTACTAAAAACTTGTAACGTTTGAACCGTGACAAATGTACAATCTTTTTATGGTAAAGGGCGACAGCTTAATGATTGATTAAAAATTTGTTTTATGCTTATATAACGCAACAATAGTCAATGTCATAGAATTTTGTGCCAGATGACGAGTCACTCAGAGTCAGGACCTCACCTCAACCTCGTAAACTTTACTTTTCATTGAAGCCTGTACTTTCCCTTTCAGACTTCCACCTGCCAGCACACTAACATTTACAACTCTGTTGGAGTTGTAGGAGTTCAAACCCTTTTTCACGGACTTTGGGGTGTCCGAAAAATACGATGTCACCGTAAAAAAAGTGACCGGTTCCTTAGCTACTGCCATTGTGTTTACATTAGATTCAGCGGCTTGGACACGGAAGTGATGTCGTGACGTCACGCTAGCCATCCCCATATAAATGTGGCCATTGACCATTTGTGGCCATTTACATCATACCAATAGCCTTGATATTTTTGTAGCAAAACTTAATATAATCAATGTGTCTACATAATATGCAACCGTTTAAATATATGATCAATTACTCGAGGCCAGGTAAGTGCGCACTTCATAATTTTTGTACATCAGAGCCGCAGGGCAAAACCGAAGTTACAAATCAGCTATGTTCGGCAAACAAGCAAAGCAAATCACTGTGGGCTAGGGCAGAGAGAGACCGACAGGAACAGATCAAGTTTGGAAAAGATGTCTAAACAGTCAAACACTGTGTTTAGCTGGCCTAAAGTAGGTGATTTATATATTTAATCATTAGCATAGTGGCATTCATTATATTAAGTCACACTACAAAAATCTCAAGGCTATCGGTATATATCATTTTATAATTAGGAAAGGTTCGCCTGGGTGCCTAAAGATTTGGGCGGGTGCTCGAGCCCCGCAGCACCCACGGGATCATTCACCAAAACATCCGGCGAAAATCGAGAAAGCAAAACAACACCAGCGATCGCTCGAACAGACCTTGCATTTCTCTGAGCCGTTTATCTGCTTGTCCATCATCTGAAGTGCGAGATCCCAGGCTGGTATTTGTGGCCGTGCGAGCAGCTTGAGGCTTTAAGCGGTGATTGTAAATCCATATTTTCCTCCTTTGGACGGAACGCGAAGTGAGATCATCTTTTTGGTCACGCTTTCATCCGGCTTTGCGTCTGTCTGATTATTCTAAAGGTCACACACAAACAAACATGATCCGTCCACGTTATTAAAAACATAACATCGCATTGTTATTATTTCTGCCCCTGGACGTTGTTTATTTGGACCTTTTCTTTCGCTCATTTTGTTTGCCGACCTGAATGGGGGTGAGGGTAGAGAATTTGCCGTCAGCGTGGCGTGTGGGAGTGCTTTTGATCAAACAGATGAAAGCCCTGTTTGTCTGATCCGCCTGCATCACGGCCGCTTCTCTGTCCGCTTTATACAGCGCTGCTCCATTATCCAAGACAATACGGTAATGCGCTGGGGACTCGAGGCCCAAAGAGCAAAGGAAATGTACAGTATAAGTTTAAACACTCGATTGTTTTATCGAATGGGGCAATGGCGCTCAGGTGGCAGGTTTACTACATCAGTGACAGTGTAGGCTTTGAATCACATTCAGTAATCAATGCCAGCTTATTTTCTGAGTTAAAAATGCAATATAGCATCCATTACTAGATTTTATCTTCATTTTTTAGGCAATGCTCAGTGTTTATGTGCCTGCACCTCTAGAATCATTACATGGAGCCGTTGGTCTGCGTCCTGTCTCCTCCACTTGCCTCTGTACTACCCTCTCCTCCTTTGCTGTCTCTGTACTCCTGTGTCCTCTTGCACTTGTCTCTGTATCTCTCTCCTCCGATCATCAACATCCTCATATCCGATGTCTGTAGCAAACGTGCTCTCGGTTGCCTGAGTTTCAGATCGTTGTCCGTGTGAGAGAAAAAGAAAGCCGGGCCGTGCTGCGATGGGTCTCGGTGCAGTCACGGTGGAGAGAGATCCACCATGACTGCACTCATTTCAGCTGAGTATGTGCAGAAGAGACAAGACGCGGGTCAGACAAAAGGTTTTCCAGGGCTGAATCCGAAATCCTTAAGTTGGCAAGAACGCATTTTCTATGGTTCGGCTTTACTGGAGTTGCCACCTATGTCTGACAAAAAACCTGGACATTTCCGCAACCCAATTAACCATTTTGCTTACAAGCAGTGGAGCCCTTCACACCTAACCCAAGACAAAAATGACCCTTCTACAGCGAAATTGGACATAACCTTGTGATGGAGCTATATTGGTTTTGCTTTAAGTATTTACTTTGTGGTTAATGTCCAGTGATGGAAAGAGGACAGAAAATTTGTACTCACGTAAAAGTACAATTACATGGCTGACATTTTACTCAATTACAAGTACAAGAGTGAAGTATTAGTAACTTCACTCTTCATAGTGAACGGGTCTAAATCGCTTATCTCTAACAAGAATTATCTTTGTACATCATACAACAAAAGTGAGCCTTTTGTTACATGAGGCCCAGTCCCAGTCTCAGCACAAGTTTAATATCAGACCTGGGGCAGTCTGTTTGAATTATAGACCTATGTTTAAATATCTCATACCATTTACCAAGCTACATTTCAACAACCACTATCCCTCAGTTAAGAATAATAGAAGTCAAAGACAAACTGTCTCAAATGTTCTGTACTTGGTAGGTCTATTTAGGAAGATACTGATGTGGACAGTCTGCACTGAATCAGTTAAAAAGACCTTCCTCTGAAGATAATGACAGGTCAACAAAGCCTTACCTTCAGAGGCAGATCTACACTGAGCTGGAGGCAAGTGTCCACTGTCAGCCTTCTGTCTTTGTCTTTTAGGACCTGACCTGACAAAATATTGATCTGTATGAATGAGGTGAAAACGTGTTGTTATATTGAGATGCTAATGTTACTCACGTGGGGAGAGCTAGCTCCTGTAAACTCCTCCATATATGTTCTGTTCCTGATTACTGACGCATAATGTGTCCTAGTGTATAAGACAGTCTCCTCGCGTTGTAAAAACAAACAGAGCCACGCTGAGCCATAGACACAGACACACGTGCGAACGGCCAAAGAACAGGCAGAGGAGGGCGGGGACGTGCGCCCAAGGAGCCAATGTCAGCGTCGCTCTCATTGAGCTCTGGCCAATCAGAGCAGGGAGCGAGCTGCTCTGTGTGTGGGGGGCGATCAGCGGAGAAGAGAGAGAGACGGCAGAGGACTGCGCTGTAGTAATGTCCTGGGAGAATATTTTATTTCCCCGGGACAGACCATTAAAAACAAGGACAATCAGGTAAAACCGGTGTAAAGATTTTAAACTACCGCCCATTTCAAATTACCCCCCGGTAATCTGAAATTAATTTTAAAGTACCGGGGGGTAAGGTGAGTGGGGGGTAGTTTGCAATCTTTACACCGGGACAGGTGGCAACACTAAGCTTTACCCAAATCTTAAAGCTTCTCAACTGGAGAGCAACAGTGTAATGCCTAATTTGAAACCTAAGACCAACGAAAGTGATTGTAACTTCTTTTTTTATCACGATTTGCCATCGTCGTCGTCACTTTTTTGTCACGTTTTTGTCACGTTTTTGACACATTTTTGTTGCGTTGTCATCCTCATTGTAGTCGCTATTTTGATACTATTTTTCATCCTTTAGACAACAGCTGAACGTTCCAAAAAACAACCAGTTTACCTGTATAATGAGAGTAGAAAGTATCTTTTACTCTATGGTCTAAGTTTTGGTGTGTCATTCACTTGTTGGGAGGCTTCCTGATTTTCTCGCATGTGAACTCAACTACAGCTCAAGTAGCTACAACATCAGGTCACATGACTGTATAGTTCTGAAAAATGGACTCGTAGTGACACGGGAAAAAGAGGCTTTTCTTATTACGCTGCCCACAAATGGAACGAACTACAAACACTTTTACAATTGAACTCTTTAGTGCCTCTTTCACATCTAAAACGGTTAATATTCGATATGTATAAAGAAAATTGTACTTGCTTTAATTGATACTTGTAAAAATGTCTATTGTAAATATTGTATTGTTATTCATTGTTATGAAACAGGGCGCTCATGAAAAAGAGAGTCTCGTACTCTCATTGGGCCTTCCCTGTATAAATAAAGATAAAATAAAATTCAAAAGCCCATTCACTGTTCACTCAGCAACAGCAGCAATTTGGTTCATAAGGGACATTGGAAGAAGGAGCTGTTTTAGAAAGCTTTGTTTGATCTTTGTCCCATACACTTTGGTGAAATTGCAGCTTTGTAACCTGCCATTTGGAAAATCCTTGGAGTGAAAAAAAAAGACCTTGGTTTCGCAGACAGACGGAGCTAAAACTACCAAGAAGACAAATCATTTGGCAGTCAGTCAATGATGCGCTTTTTCATCACTGATTCTACGGGCCCGATCTTGCCTTTTTTAACATTGGATGGTACAATTTTCTTTTGAAAGTATAATGACCAATCAGCAGTGGGATAATAGACCTTTGAGCTTTGAATGGGTTCAGTTGCTATGACAACTTTATATTTGACTAATGGCACTGTTTTGTAACCACCAGGCAGGGGGCTGTCATTGGCTTCCATTGCAAGGCAAGGCAACTTTATTTATACCGCGTATTTCGTACACAAGGCAACACAATGCACCTGCAATGCTGCAGTACCTCCATCTAGTGGCAGCAAAAAAAGCTTTCTAATGCAAAACTAGCATTAGAAAGCATTGCTCTTTACACACGTTTAAACAACAATTTTGCCTGGTTTCCAATAATGTTAAACTTTGTACAGATAGATATTGCTCCTGTGTTAACGCTGGGTTAGGTATAATTAAAGAATTCAGGCAGGATTTTGCAAGAAACATTTTAGAATTCTTGTATAATAATGAGGTCCTGACTTTGATTGACAGGTCCTTAGCATCAGAGCTAAAGGCGCAGTTATGACCGAACTGTGAAGATCCTGCCCTTTTTCCCTTTTTAGGAACATGCTCGATCGGAGCAGGGTAAGAGGAGTCTGTAACTCCATCATGGACTCCCCTGCAAACGATTGTCATTAATGTAAACTGGGAGCAGTGAGCATAAGGAGTCTACTATTTCTTATGTCTATGAACACTTGGCCAAAAGTCCCATGTCCCCCCACCTGGCAGCATCGTAGCGCAGCGGTTAGCGCGCTCGCTTCACAGCTAGAAGGTCCAGGAATCGATCCCACCTGGACGGGGCCTTTCTGTGTGGAGTTTGCATGTTCTCCCTGTGTCTGCGTAGGTTTCCTCTGGTTTCCCCTACCACTAAAAACATGTACAAAGCATTCACTCGTGTGTGAGTATATATGGTGGTGATCAGAGGGACCGTTGGCGCAGATGTGTGCAGTCGCGACAGCGCTTCTGTCAGTCTCCCCCAGGGGAAACTGAGTATGGAATGTAAAATTGTTCTTTGCAAGAACAAGACATAGCGTGGGTGTGTGCGTGTGCAATCAAAAGTTGCTTCTGTCGAAAAGCAAGAAGTGATTATGGCTTTACCAGGCGAACAAAATGCACTTCATTCTGACTAAACAAGTGACAATATTAATACATTTTGAGCACGTACACTGCATTCCTCAACTCCATGGCTGTGAATCACACCCGAAAGATTCTTCATTTCTGGTTTTGGAAATCCACATTTCTTAACAGCTTAACAGCCTATGGACCAGTGCAACGTTTGCTTTGAAAGCTACAAAACAGATGTAACATTTATCCTCACGTTGTTGCTGTGTTGTCGTCACTTTTTTGCCGCTCTTTTGATCCTCATTCACATGTCGTTTTTGACGGGTTTTTCTGTCACGTTTATGTCGCCAGTTTTCTCGCTGTTTTGTTGCTGTTCTGTCGCTATTTTGACGCTTTTCCCAAGAAGCTTTTAGATTTGGGTAAAGCCAAACTGGAGGAAATGTGCTCGGTTAAGGCAGGTTTATTCAACCAGCGTAATTGTAAAGATAACAACCATAAACCAGCGGGTCAAAAGGTGGGCTTTTTTTTTTTTTTCATTCAAATTCACTGGCATATTCCTGTATACTTGGGGCCTTTGGTGCCTTCCAATGTCTTAAAATAATTTGACAAGTTGTTATTAAACCCGCAGAGATCACAGCAAAATATTTTCTCGAAACATTTGTCAACTTTTGTCTCCGAACAAACAAAGACATGATGGTATGTTTGAGCCAAACCAACTGCTTAAAATACTTAGAGACTAGATGCAAGTTGGTCATTTTATGCTCACTATTGCCACCTCAGGTCATACGCGTAACTGTAGTTTCTATGTTAAGCTCGTGCATAACGGCACTTCGGACCCGAAGTAACAACTTTTTGAGTGACAGTGCAGGATAGAGGCAGTTGTGGTGAACAGGTCTGGGCTCATTCTACACATTGGAACATGGCTGGAATGTGTAGGGGGAGGAAAGTACTTAGTTTTAACATTCTTAAACTCTGTATAGTCCCTTTAAGACCCTAGCTCAGATAGGTCTGACTCATGCACAGTCCCAAATACAATGAATAAAAGTTCCCTTCTCACTTCTACATTTCCAACATAGGTCGTTCCCCAGTAGTTTAATTCTATATAATCCTGATGTAGTAAAGTAATACCTGTGCAGTACTTTATAGTGTATAAATTTGCTTCTGGCCTCTCTTACATATTTACCACACACTGCAACTATTTTTTCCCACTTATCTGGTTCATATTCATGACCGAGGTCTTTTTGCCAACTCAATTTCAGGCTATCAGAATCAGTACTCATGGCAAGAGTAAAACGTGGGCATTTTGACAGCTTCCAAACAATGTCTTTAACTCGCCATCAGTAGTTTACATTTACTTTCAAGCATGCAAAGCTATGGCACAATAATCTATAATCCAGTCGGTAAATGAATTTTGTGGAAAGAAAGCAGTGAAATCAGGCGTGAAGCTGGAGAGAAGGGAGACATATGATCCGCCAGCACCCTCTGGTGATCAATATGCGTTATTACAACCATGTTGTTTGCCATATCCACTGTTTACGATAGGGGACGCTCCTCTACTATAGTTGTGTAGCCTTTGGGTCAATCTATGAGGGTTAGCGTGTCATGAATAAACAATACAAACATAATAGCTTTGTGGTTATTCTGAAAGGTAACGTTATTAGTGTTTGTTTTTAATAGTGCAGCAGTCATTTTTCCACTACAATACTTCAGTTGGTGAAATTAGCATGACATTTGGCAGATATCTTCATCAGCCAATTTTTGAAAATGACTGGATGTCCAATTCCAGTTTTTATCATAGGTTTTGCGTGTTTCCGATCATTTGTTTGTGCATTTGCTTTGACTTTACATACTTAAGGTAGAGTCAACCAGGTGAAAGGATTTGCGTATAATATTTGATAGAGCAGACTATAAACAAAGATGGAGTCCACAAGCCTTCAAAATGTGTTTTGGGATTCAGTCGGCACAGACATTTTTTTGTTTTAATGAATGCAATAGTTTACCTTGGAATTGACTGTCTGAAACTATCAGGCTACTCATTATGCACAATGTATAATTATATATTTGTATATTTACATGTACTTGTTTTTAACCTCTTAATCCCCACCTGAACCAAGCACATTTTTCTCCAGTTTGGCTTTACCCACATCGAAAATGTTCTTGGAAAAAACTGTAAAAACAAGACATAAATGAGGATGAAGAAGCAACAGAAAAGCATCAAAAAAGGGACAAAAAGCAACAGAACAGTAATAATAATGTGACCAAAAAAGCATGAAAAAGTGGCAAAAAGCGAGGGAAAATGTGACAAAAATGCAACAAAAAGTGGCAAAAATGTGACAAAAGAGCAACAAAAAAGTGACAAAATATAACAAAAAAGTGGTATGAAAAGCGATTAAAAGGTGGGAAAAAAATTTGATGAAAAAATAAAGTGATGACAATACGGCAGGAAAAAAATCTGTTTCGATCAGCTTAGTCACTCTTAGCTTTCAAATGTGGCATTACACTGGCCTATAGGATGTAAGCTTTCCAGTAGGGATGTAACAATTCACTCAAGCCCCGATAGGAATAGGAAAATTAACATTTTCATGCTTTCACAACATTATTATTTAGACTTATTCTACCACAGCAATATTATTATTAAGCAATATTAAGAAATATTTATCATAACAATAATGTAATATAGTTAATACCTGGTCGAGTAGCTGCACAGCTTTATCCTTTATCCTGTGGACAACATCTTGCCGTTGGTTTTCCTCCAGGTTGAGTAGTGTGCTAAATCTGAGGTCAACTGCAGTACACTCCAGCAGGTGGCTGCACTCCCTTGCATCCCTGTCTGATTGATTGCTCAGGCTGGCAGCCTTGATAGCAGTCACTGTGGCTGAGTCATCTTCAAGTTCCATGCTTTGCTCAATCATGTATTCTAGGGGCACAATGAGGGATACTGTGGGTTTACGTATGTTCAACACTGAGCACGGTGGTGGCAGCTTTTCAGGTTTCAGAAGTTTCACGACTTCCTCAGCACGTTATTCCGTCTAATGTCTGCGCTAAGAAGAGCTGCTGTAACCGCTATCTGTTGCTCCACATAGCGTTCAACCATGTCCAGACTGCTGTTCCAGCAAGTTGCAACACCCATAATAAGATTGTGCGGGTTGTCTTGGTCCAGTGCCTTTTGTTTAGCAGCTAACTCCATAGTTTTCTCACCATTTTCTTTTGTAAATACGGGGAAGGCAAAGAACTGATTCTTTCTTTTTTTACATCCATTCACATTTAAGCAGTTTAAATCTATTTTAAATCTATTTTTCGATCAATCGTTACATCCCTACTCTCCAGTCAAGAAGACTTTGATTTGGGTGAAGACTTCAGATATGGGTAAAGGCGAACAGGAGAAAATGCACTCGGTTAAAGTGGGGGTTAAGAGTCAAAGAGTGAATGTCATTGCATAACCATGGGGCACTTCACTGCTGTGTAACTCAGCGTGGGCTTCAGTGTCATCTACTCAGCTAAACTAATGTTGTACCGAGCTTTACTGTAGAATGGTAGACTAGTACTAGTTGTAGTTTAGTTTAGTTCAGTGTCCAAAATGCTGTCTAATAGCCCCATATTAATTAGTTGGTGGAAAATAGTTCTAGATCTAGTTAGATGCCTGAGGTGACAGGATGTGTCAGCGCGGGAAAGCCAATTTAATGCCATGGTTATGAACAGGTTCACAACTAAGATTTTTTTTGGGTCGATCGTGCAACATGATACATAAAACATATAATACATGAGTTAGATAAATAATAAACGATGAAAACTTAAAATTTAAGACTATAAGATTAAATTTAAACACAATTTATGGTAGAAGCAAAAACAATTTAAAATAGAACAGCAGCATGAGTGTATTTACAGATGTGCAGGTGTATATGACTTTCTCAGTTGATATACAGGTGGGTGTAATTTCTTGCTTGGCATTACTGCCTGTCGCACCTCCTCCGGTGCCCATGGGTCAGCTGCAGGGTCATCAGCCAGCAATCACCAACGTTTCGCCCCTTTAATCCTGGAACAAGGACGTCTCCCAGTCACTCCCTGCAGCTGGAGAATGTTATCCCCTGCAGCTGTCATTGGGGTTAGGTATTCTTTCCCCACTTCCTATCCTTCCTCCTCAGCCAGAGCCAGAAGCTGCCTTTTTCCTCCTCCTCCAAAAGCTCTCTTGAGGCCCTGTGCAGCTTCTCACCCGTGACTCCTCCATCCCTCAAGAGCCGTGTCACTGACCCATGAAGCCTCGGCCGCCAACTTCAACAGGGTAGAGGGTGGCCTTCCATCCATCCTCCAGGCACTCTGCAGCCAGCTCGGAATACTTGGCCTTCTTGCGCTCGTAGGCAGCCTCGATCTCCCCCTCTGATGGAACTGTGAGTTCAATGAGGTGCACCACTTTTGCCTTCGAAGACCAAACCACAATGTCAGGGCGGAGAGATGCGATGGTGATCTCAGTGGGGAACTGGAACTGCTGGTTGGGGGAAAAAGGCTGCAGTGTCTCTCTCTTAGCCTTGGCCTCATGTAAGTAGTAAGGTATACTTTATTAATCCCCGTAGAGAAATTTGTTTTCTGCATTTGACCCATACTCGATGCCGCTGGGGCGACCTGTAGGTGCAGTGAGCAGCCAGCGTGGGCCGGTGCTCGGGAAACCATCTCTCTCATGGTCAGAAACACCAGGTTGGAGGATTAACCTGTTGTACATGTTTTTAGTGGTAGAGGAAACCGGAGTACCCGGAGGAAACCTAAGCAGACGCAGGGAGAACATGCAAACTCCAAACAGAAATGCCCCCAAAGAGCACTATAACTGCTGTGCTACCGTACCTTACGCGGTTGGTGCACTGATCACACAGGACTTAAACGGCACTGGATGAATGATCGGCCGAGGTGGAGGATAACTGAACCTAGTTGTATCCCATCAATGTGCACATCAGACTATTTTTTCATCTTGGAATTTTTCGTGGACACCCAGATTTTTTGAGAGAGGGTTTTACTGAACACTTGTTTCACAAACTGAAGTAATTTTCTACTTATCTGCTGGACTACAAGGACTTTTGGCCCACAGGCTTCATTGGCTAAGACAGTACATAGTAAAAGGGGGTTAAAAGCAAGGAGAGACATTCAGCAAACCGAGACTTATCTGACCGCTGTTTAAGATGTTAAAGTGCATTGGACAGGTTTTAATGCTTTTGTAAATAGGACTTATTTAGATGGCTAACATCTGTTGTAAGTAATAATCATTTTTATTTCAGTGAAGCAGCAATTTTAATGCAGAAATGTTGGGCAGAAAAGTTATTTTTATTTGAATATTTAAGCTGCTGACAGGAAGTGACATAGATAGAGGTAAAGTTCCATAGCAGTTTGACGTAACATGTTTGGCACAGCAACAGTTTAAAATAGTCAAACTAAAGAAAGCAGGGTAAAATATTTTACAAAATCTAAATCTGTCTCTGTCAAGTGTAGACGTGTTTTCTGACTGCTCCTGGCTTTCATGCTTTTTGCACTGCAGGTGTACACTGTCTTTGTGTCCTTGGGCAAAACACTTCACCCACCTTGCCTCCAGTGTCTGCATACACTGGTGCATGAATGAGAGTGTGAATGGGTGAGTGGTTCCTTGATGTTTAGCACTTTGAGTGCCTAAAGTACTGAGTTTGTGTGTGTAAATTATTTATACGGTGTATAGGTAAGTTTTTAAGATGAAATTTGAATAAAGTGTAGAAAGGCCCAACCAGGGACTGGAGTTGGAAATTAGCACTAGCTATAAACTCTTCTTGCATCGTATCAGCTTGTTTGTACTAAGTTGAATTGCGATGTCCCTGTCAAATCAATGAATAAAAGAATAATAATAATAAAGCAGGTAGAAAGGCGATATGTAAATCTGACCCTTTACCAAAGCACAAGGTCAAGTCGACCTCTCATTGGCTACAGCAGAATAAAGTGAAGGTTCTGGAGTGGCCATCTCAGCCTTCTGACCTCAATATCATTGAGCCACTGTGGGGTGATCTCAAACATGCAGTGCATGCAAGACAGCCCAGGAATTTACAGGAACTGGTGGCTTTTTGCCAAAAAGAATGGACAGTTTTACCATCCGAGGAAATAAAGAGGCCCATCCCAATACATAGTATTTAGAGCTGGGGTATGTAAACTTTTGGTAGTTTAATTTATCATTATGGTTTAAAATTGGATTTATGGTTTAAAATTGGATTTTCTCACCTACGGTCACCCTGCGGGGACACGCTGAGAACTATTTTTGTAAACACCTTCATTTCACTGCTCTCACTCATGAATGTTGACGCGTAGCAGAGGCTGCTGGTTGCTGCAGTTGCGATTAGCGCACCGCCACAACTCTATGGAGTATACACCCCAAGCCGCACACAAGGGGAGGCCGTCTACGCTCTCGAGGAACCAGGACTGGGTATCGACCGGATCACCGCGGCTGCTGGAAACAAGACAAGGCTACAACCTACACTGCAAGTGGCTATCTGGGGAGCTAGCTAACCAATGCGGTGTTTGTCTTCGCACCCGTTTTGGTGGATGGCGCAAATACCCGGTGAGTCCTGTGAACACTCGAGTGTGCTAACAACTTTAAGATGCCCACCAAAAAGGCGATTGTTGAGGACGAACTTGAGGTTATCAAGAAATCGCTCAACAAAGTACTGGAGCAAACGGACATGATTGCAAAACAACAAACATCTATAATGAAGCTGATGGAAGAAATCAAAGCCTTAAAAACTATTAACGAGGAGAAGGGATAAAACAATTTTTTCCCTGGAAAGTCGTCTCGCAGATCTTGGAACAGTACACCAGAATCAATGACCTAATTATCACGGGCTTGGATCTTAAGCCAAGATCATACGCAAGGGCTCTCACCGTAGGAGAAGAACACGTGGAGATGGTCCAGGAATCAGTGGAGCAACAGGTTGTGTCGTTTCTCAACACCAAAGGCATCAGTGTTGAGAAAGGGGACATAGAAGCCCGTCACCCCTTGTCCAAAAAGAACCAACGTCCAAGTGTTGTGATAGTCCGGTTCGTAAACAGGAAAAAAAAGACTGCAGTGCTCAAACAGGGTCGAAAACTTAAAGGAACAAATGTGTATCTAAATGAACATTTGACCAAGAAAAATGCATACATCGTAAAGGAAGCACGTTTGCTGAAGAAAGAAAGGAAAATTCAGGGTACATGGACAACAAACTGTAAAATATTCATAAAACTGAACGGCTCCCCAGAAGAGGCCAAGGTTTTGTTGATAAAAGATGTGCATGACTTGGAAAAATACAAAAGAGGTAATGTGCCCCATTGACACCCCCTAAATCACTGTTATGACTGACAGTACCTACAATGAATCGTCATCTGAAAATGAGTCACGTAGAAATGATTCTATAAATGGAGACTTTGAACTAAATACACCCATCTTCGCTGAACAAAACATAAACCAAATAACTGGTGATATTGATCCTGATACAAACTTCGATAATAATATAAACAGTATGTGCAAATACTATAAGGACTGTGAAACACAAAACAAAATGAACCGGACGGAAACCTTATCTGTGATTCACCTAAACAGTCGGAGTCTGTATGCAAATTTCGAGAACATAACAGAGTACTTAAACATTACGAAAACCAAAGCAATGTTCTTTGGCAATCGTGTAATGAATGTACAATTACCAGTTAAAATTGGCATTGAAACTATTGAAAGAGTCTATGAACATACATTTCTTGGTGTAACACTGGATCATAAAATCAGCTGGAAACCTCACATCACAAAAATTAAAACTAAAGTTGCAAAGATTTCAGCCATAATGAATAAATTTAAATATATCATTGATAACAAAGCTCTATATACTATATACTGTTCACTTATCCTCCCCCATTTAACATATTGTGTAGAGATCTGGGGAAATGCGTATAAAAGTAATCTTGACCCATTGTTTAAAGTTCAGAAAAAAGCAATAAGAATAATCCATTTAGCTGGATACCGTGAACACACAAATCCTTTATTTTTTAAATCAAAAATAATGAAATTTGAGGACCTTACTGAATTTAAGATGGCTCAAATCATGTTCAAAGCCTCACAAAAGTCGCTTCCTGAAAGTATACAAAATATGTTCTGCAAACGAGAAGTCACAACTTGAGAGATAAGATGAGCTTCGATAAACAGTACTCAAGAACTACCATGAAAAGCATGTGCTCCACGAGACGTGGTGTTGAAATATGGAATAATCTAGATCAAAACATCAAACTTTGCAATAACCTGGAACATTTGAAAAAAGTTTACAAAGAGGTTATATTTCTTAGATATGAGTTGTAGCACATTCTTTTGTTGTTGTTTCTTTACTTTGCAGTTGTTGTTTTTATTGTTCTTCATTATTCGTTGTTACTTTGCCCAATTTTTTTCTTTTGTTCCTTTGTTTATGATTTGCTACCCTGCAAATGTTAAATGTAATGTTATTGTTTTTATTTTTGGGGTGGGCGCTTATAAGCCTTTGGCTTCGGCCCACTCCCTTTTGAGCAGGTCAACTGCTCAAACAAATAAATAAACTAAACTAAACTAAAAAGAGCAAACTCAGTTGTTTGACCATGAATGGCTTCGCACAACCACTAAATATGAGTGAAAAAGAAAAAAACACTTTTGTGTTATCTTTCATATTCTCTGAAAAATTGCCAAATACATTAGCCAGGGTATGTAAGATTAGGTGTGCTTTGCCTTAACTTTAACCTGATTGTAATTTTGCATATCTTCTTTTGTAAGGCGCATTGCTTTGCCTTGTTTACGAAAAGATAGGCATAAATAAACATGCCTCTCCTTGCCTTAAATATAATTGGGTTAACTATGTTTTAGTACAAATGGTGCCTAATATGTCATATGCACTTAAAGGTAGTTGTCAGTACCTGAGGAGTAGATGTAAAATGTACATAGAGAGGCCCCACTCAGCTGAGTAATGGAATCTGTCTTAGGCTCTACTGTGCCACCGAAGTCATACAACACAAAAACAAGACATTAGTGACAAACGGTCTGCTTAAAAGGTTTATTGAACAAAATTTCAACAAGACAATATTTCATTTACAGTATGTGTGCAAAAAAACTATTTTGAACAATAAATTGTATTTTATAGAAATGACAATGTGGCACATCTCTTTGGGTCAAAACAATTATTCAGCATTATATTTTCAAGTACAAAAACATCATCATTTGACAATAGAAAAACACATGAAAGCCACATGAACATTATTTAGTGTATTTCTTTTTGTCTGCAATGCCCGTGAAAGCATTCCACAGTAACAGTGCTCACTAAAAGTGAAAAGTAA
The DNA here is from genome assembly GCA_007210695.1 of Neogobius melanostomus. Taxonomy (NCBI): domain Eukaryota; kingdom Metazoa; phylum Chordata; class Actinopteri; order Gobiiformes; family Gobiidae; genus Neogobius; species Neogobius melanostomus. Next base: position 80,211 of record VHKM01000891.1, read on the forward strand.
TCTATGTTTAATAATTCAAGTCAAAACAACTATAACGTGTGTGGTTCATCCAGCTACATCTTCTAAATTACAATTTAGTTTATTATTCCTACAGTACATGGCTAAATAATCCATCATAAAATGTGTTTGCAATACACATTTTAGAAATGTAATGCTGCCTTTTGTGACCTACCAGTAAAGGCCAGGATTGTATATGCTAACCCATAGGATCAAGTATTCACTAACTTATACAATAATGAAGCTTTTGAGTTCCAGCCTCTGAGCTATTAAATTTAAAACAAGCTTTTTTTTTTGACAGTAATGTCCATTATTAACTTATTGTGGGGTATTAGACCCCACACTAGCCTAAGCATAAACTTAATATGTTTTAAAATTTAATCAGAAGCCACTTTTATACCACTATTTGGGTGTGACTTGTGTCATATAAAAAGCACTATACAAATAAGATTCCCTTCCCTTCCCCTATTATACAACAGATGATTGTTTTCTGCCCCATACTTTTAAATATTTATTTATTTCAGCAAGCTAACTCTCCATAGGAGAGAACCACACTCTCCATAAGAGTAAAACCACGGACAGGAAACAGGAAGTTAGTATCATGTGGCTATGCTCCTATACTTAAAGGGATATTTCAGGATTTTTGAGGAATAACTAGGAAATGAGGCCCTATGTCAAAAATCCTGAAGTATCCCTTTAAATCTAGAGTTTGGGATGAAATGTTATAAATTGAACATTGCCATATATTACCATAGTGGGTACTAGCTAACATTAGTTAAACAGAGAGTTAAAAGTAATGAAAACGCCGTAGAACAACTCACTACTGGTAAATATATCAATCACACTGCAGTATACAAATGTTTTGATGTGAATGATCACTCCAGTACTTAGTCAATCAACATTATCCAATCCAGAGCTCTATTAGTTTTTTTTCTTCTTCTTTTTTTGCTGGATAGTATGGGACATTGAGTAATGAAAAAAGCCATGACATACAGTATAACCCTGTGCTCACATCTCCGAAGTGAATGAGCTTACATTTTGTGACTTCTTCTACGCCGCCTGAGAGGCTGATTTTGTTTTTCGCAGGTGCAACCCACAGTCAGTTGGAAGGGGCACAGGCAGTATCCCGAGTAACTGGCATTGTGCCCAGTTACTGGGCTCGTCAAGTACAGCGTCACGTTGATCTTCACGGTTTTGTACCCCTCCACCGTGCAGTCCTTACAGTGAGCGTACGAGACACTTAGCCCACCGTGCTGCAACTCCCTACAGAGAGAAAAACACACAAGACTTTAACCCAGGGAACTCCAACCAGTAACTCTCCAGCACTTTTCAAAGTAGCTCCCCAAGGGCTTTGCACATCTACACACACACTTGATGTCACAGAAGTCAGATATTTTTTATAACATATTTATCACACACTAATAACGTCAAGCCAAAATCGGGTCCATTTGGATGTTTTTACACAGCATATTGTTCTGTAGAAGCGAAAAACAGCACTAAGTAACTCTTGCCCCTAGATGCCATAAGCGCAACTGCAGGTGTCTTAGCAAGTTACGATTTTTTAACTTATTAAATGTATTGGAGAGTAAATACTACGCTGACAGAAAAGGTGAAGGGAGAGAGGGGTGTTGTACATCCAGTTATACAATGGGATTTTTTTTCCACTCAAACTTGGCTGTAAATACTGTTTAAAGTGGCGCTAGCCCGCAGTTAGCTTTGCCCGTTAGCCTGTTAGCTTCTTCTCCGTGATTCTATTAGTGTGTATTGCTTGCTCCGCCCCGGTGGCAGTCAAGTTGTAAGAATGGTTTTCTGGCCAGAGACACCAGGGGGAGATGAAAGACCCCCCAATCATTCCACTAACACTTGTATTACCCCCAGAGGGACTACGGAAAGGATTTATTAAGGTAAACACGTTACTTAGTACTGCTTTAAATAGGCACATATGGTGGGAAAATCATTCACCTTGTCACCAAACAAAGAACATTTTACAATACTAGTAACTCTAGTGCTATTAAATCAGTCTGAAAAGGCGGATTGGTTGAAGGGAAGTGACTTTCGGTGGAGAATTAACCGCTGACAGGACCGAGTTTGATTTGATTTATTTCTGTTTGTGTAAAATTTTGACTCACCTGATCTCCCAGGGTGCGATGGACTGATTATGCTCGGACAGGGTAAGGTGATCCCTCCTGGGATGTTCAACCTTTCTACATCCACGGTCACAGTGGGAGCTTAGAGACGCTATTCCAACCATCCCCAACAAACACTGAAATGAAAAGCCACAGAAATGGTTAAGTAAATCGCAGCCAAAACCTCCCACGTCAATATTCAGTCAAAACCCTACAAGCTCCACCTGCTTGTGGAGCAGTGTTTAGACGTCCCACTGCTTTGAAAGAAGAAAAAAAAACGCATGGGAGAATCCCTATGGTGGCGTCACATTATCGCCTAAAATAGCACAGGACTCAAGTTCGAACAGGATATTTCTCCAGCACAGCTTGCTCATCGCTGAGTCAGTCATGCGCATGCTGCAGGACGACGACTACTACTACTACTCGTGCTACTACAACTACCAGCCTACTGCTACTACTGCTGCCACTTGTGCTGTCGTTCAGTCCAGTTTTATTTAGGGATTGTTAGACGGACAGATGGACAGACAAACAAACAGATATGGATAGATAAGACTGTTGTTGATTCATTGCAGGAAAATGATGCTATTGCAGACACAACAGGAAAATGTCAAATCACGATGTGCATGAAACAGTATGACAGCACCAATGGCCGCTGGCTGCTCTGCTTTGCGACGACGACACTGGAGGCCACCATTGCCTGTAAATCCGCCATGAATTCCCCCTCGAACGTGGTCATTATGGTAAACGGGGAGGAGTGAGTATTAACGGTCTATTAATAATATGTCTATGGACAGCAGCAAAGTCTGGAAACACTTCTTCTGTGTATTGGTTGCTCTTTTATTTCAAGACTATTCACATTGTAGATTAACACATAATATGGAATTAACCTCCACTTCAACCGAGCACATTTTCCCCAGTTTGGCTTTATCTCAAATCTAAAATCCTCTTGGGAAAAAAAAAATTAAATCAGAAAAATAGCAACAAAAACGAGAAGAATAGGAGCATGAAAACGCAACAACATCAAAAAGTGACCAAATAAAGCTACTAAAGGGCAGCCAAAAGGTGACATCAAAAAATGCAGATGAAAAAGAATGTGGAAAAAAAAGTGACGATAACGCGGCAACGGCAACGTTTTGTTGGTCTTGGCTTTCAAATGAGGCGTTACTTCTGGACTATAGGCTTGTGAGCTCTCCAGTCGAGAAGCTTTGAGATTTGGGTAAAGCCGAACTGGAGAAAAATGTGCGTGGTTAAAGTGGGTGAGGTTGACATAAATTCTTCAAAATACTGCTGTTTCTTTTCCATGCCAATAGTGCTTTATGGATGATGGGAAAATGCATTAAAGTTTGACCTTGAATAGTGCAACTCAGTGCGCCTGTAATGCCTCTGTAAACTACTGCTACAACCACTACTTCTACTATTAAAACTACGAGCACTGTCGAAGAAACTGCCACTGCTGATGCTGCAGTTCAGAAATCAGTCTTTTCTCAAGAAAACGGGTCAAAAATGCAGCCCTAGGGGTATCTGTCATCACCCCCTGGAAACACGAAACAACTCATTTGACAGTAAACTAGAAGATTAGGCCTATCTTCGGTGGGCACTTACCAGCAGAGCAGCGATGATGTCCATGCTTGGAGCGTAGTTCGGTGTGTGTGTGTGATAGCGTCAGAGGATTCCCTGGCCTTGTTTGAATGACTCTCTGGGATTCCCTCCCTATTTATTTACATCTGGCAGCGGTGACGAAATGTTGGCTCCATGACAGAGCTATGCAAAACACAGTGCCGGCGTGAGTTATTCGATACTTTCATCCCACCACACCACGCAGTCCGCCTCCCACGGCCCAATAATAATTATTTCACACCTTAAGCCAAAACTGACCTTTAAAAAAAATAAAAAGGAATGCTGAGGTGGGTGGAGAAGCTAGAAGTTGGATTAAAAAAGTAGCATAGCATGTTATTAGTATATAGTATATCAAAAAAAAATTTGAATACATGTAATTGCGTGATTTAAAAACTTGAACTTAAACTTCTTTATTGAATGCATTAGCCAAGCACATTTTCTCCAGTTTAACTTTAACAAAATCTAAAAGCTGGAAAAGAGCATTAAAAAAAGCAAAGAAAACGGGCACAGAAACACAGCAAAAAAGCATTAGAAGAGCGACAAAAATGCAACAAAAGAGACGACAAAAACGCGAGGAAGAAGCTTAGATCAGTTTTGCAGGTCTTGGCTTTTAAATGAGGCGTTACACTGGCCTCAAGGCTGTGAGCTCCAGTGGAGAAGCTTGTAGATTGGGGTAAAGCTGAACTGGAGAAAGTGTGCTCGGTTAAGCCAGGGGGGGTAAGAGGTTTAAAATGCAAAACATTGCAGTGGAAAGATGTGCAAATAAATGACCTGTATATCTTTATTTCATGACCTGCTGTATCAAAACTTTCAACACGGTTTTAAGCTGTGAAATATTGAGAGAAGTGGACCCAAAAACTCAAATTCCTTTTTTTATTGTAATTAACATATTTCTGTTTTTGTACTCTTTGTATTCTACACAAAAAAATAATAATAATGATTGGTTGAATAGCAGTTTTGTCACATAGGACTTTTTAATTCTATTTGCACAATTTCATTTTTCTATTCATAAGGGGGGCAGCGAGTTTACATGCAGAGAAAAGCAATTTACTGTTTTCTGTCTTTGCAGCTCATCTTCCCTTTATATATAAATAAAAGTATTTATATATTTATAAATGAAGTATTCTCTGGAAATGTCAGAACTTTCACCTTTAAATGTTTTCTTTGCACCAACTCCGCCAACGTTAAAAGTGCTTTCCAGTTTATGTGACAAACGGCTAACAAGTCCCAAAACGTTTCGATAAAGCTTTGTTGTTAATGTTCCTCAATATTATTCACAAGTGCGAGTTCAGACACGGCTTTCCCACTGTCAGAACTCCACAACACTCCTTCAGGCGATCAGTGAGATTATTTTAGATCAGGATATGAGTAACACGTCTCACTTTCATCATCTTTTATGTCTGAAGCTTACGACATATTCGAGGATCATGAGAACATTAGACATCATCAGAATCATTACATCACGCTTTGCAGCGCAGGAAACAACATAGTCAATGGGGTCATTTGTTTTGTACAGTGACCATGCTGACCAGCACAGATTGCGAGGAGGTGAGATTCAAACCCTCGACCTCCTGATCATGAGACGACCCGCTCTACCATCTGCTCCACCGTCGCCGTCTCCACCGCTCTCTTCAATCAGACCGAGCTGCAGAACCAGGTGGAGACTGACTGACCTCCATATTGGGACTTGGAGTCAAAGTGCGGTCCATGAGGCGTTAGTGTCATGTGCTCAGTGCTGAGTGGACACAGCACAGGAACTCAACTTAAAGGTCTAGGGTACAAATCCGGTTCACTGTTGATTGTTTTCTAAAGAAATTAAAACACAAATAGCACAAACTGCTTAACTTATATTAAAAATGTAAAGGTGAGGAGCATGGAGAGACAATTCAGTACATAAACAGAGCAAGGACTCGAACTCACAACACTAAGGAGGTCATAATGTTCTGCATATGTGCAGCAGCCTAAACCACTCGACTGTCAGCAGCACACTAATTTCAGATTTATTTCATGGATAACTTTGAGATGATTTATATATATATATAAAACGCTTTTAGTATTATTATTTTAATCTTTGTCTTTGTGACATTAGTTTGGCCATTTTCCTGGTTAGTTGATGCACACATGTGAAAGATCAGGAAGATGCATTGATCCATTCCCCACTTTTGAGCACCATGCAGTTGTTTTAGTAATCCCCCCATCTTATGTGTCAATATTTACAGACCCCCAAAATGCCCTCTTTTTGTTAAGGAGTTTTTATCACTTTTACATAGCTCTTTTAATATGATTCTTCTTGATTTTAATCTACACATAGATAATCTTTTAGACCCTGTTGCTAGGGATTTTTAAAATGTTCTTAATTATATGGATTTTACCCAACACGTCACGCAGCCGACTCACGACAGAGGACACAGTCTGGACCTGGTCATCACGTATGGCCTGTCCACAGCTGTGTCTTCTGTCGTTGACTTGGCCGTCTCTGACCATTACTGTGTGTTTTTAATGTAACCAGTTTTACCCAGTGGGAGACCTCGGTAAGAGCTGTGAGGAAACGTCATCTCAGCCCTGAAGTGGCTGCAAATTTTATCGATGATTTAGAGAAATGTTCTCCTATTGTTCTACCTGCCCCCTGGGATTTTATTATTGAAAATTTTAACAGCAAACTCAGGTCAGCGCTTGATTCTATCGCTCCTTTAAAATTCAAGAAACTCCCCACAAAACCAATTCCTCCATGGAGGAATGAGGAAATTAAACAACTCAAAAGACAATGCAGGGTGGCAGAGAGGAAATGGAGACAAAACAAAATTACCATAAACTACCAAATATTCCGTGAACAACAAACAAATTACAATAACAATGTAAGAAACAATTATTTCTCAAAAATTATCAAAAATAATAAAAACAATCCCAAGGTACTCTTCTCTACAATAGAACATCTGATCAATCCTGATTTTAACAAGACCAACTTTACTCCAAGTGACCCTCTTTGTGAGGCGTTTGCAGACCACTTCAGGGGAAAGATAGACACTATCAGATGTAATATTTTATCTACCCAAAGTAACACGGTTTTAAATACATCTGGTTGTCTACTTGTTCTAAAAGAAACACTGCACAGTTTTGTCCAGGTTAATGCTGAGATGCTTGATAAAGTTTTCTCCTCAGTGAGGCCCACCACGTGTCTTTTAGACCCGGTCCCAACACCATTTTTTAAAACATTTTATGGATCTTTTAAAGACGAGCTTTTAAACATGATGAATTGCTCTCTTCAGACTGGGGTCTTCCCTGCTGCCTTTAAGGGGGCGGTGGTGAGGCCTCTACTGAAGAAGAGCAATTTGGACTGTAATGATTTTAACAATTTTAGACCGGTATCCAACTTACCATTCTTAAGCAAAATCTTAGAAAAACTTGTTTTTACCCAACTTAGTGACTTTATAATTGCACATAATGTCCTTGAGAAATTCCAGTCTGGCTTTAGGGTAAACCACAGCACTGAGATGGCCCTTTTAAAGATTTAAACAATTTTAGATTAAATTATGATTCCAAAAAGTTGACAGTGTTGGTTCTACTGGATCTGAGCGCTGCCTTCGATACAGTCGACCACACTATTCTTTTAACTCGTTTAAAACACATCGGCCTCTCTGGTGCTGTCCACAAATGGTTATGTTGTTATTTATGTATATTTGCTGGTGGGGACGATTTTAATGATTTTTAAGCACTGTAAAGCACTTTGTGTTACATTTTGTATTAAAAGCGCTTTATAAATAAAGTTTGATTTGATTTGAAGAAATCAGATGATATGAATATCAGATAACTGTTTTACATGTCTCTTCAATAATCTGAGAACTCCGTGAATCAGATTATGATCAGATTTTTGGTAGCCCCTGTTATTGGGTTCGAGTTACCTTCAGATAAATTCAAACCAAAAGCAACAATCGTTGCTCCCAGTGCTGATAAGAAATACAAATAATTAATTAAAAGAAATCGATAAACACCTATAAATCAAAAACAACTATCAGACAAATACGATCCCAGGGCTCACATAATCAACACCACAATATTTCTATTAAGCATAAGGTCAATCCCAATGCAATAGAAAGTTAAGAAAACACAGCAATGACATTACCAAATGTTATTGGTACCAGTATCTACCAGTGGCGGGTGGTCAATAGGGGGCACTGTGGCGCGGCCCTCTCTAAAAATGTTCTAAAATTATCAATGAAAAGCATTTCAGAGATTTGTGTAAGCGCTTTTTTTTCATCCAGGTAACATAAATGCTTCAGAAAAATGTACTATTTCAACTGGACTTTTAGTTTTGATTTGATGTTGTATCAATTAAGACGTTTCAACAGTCTGAACTGTCATCATCAGTTTGGTGTTTGAGACTGAGCACTGGTCTAATATACACAGCTGTAGGTGGTGACCCATTAGGAGACACCTGGGTCAGTCTGTGTTGCCAGATAAAATGGTATATGGCAATCCCCCTTAGACTAAAGGGGATTGGCTCAATGGGAGTCAGAATCACCTGGCTGGAGGATTCACCACATGTTTTTAGTGGTAGGGGAAACTGGAGTACCGGGAGGAAACCTACGCAGACACGGGGAGAACCTGCAAACTCCACACAGAAAGGTCCGGGTGGGAATGCAAAAGAAATGTCATAAAGATGACAAAAGCACTTCACAAATTAGTGCATTATTGTCTTTTGTGTTTATCTTCACCATTTCAAATGTATATTCTAATGAAAAATAATACTTTGAGATAAGATAGGATAATCCTTTATTGATCTCACAATAGAGAAATTCACTCGTTACATTCGGCACTTAATAAGATCACTCAGGGTGCGCAAAATAGACAGGAAATATGCAAACAGTTAAAAGTAAATAGAGGTATCTTATGTACAATGAATAATAACAATCTTAAAGCTTAAAGGGACTATACAGAGTTTAAAAATGTTAAAATTAAATATTTCCTCCCCCTACGTTCCAGCAATGTCCTAAAGTGTAGAATGAGCCCAGACCTGTTCACCACAACTGCCTCTAAAAGCCTGCACTGTCACTCAAAACGGTGTTAATTCGGGTCCGAATTGCTGTCATGTTATGTCAATATAGAGACTGCAGTTACGCGTAAGACCTGAGGTGGCAGTAGTGAGCATAAAATGACCAACTTGCGTCTAGTCCCTTTAAAGGGGCAACAATATAAACGATAAGAAAATAAAAAATAAAATAAAAATGAGAACAGACTATAAAAAGTTGAGCAAGCTGTTGATAAAGTGGCGCTGATACAAGGAATATTGCATGTACTTTTGCATAGTAGTTATTGCACATGAGTTACTTTACAGTCGTGTGGTACAGTCTGACAGCAGTGGGGATGAAGGACGTCTGGTAGCGCTCCTTGTTGCAATGAGGGTGTCTCAGTGCTCAGCTCCTCCACAGTCCCGTGCAGTGGGTGGGAGGTGTTGTCCATGATGGAGGTGAGCTTGTCTAATACCCTTGGCTGTCACTCACCTCCACAGAGTCCAGGGGGCTGCCCAGGACGGAAAGGTAGCACAAATTTGCCCAGGGAGAGGGTCCGGCTCCCGGACTCAAACTCTCTCCCCTCTTTCTCTACTGAAATTGATCACTGCACACTATCGAGCACTTTGTAATGCATTGTTAAATACTTCATTCATCCTTTATAAGAGAGTTACATAGTTTACTAAACTTTGCATTAGTATGGGCAAAGTCTGTATAAGCAGCTAAACAGATCATATAAGGACAATGTGCTGCATCCGTGACTCTGGTCAAGGTCAGGGACAAGTCATAAAGTCCGAGGAAACGGTTTGGGCATAATCTATCTATCAATTATGCAATATTATTGTTTAATTGATAGATAGATTGAGTCTAAACTTATTAACTGACCGAACAATAAATGATGAGGAAAGCGTTTTACAGCACATGGTCTCAACTTACAAAGCGCTTTTCCACCTACATTAGGCACTCAAAGCACTTTCCAGCAAGGAGCCACTCACCCATTCATACAAAGTGAATGGTAACGTGTCTTGCTCAAGGACACAACAACAGTGTGCACCTTCAGGAGGCGGGATTCGAACCCTCGACCTTCCGATCATGAGACGAACTGCTCTACCAACTACGACACCCCACATTTTACTGCATTATATGATAAGTTATTGAAAAGTAGAAAATTCTTTCAAAATGCGGCACATTATTAAAAAATGCCCTGTTGTTACATAAAGAAGAACATTCTGTTACTGTATGAACTGTTATTAACGTGGTGTGGTGGCACAGTAGCGCAACCCGGGAACTTATCGCTTGTGCTCCACAGCTAGAAGTTCCCGGGTTCGATTCCCACCTGGACCTTTCTGTGTAGAGTTTGCGTGTTTGTTGTACAGTTGTTGTATAATGACAAAAATAAAGCTTTGTTTGTGTAATACTTCTTTTATTACACAAAGAAGTAAACATGTTGTTACATTTTAACTGTTATTACATGTTATTACAAAATGCGGTTCTACACGCTGACTCATGTGTCGCTGTAGACAAACAGACAGGGCTGTTTTGCATGTGTGACGGTGGATATAGAGGGATTCCCTACACGCTTAGCATTCCATTATTCAAATACATTGCCCTTGTTTCCCTTGGCTACTGTCCACTACAAGCTACTAGGATGTTCAAGTTTGAGTTGCAGTTTTTCTGTCATGCATTGTGCTCTAATTTGTGACTCAAGTTTTGAAATGGGTTAAAGCCCCCATACCTGACTTTTTAAATAATGGAACACATTTTTCTTAGTATATTGTAAACTCAGACTAATTATTAAACATTTGTAACAATTCTATGAACTTGCAGGCGAGGTTTTGAGCATTTCTGTGAAAGTGACCCTGCAAGTTGTGAAATGTGCCTTTAACTGGTCCCTGTGGAGAATCTGAAAGTTAGGACTGAGTTTGGACCACGACCTCTTTCATTGTTTGTCTTTTGTTTTTAAAGAAATCACAGGTATAGAGCCTTTAAATCTCAAGTTTACAGTGCACATTTTGAACAAGTAAGTCAGTAAAGTTTAGTACACCGAATTTCTTACATTTCTGCCTAAATTGGTCATAAAAATGTGGTCTGATCTTTATTAAAATCACAAGAATGAGTAAACAGTGGCTACTTAAACTAATGCCACCAAAACAATTACATGTTATCATATTGGCCATAACATGTAAACATTCACAGGACAGTGTGGAATAGGTTAGTACACCCGTACATTTAATGGCTGGTTGACCCTTCTTTGGCAGCAATAACTAACATCCAGACGTTTCCTGTAGTTGCAGATTAGACATGCACAATGATCAGGATGAATCTTCCTCTTACAAAACTGTTGCAGATCAGTGAGATTCGTGGGATATCTGGTGTGAATAGCTTTCTTGAGGTCATGCCACAGCGTCTCACCAAACTCACCTACTGTCGATGTATTTTTGGTCATTTACCGCCGTTTGAGTTTTCTGATGCCACCAACAGAGGGCGTGGGTCCCAGACTGATACTCCACTGTATGAAAAAATACAGAGGGGTATCATTCTGGTCTCACCAGGCTAATGGTGCACATCTGAAGGCTGATTCCGCAGCCAGTGCTGCAGAACGCAAGTGAGGTGATTGTTGTGTGTTTCCTTGTTTTGCGAAAGTATCAACCAAACTCCTTCAGTCTCCCTCTTTGAAGTTATTTTCCATGAATATATTGTTCCTATAATTTAGTGCTTTTGTGTTTTCACTTTTTATGTTATTAAAAAAAATGTTTAAAATATACATCACAACGTGAAGGCAGAGGAGCTACGCGGAGGTTCGAACGATTCTGGCTTGCGTCAAGCAGACGGAGCTGCAGTGGGCGGGACCGGTCGCTCGACTATAAATCAGCCTTTAGGGTATGCCCTGAGGAGCAGGGCCAAAGCGTGTGGCTCTGATCCATTTGCTCTGCTCCATTTGTGCATCCTGTGCTTGTGCCAGCTTCAGTCTCCTGTAAGCGGTCATCTCATTCAATCTTATCTATTTAGTCTGATTACAACGGTTTACATTTTACGTCTCCATTTAGCAACTGAGGAGTGCGGGGCACGGCTTTTGATTGTTTGATGGAGTCCAATGAGAAACAACAGTCTTTAGAGAACCAGTCCAGTTTGATGGATGCAGATGACCAAAGAGAAGGGGGAAATTTAATCCAGTCCTATAGAATAATTAGAATTTAGTTCCTAAACAGATATTAATTTCTGGAGACCACAGCGCATAGCACCCATGCATGAAGCTAAAGCGATAGATGTTAAATCTTTATGCTATGATTTAAGGAGTGATATTGGGCTATGAAAAACCATTGATTGATGTTATGATTTATGCACAAATGCTGCATAAATCATAACATCAATCAAACTGTTCAAAGTAAAGTAAAATGTTACTTTTTCACTCTCACTTCAGTAATGAGCTGGGTCACTACTTTTTTCTACTTGAGTAAAATTATTTAAAAATCCTCATTATTACAATGTTCAGTAAATATGATTTTAAAATGTAAAATGCAAAAGAATCCACATCAAAGCATGAAAAAAATAAATCTGAATTTGAAAAATATTGTCACTGATACACTAGCAACAAAGAAAGCCGTGATGGAAGAAACAAAAGCCATGAAATGGGAGACAGTGACAATATGAATATAAGGGAATGCCTCTCGATTCACCCACGCACACACGCAAAAAAGCTCTGCCTACTCACATGAGTCAGCACGCACTGAGAGGGAACCCATGAATGTTCAGGAAGAGAGAGTGATGAAATAAATAAATAAAAAAATAAATAAAAAGATCTTTCATGTTGGGGCAAGACTACCGTGGCCACCCCTGGCCGACTCCTGGCCACTCCACTGGCCAGTGTTAATTGTAGTACTGTAGTATCAGTTATGAATGTTATTGGATCATTAGTAACATTAAATATAAAAAAACAAAACAAAGTATAGCAGTAGACGTTTCCTTAAGTCTTTCTGATACTTTTCTACAGGCCAGTTTACTACAACAGTAAATACAATTGTGATAGTTTTGGTTTGCCACCCCAAGATTTTAAGTGGCCCCATCTGGCCACCCCTATGAACAATTTCTGGAGGCGCCACTGGTTATGGTTGATGGAACAACTGATTTCAGTAATGTGGCACAGCTCTCCTATGTCCTCAGGTATGTGACTGAAACGGGAGTGAAAGAAAGATTTCCCAAATTTGAGGACGTTACCGAGAAGAAACGAGTACAGGATCTAGCAGGACTTGTTCTTGATTTACTGAACCACTACGATTGTAAAGCTAAGTTAGTGGTTCAATGTTATGATGGAGCGGCTGTGATGGCATCGGGGCTGAATGGAGTACAGGCATGCTTCCCCAGGCCCTATTCGTTCATTACTACGCACACACCTTAAACCTAGTCATGTCACAGAGAGCTTCGAAGATCAAAGAATGCAAGATATTCTTTTCCAATGTCGGTGGAATGTCAGCGTTCTTTTCACGGTCTCCAAAACGCACCAAACTACTGGATGAGTTTGTCAAAGACGGCTGCCTCGTGTGTCACAGGTGAGGTGGAACTTTAATAGCAGGCTGGTGTGCACTGTCCACGATAAAAGAGCGGAGCTTGTTGATGTTTTCCAGCACATCCTCGATCACGCTGGAGATTTTGATCGAGAAACAGTTCACTGTGCGTCAGGACACTTTTGGCACAGTTGAAAGGTTTTGAGTTTTGTTTTTTCTCTTGGCCTTTATTGGTATTTTTTACATCTCTGGCGGGCATTTTACACAACATAAATAGTATGGTTCTCAAGCACTGGAGTGAGTAAACAATACAGTGCTCAATCCTGATAAGAGAGACAAGGGCTGTGGTCCCAAGCAACAATTACTTAAACGCAGCCACCAAAGAAATTGTCCGAGAAGAGTAAGCCAAGAGTCTAAAAGCCGGAAGTCTCACAGTAGATCTGCTAAAAAACGAGTGGTATTCTAGTTTATTTTGTATTCCTTTGTTTGACATGTCATGGATTTCCTCTGTTTGACAAAGAAAGATCACCTAACCAACCAATTATTAATATTATACATATGCAATAATGTTGAAAACGGCCCCACAGAAATATTAAATGAAATGACATATACATTTTCTATTGTTTTAAATACAATTCAAGAAGAGACAAGCCAAAATCATTTGAAGAGAAATAAATGAAGAACAATGCAAAGAAAAATTGATCATATTTTTAAGAGAAAGATTGTAGCTACTGAGAATGAAGATGTACAGCCAAATAAAAATCCCAGAGAAGAAGATGTGAGGCAGATACTTGAAATTCAGGATGAGGACAATGCATGTCATTATGAACATTTAGATCTTAGGCCACATGATTTTCAAAGATCTTATACATTATACAATAAGAAAAAAATGTTTACATTCAGAATTTAAGTGCTAGATGATGCCTGACCGAAAGGGGTTTAGGCTGAACTCAAGACTTATTTTGCCTAACCCCTTTGTTGGCAACACTCCACACTCATTGTATTTCTAAAGGCGGGTATTGATGGAGCCATGGATTCAATTGCTTCCCCTTGGAACTTGTAGAGCTGGATGGTCTGAGTGCTTCTCACATAAAAGAAAAACTCACAATCCTCACTATGGAGAAGAGGAAGTCAAAGGTTTGTGTGATGCTCTAAATGAGCAGGAGGCACATGTTGGGTTCATCGTATACAAGACAAGTGGTGGCAGAAGCATCCCTGACAAGTTAAAGAAGTTACTCAGAGCACTGGACACCCTCTCAGCAAGTAATGCAGACTGTGAGCGTGGTTTCAGCACCATGAACAATATACTGACTGGATACAGAGGGAGCCTGACAACAAAGAATGCATCCAACCTACTGTTCATCAGTGTTGTGGGCCCCCCTTGCAGTCATTGGGATCCACTGCCTTATGTTAAAACTTGGCTGGGCAAAGGCAGGAGAGCTGCCCATGCAACCAGCGGCATTCGCAGTCATCCTGCAGAAGATGACTATTTCAGCCCTATTTGGAATGTGTTTCAAATCAGTTCAGCTGATTAATTGGGTTCTTTATTCAGTTATTTAATGTTTATTGCAAGTTGCTAAGGTTGCACTTTAATCAATTCTATTTACTCTTAAATTAATTTACACTTTAATTAATGAATTTACATTTTGTTGCGGGTTGTTGCACTGAAAAATAAACGCATTAAAAGAGAACTGATGATTTTTATTATCATAATTTTCCTCATCATATTGTTGTAATAATTGTACTGCTTATTCATGAATTTGGCGCGACTGAAATAGTCTATATAAAAAATCTACTTTCACCCCTGTCGTTAAACGATCGACCACGTTTAGGTGAGGTCAAAGCCTAGTACAGACCTTTTGAGATTTTACTTTAGCTACAAATTGGCGTAGAAAAGTGTCCTCTGAAGTAAATGCTAAATCATTATCGGTCAAGTTTCTGCTTTTTGTGGGGTCGGAATTGGATACACATCAAATGGCCACTAAACACCATCTTATAAAATGTTAATGATAAAGTAGCCAACCACAGAAAAAAAACACAACTGCAGGCTTTGCTACATTTTACAGGTAGCCCTTTAATTTACAAATCAAAATCCAAATGTAGCAGTCATAATTCTAATAATAAAGTATGCTAATGCTACTGTAGTAGTAACCATACAGTCATGTTGCCCGCTACAGTGTGGGTCAGACATGTTTTGCATGTTTGTTTGTATGCAAAGCAGAGAAACATACATTCCATATCAAGGTCTGTACTATCAACAACTAAAATAAATATTGTCTTTTAATAGATCATTATTTCCACATTGTCATTTTTTTCCCTTTGGGCTTCCCTCGCCAGGGTTGCCACAACAAATAACCGGACACCTAGATTTACAAGTTTTTCTATAAGTGTACATTGGATGCCTTTGAATTTTCTTTCCTAGTTATATGGTTAATTATTTTTTTATGCACAAACTATACATTTCACTGCGCATAAAATTGATTTGTTATTGGATTTTCGTTAGTTGACTTTTAGGTCATGCAGCAATGAACAACTACATTAGAGAGTTAGATTCATATAGTTAATCAAGTCATGTAGATATTGTTGTAAGTGGTGAGTTTCTAGTAGGGCTGAACTATTTTGCGACATATCTGATCTTTTGGACAAGTTTTACTATGATTAATGGAAGTCGCTGCTGTTTGCTAGATGTAATTGTCATTTCAATTTGATAGCGATTGGTCCTTTACCCATAATTTCTACCCACAATAACTTTTTGTGTTAACTTTCAGTATGAACGAAATGTATTCTCTACTATGTTCCCTCCTCCTTTACACTCTTTACACATTGACTGTTTTTGTCCCAGAGAGACAGGGGAGCAGGGGTGCCTTCCAGTGGCTCATTGTCATCAGCAGCAGCACCTAGGGGCGAAGGGGAGGAGCGGTACCCACCTGATGAAGTCCCCGTTGGGGTCGGTGCGACGGCCGAAGCCCACGGGGCAGTAGCAGTGGAAAAACTGCTGGAAAAATGAACTGCATGACAGCCACATCCAGCTCCCGGCGTTCACACTCCAGTCAGCATCCAAGAGGAGTTCCTCAAACACCTACAGCAACAAGGGTGGGATTAAACAGGATGGGTTACATTTTAGAGGAAATGGGATTTTGCCCAATATTTTTGGTGATTATATGTTGATTATTCAATAATATTCAATATATTTGATTACAGGTGCATTACTGTATGCACCTTTTTAAGTGAAAACTTTGATACAGTAGACCACACTCTTTTAACTCGTTTAAAACATATCGGCCTCTCTGGTGCTGTCCACAAATGGTTTACATCCTACCTCACAGACAGGACATTCATGGTGAGTGTGGATACCTGCTCCTCTAAGGGCCATAAAATTACATGTGGCGTGCCCCAGGGTTCGATTTTAGGCCCAGTGCTATTTAACCTGTATATGCTCCCACTTGGTGGTGTCATCAGGAGACATGGAGTCAACTTTCATAGTTACGCTGATGATACACAGTTGTACATCTCCATGTCTCCTGATGACACCAGGCCAATGGATGCACTTTTTAACTGCATTTTAGATATCAAATCCTGGATGGCAGAAAACCTTCTCCAGCTTAACCAGGACAAAACTGAAGTTTTAGTCATCGGTCCTGAGGCCCAGAGAGAGAAACTTTTACCCAAACTACAGTCACTGTCTTTTAATCCTTCCTCACAAGTGAAGAACCTGGGTGTGATTTTTGACTCTGAGCTGACTTTTATTCCACACATTAAGAATATCACAAAGATAGGTTTTTACCATCTAAAGAACATAGCCAGAGTCCGCCCCATTCTCTCTCGGGCCAACACGGAGACGCTGATGCATGCTTTTATCACCAGTCGTATCGACTACTGTACTCAGGTTTACAACTTTTACAAAATTCAGCAGCTCGTGTCCTGACAAAGACCAGGAGGCGGGACCACATTACACCGGTTTTAGAGTCGCTGCATTGGCTCCCCGTGTGTTTCAGGATAGATTTTAAAGTTCTTTTAATGGTTTTTAAATCTCTTAATAGTCTTGGTCCTTCTTATCTTTCAGAACTGCTTTTACCTTATGAGCCTTCGCGGTCCCTGCGCTCCTCCGGCAGGGGTCTCCTAGTTATTCCTAAAGTCAACAGAAAGACTCACAGCGAGGCGTCTTTCCAGTATTACGGCCCTCGCCTCTGAAACGACCTACCGGAGGAGCTCAGGACCGCAGAGAACGTTCATGTATTTAAGAGCAGGCTCAAGACCCACCTTTTTAGGTTAGCTTTTAACTAATATTTATTTATTAACTTTATTTATCTGTTTTGGTTCTATACAATTATTTCTTTAGTTCCACTCTTTTTTATTTATTTATTTTATTTATTTATTTATTTTTATCTTGTGCTATTCCACACTTTTGGCCGAGTTTTAGCTGTTTTAATTTATCTTTTATTTTTATGTTCTCCCAGTGTTTCCTCTGAGGGAGCCCTCTGCCCTCTGGTCGTGCGGGCGCTCTCCTGTGGGTGCCTGGATGGAGGTTGGACGTCTATCCTACACCTCCGGGCGCCCTGTGTTGGCGCTCTGTGGCTGTGGCCGATGGGCTGCTCTCGGTGCAGACAGCTCCTTGGATGGTGTTTCCTCTTTCGGTTCATCTGTACTCAGCCTTATGTACCCCACTTTATGTCCATTTTTTTACTTAAGACTTTTAACAACTGGGCTGTCTGTATGTATATGTGTCTGTGTGTCTGTGTGTCTGTGTGTGCAGGTGGGGTAGGGGGAGGTGGGGGTTGTTGTTATTTATGTATATTTGCTGGTGGAGCCTATTTTAATTATTTTTTAAGCACTGTAAAGCACTTTGTGTTACATTTTGTATGAAAAGCGCTTTATAAATAAAGTTTGATTTCATTTGATTTAAGTGAAAAAGTATTTGTGCGTATTTGACCTTGTAGTGACCCACCGGCTGTATGAGTGGTCAGCATGGCGCCTTTACTTTCCATCACAGTGGTCTCTAGGACCCTCCAGGATCAATTGTTTGGAAGGTTTTCACTGCTGACAGAGCCTCTCACCAGAAAACCTACAAAACAACTGATCCTGAGTGCTGTAAAGGCCACCGTGATTGAAAGTAAAGGCGCCATGCTGACCGCTCACACAGCCGCTGAGTCACTACAAGGTCAAATACGCACAAATATTAACTTTTTTTCCCACATAAAAAAGTTGCATAATGCACCTTTAAGAACCCTTTCTAGTGGCATCTTTAACTTTGCAAACATTACTTGTAACATGGCAAAATACATTTTTATTTATTAATTTTTTATTATATGAACTTTATCACCATGCAACTTTCTCGCTTTTAAACATGCTGATTACCATCATTTTTATTTATCTTAGTGTATTGTTGGTATGTTATTAATAGCTCGCTAAATAACACGTATGAGAAAGTAAGTTATGCTTTGTGTTGTAAATTAAGCTCTTGAGGTTCTACAAAAAATGTGGTGATTCATTTTTAAACGGCATCTTCAACATGTCGTGGCAAGCCACAACCCAAATAAGAATATGAACGTTTACTTCATAATAAAAGGACAACATTTTGGCATTTGCACTATTTCACAGTACAACGACAAAATATAGTCTGTTGATATTCAAGCATTAATCTTGGACTTCTTGTAAAAAAAATAAAATAAAATAAATAAAATAAATAAAAATCAGAAAAACGGTATATATCCCCATAATGTGATAATGTCAAGTTATCGTGCAATGTTTTGTGCAGTATATGATGATGCTTATTTTTCCACAGTTAAGGATGTTTACCTTGTTCATCAAGTCAATGAGTAAATAAATCAAAAACAAGGAAGATAGACCACGACAGTTAAGTGATCGTCTTTCAGGTATGGTCCAGAATAACTTGTGACTGATGACGGAAGAAATGACCAATGCGCTTGTTTCTGATAATGTGAAAATTGCTCTAATTAATTTAAACATTTTTAATGATTATCCTAATTAATTACAACGAGTATTGCCTTCCTTTTTGGTCCAGTTCCAATGAGCATAAAACACATCACAGTGCCTGATTTGCTTATGGCCTACATCAGCTAATGTTGTAATATGTAATGAGTCGACAGAAGAACAAAAAAGGAGGAATGGACAACGAGCATTAACAAAGATCTGATGCACTCTCGCTCTAAAATTTAAAATTTAATATTAAAATAGGTTGCATGAGATCTGAAATCTGACTTTATTTAACTTTAACTACACGCTACCATTCCTCAACCCTGATTAATCACTTCATCCGGTGGTTTAAAAAAACAAAACATCCGCATAGCTTTGCGAAAGGCATTGTGAGTAAAAGATGAAAGGGCATGCTGTTATTTTTACCTTTAGTGAAGTTTGTGTTTAAACTTGAATGGCATTTGGCCTCCAGCTCGATTCAATGTTAAAGCAGTTTGTTTCAGAAGTGGGAGGAAGGAAGGACGAAGGTGGGTGGATGTGAGGTAACGGTTTATAATCCATATGAGATTCCCTACATTTGAGAACCATTTTAGATGCGCGGTTAGCCCACGTCATAGTTCAGGGTTCATGCAAGTATCAGCAATTCAAAATGCCATTTCAACGCCCCCAAACTATCACGTTACTGTGACACATGCAACAGGTCTAAGCTTTTATTATTTCTGAGGTATTGTAAACATTCCCCTAAAAAGGATTAAGGATATGGAGAGAAACTTTACAGAAACTTGAAACAAAACCTAAAACCTGAATATTTTCGGACCGTTTTTTGGTCGTTTTTTTGTCGTTAATAAATGTGGCCAAAAAAGTCACGCAAAGTCACTATTTTCAAAGCTTTAATGCCTTTTAATTTTTTTAAGGCAAACATTGTAGCAAAATTCATTCCATGTCTTTTGGTGCTTTTTAATGCCCAGCAGGAACCCTGTCTCACCCTAACATGTTTTATATCAATCTGTTTCATGTATTTATTGTTTTGAAGCTCTTATTTATTTGCATTGTTCAATGTACTCATTTAATGCTGGAGCTGATTTGGATTACATTTGTTTATTGTCATCTATGACCTTCCGTTTTTGTTTTGTTTATATGTGCTATATGAATTGAGTGGATTGGATTGGATATGCACTTCAGAAGATTTCTAAGGGTTTGAGAGTGACCTGGCCACGAAAAACAGGGCCATAAATAATGAAATGAGGTAAAGATGTTTGAGCTGAGGCCTTATCTGTGTCTGATTGGAATATGAAGTTTAAAGTCTTGACGGAGCAGGGAAACTGCCAACTGGATACCGCGGTGAGCCAGCGAGCAAACCGCTGCCACAACTCTATGGAGTATACACCCCAAGCCGCACACAAGGGGAGGCCGTCTACGCTCTCGAGGAACCAGGACTGGGTATTGACCGGATCACCGCGGCTGTTTGAAACAAGACAAGGCTACAAAGTACACTGCAAGCGGCTAGCTGGGGAGCTAGCAGGCCGATGCGGTGTTTGTCTTCGCACCGGTTTTGGTGGACGGCGCAAAATACCCGGTGAGTCCTGTGAACACTCGAGTGTTCACAGGACAACTCTAAGATGCCCCCCAAAAAGGCGATTGTTGAGGACGAACTTGAGGCCATCAAGAAGTTGCTCAACAAAGTACTGGAGCAAAATGACATGATTGCAAAACAACAAACATCCATATTGGAGTTAATGGAAGAAATCAAAACATTAAAAACTATTAATGAGGAGAAGTATACAATTGTTTTCTCCCTGGAAAGTCGTCTCGCAGATCTTGAACAGTACACAAGAATCAATGACCTAATTATCACGGGCTTGGATCTTAAGCCAAGATCATACGCAAGGGCTCTCACCATAGGAGAAGAACACGTGGTCCAGGAATCAGTGGAGCAACAGGTTGTGTCGTTTCTCAACACCAAAGGCATCAGTGTTGAGAAAGGGGACATAGAAGCCCGTCACCCCTTGTCCAAAAAGAACCAACGTCCAAGTGTTGTGATAGTCCGGTTCGTAAACAGGAAAAAAAGACTGCAGTGCTCAAACAGGGTCGAAAACTTTGTATCTAACAAATACAAATTTGTATCTAAATGAACATTTGACCAAGAAAAATGCATACATTGTAAAGGAAGCACGTTTGCTGAAGAAAGAAAGGAAAATTCAGGGTACATGGACAACAAACTGTAGAATATTCATAAAACTGAACGGCTCCCCAGAAGAGGCCAAGGTTTTGTTGATAAAAGATGTGCATGACTTGGAAAAATACAAAAGAGGTAATGTGCCCCACTGACACCCCCCTAAATCACTGTTATGACTGACAGTACCGACAATGAATCGTCATCTGAAAATGAGTCACGTAGAAATGATTCTATAAATGGAGACTTTGAACTAAATACACCTATCTTCACTGAACAAAACATAAACCAAATAACTGATGATACTGATCCTGATACAAACTTTGATAATAATATAAACAGTATGTGCAAATACTATAAGGACTGTGAAATACAAAATCAAATGAACCGGAAGGAAAGCTTATCTGTGATTCACCTAAACAGTCGGAGTCTGTATGGAAATTTCGAGAACATAACCGAGTACTTAGACCAATTCAGCCCCCCCTTTGATGTTATAGCAATTTCAGAAACATGGCTAAATGATAACAAACCTGATAACTTCAACATAAAAGGATATGAAATGTTTAAAGTAAACAGAAACCACAAAATAGGGGGTGGTGTTGCGCTATGTTAACGGCATGCAGACAAAAGTTGTTGAAAATATGACTGTAACTATAGATGGCCTTATGGAATGTCTAACGGTGGAACTGTGAAAAGAAAAAATATATTAATAAGTTGCATCTATAGAACACCTGGATCCAAAATTGACACCTTCACAGATTATATGGAGGGATTATTATATGGGACAAAGGGAAGTGTTTCTTTGTGGAGATTTTAACATTGATTTACTTAAAATAAAAACTCACAGGCCCTCAGAAAATTTCTTAAATACTCTATACAGTCTATCTTAGTTTCCTAAAAATAACCAGGCCAACACGAATAACTCCACACAGTTGCTCACTAATTGATAATATATTTACAAATGTTCTCAGCAAAGACCTTCCAAGTGGGATTCTAGTAACGGATGTAAGTGATCACCTACCAGATTTTGTTCTGTATAACCTAAAAAATAGGAAAACTAAAGATGAAAAAACTCATGTCACTAAATTTATTAGATTGCTAAATGATAACGCGCTAGACACCTTTAAAGTCAGTTTAGCAGAAAAGAACTGGAAATCCCTCTTGGAAGAAACCAATGTAGATGCAGCTTATAATATCTTAAGAACTTTCATGACCCTCTATGACCTGCACTGCCCAAAACTAGAAAGCAATTGTAAAAAGAAAAAGATAATGAGTCCCTGGATGACTACGGGTTTAGCAAATGCATGTAAGACTGGCCGTGTCCTTTCGGTTTTCCCCGAAAGCACAAGCGGCCCTCAGTCGGCTGTGCACCTACACCTTAAAGCCTCCAATCACTCCTTTTCATATGTGGACTACTGCCCTACAGTTTGGTCTAACGCTACGAAAGAAGTTTTAAAGAGGCTGCAAATCCTACAGAATCGAGCAGCTCGTATGGTTTTAGGCTGCGAGTATGAAACCAGCTCTAGAGTCATGCTTGATAAACTAAACTGGTTATCAGTCCAGGACAGAATACTCTATTCACTATTATCCCTCCTGAAAAACATTATAACTAATAAACGCCCTCAAATACTATTGAATAATCTGTCTTTCAGTTCTGATACACATAATTATAACACCAGACATGCCACTGCTAACAAATTTATTACTCCAAAAGTGCAATCAAACAGCATGAAAAGAACATTCTCTTACAGAGCGATGTGTGCTTGGAATAAATTACCAGAAACAATAACCTTGGAAGGTAAAACAAATACATTTAAACTAAGAATAAAACATTTTTTATTAAATGGCCAGCACTAAATTTAAAATCATGAAAATAGTAAAAGTTAGTTTGAAAAAGCTAAATAGATTTATGACTGTGGTGGACTGTGGTCTTTGGTGCACTGTAACTGTGTGTGCAAACTGTATGAAAAGGCAAAACAGTTAATGGATTAGGATAAGATTAATGTTGTGTAGATCTTGAAATGAAAACTGAGTGTGGAAATTCTGTGTTGTGATGTGAATGTGTTGTAAAAATGTTTGTACTATGTTTTTATACGTTTAACAGTATGTGTATATTGTCGTTTTAACTAAATGTTGGACCCCAGGAAGAATAGCGACAGTTTGGCTGCGCTAATGGGGATCCTTTCAATAAACATAAACATAAACTCCTTTGAGGACGGGGAGGTCAAAATTTTAGCTAAAGAAGAACGTTGGTTTGAAAGAGGAGTAAAAGAAGCTATTTTTGTCAGAAAAGAAAATCCCTCCATGAACCGAAATGGTGGGCTAAGATTTAATCTTTCTGCTTTTTACTCCAATCTGCTTCGGGGAAAACCGAAAGGACACGGCCAGTCCAAGAAGACGATACCTCAGCTAACAAAAGAACAATAGGCAGGTAATTAGCAGTGATCAGCCATGAGTAGGACAGGGCTGACCGATACTGGGGGGAGCAGGTCGTTACAGACGCTCTACTTCAAAGGTGTTTACCCACAGGTGAGAGTAGCTGTGATTAGAGGGGAGGAGCGGGACCAACCCCAACTCCTCCCAACTGGTCTTTATATACACAGCGTGCCAGGGTGTATCCTTGTTCACTGACGAAGCCTTTTGGATGAGAGGCGAAACGTTTGGAGACCTCAACTACCAAGTACAGAAGATGACTCAAGTACCTTCTTTGAAGATGGACAACTCCTGTACGACTGAGAACTTACACAGATATACAAAGTCTTCTTAACAAAAAGAACAAGTGAATCTGAATACAAGTACAAAAGATGCAAAAACAGACTTACTAACATAATAAGAAACTGCAAAGAAACTGCAAAAATTATTACAGTGCATTACTCGAAAAAAATAAGACTAAAGCTCTCTGGTGTACCATAAATGATGTACGTCGAAGGACTCCAAAAGGAAATGTATTACCACAGAGCTTTATGTCAAATGGTCAGAAAATTGAAAATTCAAAGGAAATTGTGAGTGAGTTCAATACAGTAAGTATTTTATAAGCATAGGACCCAATTATCCTCCTCAATAACTCCACCATGCACAAATTATAGTTATGATTGTGTCCAGGAAAACCCAAATACAATGTTTCTTACGCCAACAACAGGACAAGAAATAACTGATATAGTTAGAAATTTCATAAATAAGAAATCCTTGGACTGTGATGAGGTAGATATGAGTATTTTTAAACAGGTCATCGATCACATTGTCATACCGCTATCCCATATTTTCAACTTGTCTTTCAAAACTGGTAAATTTCTCAGATTTAATGAAAATGGCTAAAGTTATTCCCATCTATAAAAATTGTGACAAAACTCAATTCTCTAATTACAGACCTATCTCAATACTACCTCAATTCTCAAAAATATTAGAAAAGCTCTATATAACTCGACTAGATGCATTGATAGATAAATACAATGACAGTCAACATGGCTTTCGCAAAAGCAGATCTCCCGCTTTCGTGTTAATGGAACTCACAGAGGAAATCACTAATAATATCGACAGGGAAAAGTATTCAATAGGTATTTTCATCGATCTTAAGAAGGCTTTCGACACTATGGATCACAATATACTCCTGAACAAACTACAAAAATATGGGATAAGAGGTATTGCATTCAATTGGATTGAATCCTACATTTAACAAACCGTAAACAGTATGTTCAAATGGGGCAGTGCAGATCCATGTGTGATACTCTAGTGTGTGGGGTCCCCAGGGATCGGTGCTGGGACCTAAACTATTTGTATTATACAGTGAGGAAAATAAGTATTTGAACACCCTGCTATTTTGCAAGTTCTCCCACTTAGAAATCATGGAGGGGTCTGAAATTGTCATCGTAGGTGCATGTCCACTGTGAGAGACATAATCTAAAAAAAAAAATCCAGAAATCACAATGTATGATTTTTTAACTATTTATTTGTATGATACAGCTGCAAATAAGTATTTGAACACCTGTCTATCAGCTAGAATTCTGACCCTCAAAGACCTGTTAGTCTGCCTTTAAAATGTCCACCTCCACTCCATTTATTATCCTACATTTAGATGCACCTGTTTGAGGTCGCTAGCTGCATAAAGACACCTGTCCACTCCATACAATCAGTAAGAATCCAACTACTAACATGGCCAAGACCAAAGAGCTGTCCAAAGACACTAGAGACAAAATTGTACACCTCCACAAGGTTGGAAAGGGCTACGGGGAAATTGCCAAGCAGCTTGGTGAAAAAAGGTCCACTGTTGGAGCAATCATTAGAAAATGGAAGAAGCTAAACATGACTGTCAATCTCCCTCGGACTGGGGCTCCATGCAAGATCTCACCTCGTGGGGTCTCAATGATCCTAAGAAAGGTGAGAAATCAGCCCAGAACTACACGGGGGGAGCTGGTCAATGACCTGAAAAGAGCTGGGACCACCGTTTCCAAGGTTACTGTTGGTAATACACTAAGACGTCATGGTTTGAAATCATGCATGGCACGGAAGGTTCCCCTGCTTAAACCAGCACATGTCAAGGCCCGTCTTAAGTTTGCCAATGACCATTTGGATGATCCAGAGGAGTCATGGGAGAAAGTCATGTGGTCAGATGAGACCAAAATGGAACGTTTTGGTCATAATTCCACTAAACGTGTTTGGAGGAAGAAGAATGATGAGTACCATCCTAAGAACACCATCCCTACTGTGAAGCATGGGGGTGGTAGCATCATGCTTTGGGGGTGTTTTTCTGCACATGGGACAGGGCGACTGCACTGTATTAAGGAGAGGATGACCGGGGCCATGTATTGCGAGATTTTGGGGAACAACCTCCTTCCCTCAGTTAGAGCATTGAAGATGGGTCGAGGCTGGGTCTTCCAACATGACAATGACCCGAAGCACACAGCCAGGATAACCAAGCAGTGGCTCTGTAAGAAGCATATCACGGTTCTGGCGTGGCCTAGCCAGTCTCCAGACCTAAACCCAATAGAGAATCTTTGGAGGGAGCTCAAACTCCGTGTTTCTCAGCGACAGCCCAGAAACCTGACTGATCTAGAGAAGATCTGTGTGGAGGAGTGGGCCAAAATCCCTCCTGCAGTGTGTGCAAACCTGGTGAAAAACTACAGGAAACGTTTGACCTCTGTAATTGCAAACAAAGGCTACTGTACCAAATATTAACATTGATTTACTCAGGTGTTCAAATACTTATTTGCAGCTGTATCATACAAATAAATAGTTAAAAAATCATACATTGTGATTTCTGGATTTTTTTTTTTTAGATTATGTCTCTCACAGTGGACATGCACCTACGATGACAATTTCAGACCCCTCCATGATTTCTAAGTGGGAGAACTTGCAAAATAGCAGGGTGTTCAAATACTTATTTTCCTCACTGTATATCAATGATTTGTACTTGTTTTCCAAGAAGCTTAAACTGGTCCTTTTTGCAGATGATACAACAATCATACTCTCAGGTGCAGACCTACAGCAAATGGTTATCGAGATTACAGAAGAAATGGATAAATTGAAAGATTGGTTCTGCGTAAACAAACTGTCTCTAAACATTACGAAAACCAAAGCAATGTTCTTTGGAAATCGTGTAATGAATGTACAATTACCAGTTAAAATTGGCATTGAAACTATTGAAAGAGTCTATGAACATACATTTCTTGGTGTAACACTGGATCATAAAATCAGCTGGAAACCTCACATCACAAAAATTAAAACTAAAGTTGCAAAGATTTCAGCCATAATGAATATATTTAAATATATCATTGATAACAAAGCTCTATATACTATATACTGTTCACTTATCCTCCCCCATTTAACATATTGTGTAGAGATCTGGGGAAATGCGTATAAAAGTAATCTTGACCCATTGTTTAAAGTTCAGAAAAAAGCAATAAGAATAATCCATTTAGCTGGATACCGTGAACACACAAATCCTTTATTTTTTAAATCAAAAATAATGAAATTTGAGGACCTTATTGAATTTAAGATGGCTCAAATCATGTTCAAAGCCTCACAAAAGTCGCTTCCTGAAAGTATACAAAATATGTTCTGCAAACGAGAAGTCACAAGTTGAGAGATAGGATGAGCTTCGATAAACAGTACTCAAGAACAACCATGAAAAGCATGTGTCCCACGAGACGTGGTGTTGAAATATGGAATAATCTAGATCAAAACATCAAACTTTGCAATAACCTGGAACATTTGAAAAAAGTTTACAAAGAGGTTATATTTCTTAGATATGAGTTGTAGCACATTCTTTTGTTGTTGTTTCTTTACTTTGCAGTTGTTGTTTTTATTGTTCTTCATTATTCGTTGTTACTTTGCCCAATTTTTTTTCTTTTGTTCCTTTGTTTATGATTTGCTACCCTGCAAATGTTAAATGTAATGTTATTGTTTTTATTTTTGGGGTGGGCGCTTATAAGCCTTTGGCTTCGGCCCACTCCCTTTTGAGCAGGTCAACTGCTCAAACAAATACATAAACTAAACTAAACTAAAAAGAGCAAACTCAGTTGTTTGACCATGAATGGCTTCGCACAACCACTAAATATGAGTGAAAAAGAAAAAAACACTTTTGTGTTATCATTCATATTCTCTGAAAAATTGCCAAATAAATTAGCCAGGGTATGTAAACCTTTGAGCATAACTGTATGTGCTTGGCCTTAACTTTAACCTGATTGTAATTTTGCATATCTTCTTTTGTAAGGCGCATTGCTTTGCCTTGTTTAAGAAAAGATAGGTATAAATAAACATGCCTCTCCTTGCCTTAAATATAATTGGGTTAACTATGTTTTAGTACAAATGGTGCATAATATGTCATATGCACTTAAAGGTAGTTGTCAGTACCTGAGGAGTAGATGTAAAATGTACATAGAGAGGCCCCACTCAGCTGAGTAATGGAATCTGTCTTAGGCTCTACTGTGCCACCGAAGTCATACAACACAAAAACAAGACATTAGTGACAAACGGTCTGCTTAAAAGGTTTATTGAACAAAATTTCAACAAGACAATATTTCATTTACAGTATGTGTGCAAAAAAACTATTTTGACTCAAGATTGTGGATTTCGAGTTACATTCGGTACTACTGACAAATCGTTAGACATTTTGTGCTATGAGGCTAAGTCATTTTGTATTGTTACAACATCAATAATAGAATATCAATGTATTTTCTAAATAATGTGTTTTGAATATGATTGAGGCAATTATGCTATGAGAACGAAATTAATTATTGTTTATCTTTTCTATACTGAAAAGATACAGTAGTTACCCAGAAAACAAATATAAGAAACTACGATAAATATGTGAACAATAAATTGTATTTTATAGAAATGAGAATGTGGCACATCTCTTTGGGTCAAAACAATTATTCAGCATTATATTTTCAAGTACAAAAACATCATCATTTGACAATAGAAAAATACATGAAAGCCACGTCAACATTATTTAGTGTGTTTCTTTTTGTCTGGAATGCCCGTGAAAGCATTCCACAGTAACAGTGCTCACTAAAAGTGAAAAGTAATCTATGTTTAATAATTCAAGTCAAAACAACTATAACGTGTGTGGTTCATCCAGCTACATCTTCTAAATTACAATTTAGTTTATTATTCCTACAGTACATGGCTAAATAATCCATCATAAAATGTGTTTGCAATTCTTAGAAATGTAATGCTGCCTTTTGTGACCTACCAGTAGGCCAGGATTGTATATGCTAACCCATAGGATCAAGTATTCACTAACTTATACAATAATGAAGCTTTTGAGTTCCAGCCTCTGAGCTATTAAATTTAAA
This sequence comes from Neogobius melanostomus, assembly GCA_007210695.1. Taxonomy (NCBI): domain Eukaryota; kingdom Metazoa; phylum Chordata; class Actinopteri; order Gobiiformes; family Gobiidae; genus Neogobius; species Neogobius melanostomus. Next base: position 109,359 of record VHKM01000891.1, read on the forward strand.
ACAAGCTTCTTCTTTTTTTTCTTTTTTTTGACAGTAATGTCCATTATTAACCTTTTGTGGGGTATTAGACCCCACACTAGCCTAAGCATAAACTGAATATGTTTTAACATTTAATCAGAAGCCACTTTTATACCACTATTATACAACAGCTGATTGTTTTCTGCCCCATACTTTTAAATATTTATTTATTTCAGCAAGCTAACTCTCCATAGGAGAGAACCACACTCTCCATAAGAGTAAAACCACGGACAGGAAACAGAAAGTTAGTATCATGTGGCTATGCTCCTATACTTAAAGGGATATTTCAGGATTTTTGAGGAATAACTAGGAAATGAGGCCCTATGTCAATAATCCTGAAGTATCCCTTTAAATCTAGAGTTTGGGATGAAATGTTATAAATTGAACATTGCCATATATTACCATAGTGGGTACTAGCTAACATTAGTTAAACAGAGAGTTAAAAGTAATGAAAACGCCGTAGAACAACTCACTACTGGTAAATATATCAATCACACTGCAGTATACAAATGTTTTGATGTGAATGATCACTCCAGTACTTAGTCAATCAACATTATCCAATCCAGAGCTCTATTAGTTTTTTTTTCTTCTTCTTTTTTGCTGGATAGTATGGGACATTGAGTAATGAAAAAAGCCATGACATACAGTATAACCCTGTGCTCACATCTCCGAAGTGAATGAGCTTACATTTTGTGACTTCTTCTACGCCGCCTGAGAGGCTGATTTTGTTTTTCGCAGGTGCAACCCACAGTCAGTTGGAAGGGGCACAGGCAGTATCCCGAGTAACTGGCATTGTGCCCAGTTACTGGGCTCGTCAAGTACACCATCACGTTGATCTTCACGGTTTTGTACCCCTCCACCGTGCAGTCCTTACAGTGAGCGTACGAGACACTTAGCCCACCGTGCTGCAACTCCCTACAGAGAGAAAAACACACAAGACTTTAACCCAGGGAACTCCAACCAGTAACTCTCCAGCACTTTTCAAAGTAGCTCCCCAAGGGCTTTGCACATCTACACACACACTTGATGTCACAGACGTCAGATATTTTTTATAACATATTTATCACACACTAATAACGTCAAGCCAAAATCGGGTCCATTTGGATGTTTTTACACAGCATATTGTTCTGTAGAAGCGAAAAACAGCACTAAGTAACTCTTGCCCCTAGATGCCATAAGCGCAACTGCAGGTGTCTTAGCAAGTTACGATTTTTTAACTTATTAAATGTATTGGAGAGTAAATACTACGCTGACAGAAAAGGTGAAGGGAGAGAGGGGTGTCGTACGTCCAGTTATACAATGGGATTTTTGTTTCACTCAAACTTGGCTGTAAATACTGTTAAAAGTGGCGCTAGCGTGCAGTTAGCTTTGCGAGAGAAGTGACTTTCGGTGGAGAATTAACCGCTGACAGGACCGAGTTTGATTTGATTTGTTTCTGTTTGTGTAAAATTTTGACTCACCTGATCTCCCAGGGTGCGATGGACTGATTATGCTCGGACAGGGTAAGGTGAACCCTCCTGGGATGTTCAACCTTTCTACATCCACGGTCACAGTGGGAGCTTAGAGACGCTATTCCAACCATCCCCAACAAACACTGAAATGAAAAGCCACAGAAATTCTTAAGTAAATCGCAGCCAAAACCTCCCACGTCAATATTCAGTCAAAACCCTACAAGCTCCACCTGCTTATATGTCAGTGTTTAGACGTCCCACTGCTTTGAAAGAAGAAAAAAAAAACGCATGGGAGAATCCCTATGGTGGCGTCACATTATCGCCTAAAATAGCACAGGACTCAAGTTCGAACAGGATATTTCTCCAGCACAGCTTGCTCATCGCTGAGTCAGTCATGTGCATGCTGCAGGACGACGACTACTACTACTACTACTCGTGCTACTACAACTACCAGCCTACTGCTACTACTGCTGCCACTTGTGCTGTCGTTCAGTCCAGTTTTATTTAGGGATTGTTAGACGGACAGATGGACAGACAAACAAACAGATATGGATAGATAAGACTGTTGTTGATTCATTGCAGGAAAATGATGCTGTTGCAGACATAACAGGAAAATGTCAAATCACGATGTGCATGAAACACTTCTTTTGTGTATTGGTTGCTCTTTTATTTCAAGACTATTCACATTGTAGATTAACACATAATATGGAATTAACCTCCACCTCAACTGAGCACATTTTCCCCAGTTTGGCTTTATCTCAAATCTAAAATCCTCTATGGGAAAAAAAAAAAAAAAAATCATCAAAATGGCAACAAAAACGAGAAGAATAGGAGCATGAAAACGCAACAACATCAAAAAGTGACCAAATAAAGCTACTAAAGGGCAGCCAAAAGGTGACATCAAAAAATGCAGATGAAAAGAATGTGAAAAAAAAGTGACGATAACGCGGCAACGGCAACGTTTTGTTGGTCTTGGCTTTCAAATGAGGCGTTACTTCTGGACTATAGGCTTGTGAGCTCTCCAGTCGAGAAGCTTTGAGATTTGGGTAAAGCCGAACTGGAGAAAAATGTGCGTGGTTAAAGTGGGTGAGGTTGACATAAATTCTTCAAAATACTGCTGTTTCTTTTCCATGCCAATAGTGCTTTATGGATGATGGGAAAATGCATTAAAGTTTGACCTTGAATGGTGCAACTCAGTGCGCCTGTAATGCCTCTGTAAACTACTGCTACAACCACTACTTCTACTATTAAAACTACGAGCACTGTCGAAGAAACTGCCACTGCTGATGCTGCAGTTCAGAAATCAGTCTTTTCTCAAGAAAACGGGTCAAAAATGCAGCCCTAGGGGTATCTGTCATCACCCCCTGAAAACACGAAACAACTCATTTGACAGTAAACTAGAAGATTAGGCCTATCTGCGGTGGGCACTTACCAGCAGAGCAGCGATGATGTCCATGCTTGGAGCGTAGTTCGGTGTGTGTGTGATAGCGTCAGAGGATTCCCTGGCCTTGTTTGAATGACTCTCTGGGATTCCCTCCCTATTTATTTACATCTGGCAGCGGTGACGAAATGTTGGCGCCATGACAGAGCTATGCAAAACACAATGCCGGCGTGAGTTATTCGATACTTTCATCCCACCACACCACGCAGTCCGCCTCCCACGGCCCAATAATAATTATTTCACACCTTAAGCCAAAACTGACCTTTAAAAAAAAATAAAAAGGAAAAAGGAATGCTGAGGTGGGTGGAGAAGCTAGAAGTTGGATTAAAAAGTAGCATAGCATGTTAGTATTAGTACCCTAGTATATAGTTTATCAAAAATAATTTGAATACATGTAATTGCGTGATTTAAAAACTTGAACTTAAACTCCTTTATTGAATGCATTAGCCAAGCACATTTTCTCCAGTTTAACTTTAACAAAATCTAAAAGCTGGAAAAGAGCATTTAAAAAAAGCAAAGAAAACGGGCACGGAAACGCAGCAAAAAAGCATTAGAAGAGCGACAAAAATGCAACATTTTTTTATTTCATGACCTGCTGTATCAAAACTTTCAACACGGTTTCTTTTCCTTTTTTATTGTAATTAACATATTTCTGTTTTATTACTCTTTGTATTCTACACACACAAAAAATAATAATAATGATTGGTTGAATAGCAGTTTTGTCACATAGGACTTTTTAATTCTATTTGCACAATTTCATTTTTCTATTCATAAGGGGGGGCAGCGAGTAAACATGCAGAGAAAAGCAATTTACTGTTTTCTGTCTTTGCAGCTCATCTTCCCTTTATATATAAATAAAAGTATTTATATATTTATAAATGAAGTATTCTCTGGAAATGTCAGAACTTTCACCTTTAAATGTTTTCTTTGCACCAACTCCGCCAACGTTAAAAGTGCTTTCCAGTTTATGTGACAAACGGCTAACAAGTCCCAAAACGTTTCGATAAAGCTTTGTTGTTAATGTTCCTCAATATTATTCACAAGTGCGAGTTCAGACACGGCTTTCCCACTGTCAGAACTCCACAACACTCCTTCAGGCGATCAGTGAGATTATTTTAGATCAGGATATGAGTAACACGTCTCACTTTCATCATCTTTTATGTCTGAAGCTTACGACATATTCGAGGATCACAAGAACATTACACATCATCAGAATCATTACATCACGCTTTGCAGCGCAGGAAAAAACATAGTCAATGGGGTCATTTGTTTTGCACAGTGACCATGCTGACCAGCACAGATTGCGCCATATTAGTCTCGACGAAAAAAGAGAAAGACTGAGAGGGAAGACATTGAATTAAACACTTTAGAATCTTTTGAGCTTTGTTCATATTGTTTGTTTGCATTGCAGTCTCAGTGGCTACATTGATAAGGTCCGAAAAATCAGATAATCTGATGCGTTTGCATTCTCTTCAGAAATCCAGAATCCAAAACTCTGTGTTCTACATGAGCAACTGAATGGTAAATGGTCTCAACTTACATAGCGCTTTTCCACCTACATTAGGCACTCAAAGTGCTTTACAGCAAGGATCCACTCACACTCTCATTCATACACCAATGTACACAGGCACTGGAGGCAAGCTGGGTGAAGTGTCTTGCCCAAGGACACAACGACAGTGTGCATCATCAGGAGGCGGGATTCGAACCCCCGATCTCCCGATCATGAGACGACCCGCTCTACCATCTGCTCCACCGTCGCCTTCTCCACCCCTCTCTTCAATCAGACCGAGCTGCAGAACAGGTGGAGACTGACTGACCTCCATATTGGGACTTGGAGTCAAAGTGCGGTCCATGAGGCGTTAGTGTCATGTCCTCAGTGCTGAGTGGACACAGCACAGTAACTCAACTTAAAGGTCTAGGGTTCAAATCCGGTTCACTGTTGATTGTTTTCTAAAGAAATTAAAACACAAATAGCACAAACTGCTTAACTTATATTAAAAATGTAAAGGTGAAGAGTAGGGTGTGTATCGCCTAGTCTCAGGCGATACGATACGTATCCCGATACAAGGGTCACGATACGATACGATACGATATATCCCGATATTGAGGAATTAGCCGATTATTGCGATTATTTTTTTACTACTTTGGAAACAACTATTCAGTAAACTAGTCCACCTTCATTAGATTTGTATCAAATACATTTGATCTATCTATCTTATGATATAAATGCTTTTCACTAATGTGCTTGTGACTGTGGTGTTTATGGTGATTATGTACCTTTGAACGGAAAACAGATTTCTTGGAAACCTAGTAATGAAACCAATTACTGGGGATGCACATTTTCTAGTATTTCTATAGTTGGGAGTCCTTGGTGATCAGTAACTATTATGGGTTTTATCCATTAAAATATACAATAACTCAGACGGGGCATTTAAAATCGTGTCTACTCCACAACGGGTGTCACTCGTAGATCAGGGACATAATGACACGGGCATCACGCGCAGCAGTAGCACACAACTGAAGCAGAGGGGAAACTAATACTCTTGTTAATAGTATGTTAATACTAAACATTGCATTAGTATTGGCAAAGTCTGTATAAGCAGCTAAACAGATCGTATAGGGACAATGTGCTGCATCCGTGACTCTGGTCAAGGTCAGGGACAAGTCATAAAGTCCGAGGAAACGGTTTAGGCATAATCTATCTATCAATTATGCAATATTATTGTTTAATTGATAGATAGATAGATAAATTGAGTCTAAACTTATTAACTGACCGAACAATAAATGATGAGGAAAGCGTTTTACAGCACATGGTCTCAACTTACAAAGCGCTTTTCCACCTACATTAGGCACTCAAAGCACTTTACAGCAAGGAGCCACTCACCCATTCATACAAAGTGAATGGTAACGTGTCTTGCTCAAGGACACAACAACAGTGTGCACCTTCAGGAGGCGGGATTCGAACCCTCGACCTTCCGATCATGAGACGAACTGCTCTACCAACTACGCCACCCCACATTTTACTGCATTATATGATAAGTTATTGAAAAGTAGAAAATTCTTTCAAAATGCGGCACATTATTAAAAAATGCCCTGTTGTTACATAAAGAAGAACATTCTGTTACTGTATGAACTGTTATTAACGTGGTGTGGTGGCACAGTAGCGCAACCCGGGAACTTATCGCTTGTGCTCCACAGCTAGAAGTTCCCGGGTTCGATTCCCACCTGGACCTTTCTGTGTAGAGTTTGCGTGTTTGTTGTACAGTTGTTGTATAATGACAAAAATAAAGCTTTGTTTGTGTAATACTTCTTTTATTACACAAAGAAGTAAACATGTTGTTACATTTTAACTGTTATTACATGTTATTACAAAATGCGGCTCTACACGCTGACTCATGTGTCGCTGTAGACAAACAGACAGGGCTGTTTTGCATGTGTGACGGTGGATATAGAGGGATTCCCTACACGCTTAGCATTCCATTATTCAAATACATTGCCCTTGTTTCCCTTGGCTACTGTCCACTACAAGCTACTAGGATGTTCAAGTTTGAGTTGCAGTTTTTCTGTCATGCATTGTGCTCTAATTTGTGACTCAAGTTTTGAAATGGGTTAAAGCCCCCATACCTGACTTTTTAAATAATGGAACACATTTTTCTTAGTATATTGTAAACTCTAATTATTAAACATTTGTAACAATTCTATGAACTTGCAGGTGAGGTTTTGAGCATTGTGCCCACCCCAAAAGTAAAAACAATAACATTTCATTTAACAAATCATAAACAAATCATAAACAAGGGAACATATGGCAAGGTAACAGCAAATAATAAAGAACAGTAATTAAAAAAACAACAGCAAAAGAATATACAACAACACTCACAATGTCTGTTCATATTTGAGGAATATGGATTCTTTGTAGATCTTTTTAAAGTGTGCCAGATTTTTACAGAGTTTGATGCTTTGATCTAGATTATTCCATATTTCTACACCACGTCTCGTGGGACACATGCGTTTTAAAGTTGTTCTGGAGTACTGTTTATCAAAACTAATTTTACCTTTCAAGTTGTATTTGACTTCTCGTTTGCAGAACATATTTGTATACTTTCAGGAAGCGACTTTTTTTTTGAGGCTTTGAACATGATTTGAGCCATCTTAAATTCAGTAAGGTCCTCAAATTTCATTGTTTTTGATTTAAAGAATAAAGGATTAGTATGTTCACGGTATCCAGCTAAATGGATTATTCTTATTGCCTTTTCCTGAACTTTAAACAATGGGTCAAGATTACTTTTATACACATTTCCCCAGATCTCTACACAATATGTTAAATGGGAAGGATAAGTGAACAGTATATAGTATATAGAGCTTTTATGTTAGGGAATTTTTGCACAGCAATTTTAAAGACACCCTGTTAACTTCTGCCCCAGAAATTGAACAGATTTAAACACAAGGTCAAACATAGAAGTTTATTGTTATCGGATCCGGGTGCAGAGTCTGGGCCATTTGGCGCCTTGCCAGCCTCAGCTCAGAACACACTGCTTCCTGGGGTCATTTACCTCTGAGACAGGAAGGGCTTAGTTTTGGGGTCGTAAAACGTGTGTAACTGATAAGACCTCTGTTCTCTTCCATTTGTGCTTTTACCCAACAACCAGACCAGTCACCTGGGTCTGCTTTGCAAGAGCACCAAGTCACGCTTGAGTGGTTTGGAGCACCTCATGGGATAAAGTCTTAACATTTCAACCAACACAAATTCATTTAGCAACAATACCAATGCAATACATATGATAACTTCACAAATTCCTTCACAATTTATTCATTACTGCTAAAATCTTTGCAACTTTAGTTTTAATTTTCCATTTTCCAGCTGATTTTAATAAATATCAGACCACATTTTATTACCAATTCAGGCATAAATTTAAGAAATTCCAAAGGGTTTTTCCATTCACTGTATGAAGCACTTTTCACAGATAAAGAAATATCACAAAGTGCTGCATATAGTAGCATGGGTGAAATGAAACATAACAAATGTCACAAATTACAAATAAATGGCAAAGTCTTCAACTGATTTTTAATAGAGTCTACAGAATCATGTAAAGAGAATTAAAAAAAGAAGAAGAATGAAAACTGTTTTAAAAACAAAAGAGGCAACAGAGTTGAGCACACATGGGGTAAGTCCTGTCCCTGAAGGCTATAGCCTGAAACGTTACGGTTACAGTATGTAACCATGGTTCTCTGAGTGAAGAGACTATCTCCAGCTCGATTCCGCTCGGGGATGCGTTCCATCAACATTTAATCGATGTGCGCATGGCACGCAGGTGCCTTTGTAGCGCAATCAGCCACCTCACAGGTGGTGTGTCTCAAATAATTATCCACGTCGCCTGACCCTCGTGGGGTCAGTCCCCGTACATATGGAATATGTAACTGGGTGGAGAGATAGTCTCGATACGATAGAGAACACCAGATCTCTTGGGGTTTTGAAACAAGTCTTAGGGTATGCCCTGAGGAGCAGGGCCAAAGCGTGTGGCTCTGATCCATTTGCTCTGCTCCATTTGTGCATCCTGTGCTTGTGCCAGCTTCAGTCTCCTGTAAGCGGTCATCTCATTCAAACTTATCTATTTAGTCTGATTACAACGGTTTACATTTTACGTCTCCATTTAGCAACTGAGGAGTGCGGGGCACGGCTTTTGATTGTTTGGTGGAGTCCAATGAGAAACAACAGTCTTTAGAGAACCAGTCCAGTTTGATGGATGCAGATGACCAAAGAGAAGGGGGAAATTTAATCCAGTCCTATAGAATAATTAGAATTTAGTTCCTAAACAGATATTAATTTCTGGAGACCACAGCACATAGCACCCGTGCATGAAGCTAAAGCGATAGATGTTAAATCTTTATGCTATGATTTAAGGAGTGATATTGGGCTATGAAAAACCATTGATTGATTGATGTTATGATTTATGCACAAATGCTGCATAAATCATAACATCAATCAAACTGTTCAAAGTAAAGTAAAATGTTACTTTTTCACTCTCACTTCAGTAATGACCTGGGTCACTACTTTTTTCTACTTGAGTAAAATTATTTAAAAATCCTCATTCTTACAATGTTCAGTAAATATGATTTTAAAATGTAAAATGCAAAAAAAATCCACATCAAAGCATGAAAAAAAATCTGAATTTGAAAAATATTGTCACTGATACACTAGCAACAAAGAAAGCCGTGGTGGAAGAAACAAAAGCCATGAAATGGGAGACAGTGACAATATGAATATAAGGGAATGCCTCTCGATTCACCCACGCACACATGCAAAAAAGCTCTGCCTACTCACATGAGTCAGCACGCACTGAGAGGGAACCCATGAATGTTCAGGAAGAGTGATGTAATAAATATATAAATAAATAAAAAGGTCATTCAAGTTGGGGCAAGACTACACCGTCACAGCCACAGTTGTGTCATAGTTTGTTATTCAACACTTCAAGTAAAATGTGTAAAGCAGAATGTTAAATCAGCTTTTAGTCAAGTTTTTAATTTAAAAATATATTTTTTTTATTTATTTAAAAAGTGGTGGTGCGTTCAGTCGCAGCAGCTCAGGACTAACACCTGAACACAATTTTGTTGTACGGTTGTACAATGACAAATAAAGCACTTCCTTAATTTTTAAATGAAACATAACAAATGTCACAAATTACAAATAAATGGCAAAGTCTTCAACTGATTTATAAACGAGTCTACAGAATCATGTTAAGAGAATAAAAAATAAAAAGTCATTTTATTCAAGTGTATTTAAGTAATCCCACCAATTTAACCCGTCCATCTCAAGAGCTCAAAACTCTGAGTTCCACCTGCTGATGTCATGAAGGGGTGCCCCTGTTCTCCTGGACGTGCTCCACTTTGGCCTGATCATTTCAGCTCTCAAATTGTCTGCGCTTTCAAGGCATGTCTAGCTACTAGCAGAAATATCTTAAAGCAGTGGTCCCCCAACCACCGCCGCAGAGAAATGAGGGAAAAAAAGAAAATAAGCATTTTCTCCTATGTCTCTTTGGCCTGTCCACACGCCAATTAGCTCGTATATACGAAACTCCTGATAGAAAGTCTCCCTACAAATCCTTTGGACTCGAGTTCATCTGGTTTTATTACAGACAGAACCAGCGCAGCCTTGTGCAGCTGAATGTGTTACGCGCAGCTCCAACGTCTTTCTGTCACCAGCGCCGCTGAGCGTCTGCTCTCTCCCTTTCCCCTCAGCTCGCGCTAATTCTTCCAAAAGCTCATCGCGTTGCAGCCAAACAAGTTTTTGTCACAACCTTAATGCTTTCACAGGACAGAGAGCCGTATTTATCCCACTGCTGCAGTGGGAGGCGGACACAGGAGAGAAAGGCACAATCTCTCCTGTGTCCGCCTCCTGCTGCAGCGCGCTGTGATCAAAGGGCTGCGTTGCATGCTGTAAAAACGTGACCCATAGTCTGTGCACGTGTTTCTCAGCGCGCTCCCCAATCATCTCCCCCTCCACCCAAATACCCCCCGCTTTTCTTAAATGAAAAATATGTCCAAGTAATTGGCCGTGTGCATTGCGAGACACACGATTGCTACTAGCACCGAGAATAGTTTGAGTTTCGCACAAGGCGAGATACACATCGAGTTTGTTTATAGCATTTAGCATTTATTGTGAACGCATACAAACATGATTCTCCTGCAGCCACATTTGATTGGCCAGCAGGCCAAAGGAAGCAAGGCTCGATAATTCTGATTGGTGAACTTGTTTAGTTGCCGTTAGCATTAACATGTTGTCGCTAGCTTTAAAATTACATATGCCCATATTCACTTCGATTTAGTCGGTGAATGTTGTGTTTTTTAAAGTGGTGAGAGCCAAAACTGGTATTGGTTCAGTATTGGATATTTGTAGCCGATACCTGATATCGTATTTTTTCAGGTATCGGCCATTTCCGATACCAGTATCGGATTGGTGCATCCCTAGTTGTAACCTTTACTATAACAGTAAATGTTTAACTATAGGATATTTGAGAGATAAAAACAAAAATTACACCAAATTAAATTACTGAAAATATCGGCCTATATATCGGCCACACCAACCCCTTCATATTGGTATCGGACCCCAAACAATCCATATCAGTCAGGCCCTAGATTTAATTATCTGTGCCAAAGTATTGAATAAAATGGGGAACTTCCATGATTCCCTGGGCCTTGATTTTTTTGCCCAGTTTTGAACAGCATTTAATCAGAAACAGATTTGAATAATGTTACATCCCTGTTTTCGATTGCAAACAAATGTGTTTTGCTTCTACTGTACCTGCCTCGGGCTGCCACAGTAAATAACGCCCCCCAGTGTGTAAAAGTTTGCATAATGATTTGCAATGTACACAGACCTTAGACCTAGTAAAAAAAATTAATAAAATAAAATAAAAAGGCGCAACAAATTCAAAACTCACACAAAACCTAGCTCGAGTTAAATTGACTTTTACTAGTATTTTAAGTTGTACAATGTAAAAATACTGCTGCGAAGATGACATACAGAAGGACAGATCAGGTGGGAATCGGTCTGTGGCTGTACATACCTTGTCCGTTGCCATTGCCGTTTCCGTTACTGCCAGACTGCTGCTCCCGGGCAAGTACGCCATCATCCCCCCGTTCCCGTTCCCATTGGTGAACGGTACGGACGCCAGAAGACCTGTAATTAAAAACAATATGATTGAGTGCAAGTAAAAGGTTAAAGTTAATATTCAACTTCCGTGTGGGCGCTAGTGAGATGGCTGGAGAATGTTTTTCGGAGCTCCTCGGGGCACTTCAACTTTAATGTTATAATACATAAATTTGCCAGAATTTGTGCCTTCGTTGCCGTGTAAGGACTATTTTTCATCTGTCGAGTAGACAACTTGACACTTTGAAGAAAGAAAATGACTGGTAAAGGACGTGGACACCAGGGTGATGCTACAGCTAAAGCTAATGCTACAGCTAAAGCTAGCGACCAGAAAACTAACCCGAATATCAATGAGGAAGAAGAAGATTTGCCACTCATTTGGCAAAGAATTGAAAAAAGCATCCTTCGCTCAATCAACGTTCGTTTTGACGACTTTGAACAGAAGATTCAGAGCCTTGTATCTGGCCGGCAGGAATTAATTGAGAAAATGGATGATATGGAAAACCAGGCCGCAGACCACGAGCAGCGTATCCAGAGTTTGGAAGCAGTATTAGGCGAGTTGCGACAGGAAAATTAGTCTCTCCGCTCCAAGATGTCTGATTTAGAGGGGCGATCTAGATGCAACAATATCAAAATAGTGGGCATTGCTGAAGACAAAGAAAAGGGCAAGCCAACTGAATTTGTGTCGCACTTGAACCCCAAACTACTCGGAGCCGAGAACTTCGACAAGCCTGGTCATCAATAGGGCGCATCGCACTCTCCAGCCGAAGGCTCCAAACCACGCCTGCTTGCACTACGCCCAGGATAAAGAGAAGATTCTGCAGCTTTGCAGACAGCGCACTCTGGAATACGGTGGAAAGCGTGTCTTTATTTTTCCCGACTACACGGCAGATGTCATGGAGAAACGGCGGAGCTTCAAGGAGGTGCAACGAGTGTTACGGGAGAAAAACATCAAGCATTATCTCCGCTTCCCCTCACGGCTTGACATTCTTTACGAAGAGCAGTTAAAAGTGTTTACCAGTCCTGCTGCTGCAAACATCTTTATTGACAACGAACTCAAGTAGACAGAGGACAATATCATGATAACCGAATTGAAAGACTATCGTTAAACAACTGGCACAATGTCATTTTTTGTGTCTCTGAGGTGCTCTTTAGAACAGGATAGGTTATTTAGCCTATGTTTTTTTTTTTTTTTTTTTTCTTTTTTCGACCAGTGGCCCCAGGTGAATATGAGGGTAGCTCGGCTTCGTTTGGGGAAGCTATGGGTGGGGGGTTGTTCACACGCACACGTTCTGTGTGTGTTTTGTTTTTTCCTTTTTTCTGGGTTTATTTCGTTTGTCTTGTCTGTTTTAAGTTTTCTTAACTGCCAGACAAATTCAAATATCTATTGTTTTTACTGCAACTGTACTTTGTGCAATGTTTATTTTTTCATAGCAATATATGAATAATCCTACTTGTGCATTGTCCGGGGATTGGGCAACCCTATTAAGCGGGGCACATTTAAAGTCATTAAAAGCATTGTGTTCCTGCAAGAAACGCACGTCAACGCTACACCACAGGAATCTTGTAGCTAATTGGATTTCGCAAGCTTATCATTCTCCATTTACATCTAAAGCTAGAGGTGTAGCCATTCTTTTTAGTAAATCAATACCTTTTAGCTTGCAGACCACGGGCAGCGTACCCAGAGTTTGGAAGCAGTATTAGGCGAGCTGCGACAGGAAAATAAGTCTCTCCGCTCCAAGATGTCTGAATTAGAGGGGCGATCTAGACGTAACAATATCAAAATAGGGGGCATTGCTGAAGACGAAGAAAAGGGCAAGCCAATTGAATTTGTGTTGCACTTGAACCCCAAACTACTCGGAGCCGAGAACTTCGACAAGCCTTTGGTCATCGATAGGGCGCATCGCACTCTCCAGCTGAAGGCTCCAAACCACGCACTAACGCCCAGGATAAGTTCTATTTTATATGTTGCTTCAGCCTTTTAGGCTTTCGCTGATGCATAGTCTCTCGGAAGCTCCGCTTCCCGCCCTGAGAAGATCAAACAATCTACCGCTCCAATCACCGTCAGAGCCTAGCACAGCCCTAGCCCTATAAAAAGGGCCCTAGCCCACCGCTCTTCTCCTTTTTCTCTCAGCTCGCGGCTCCAGCCGCCGCCGCGGCAGGTAAAGCCTGGGCAGACTACGACGAGGAAGACGATCAGCGGTGCTATGAAGAGGACGTACTGTCTCTCTTCCCCCGGGAGGAGGAGAGGCGGGAACGTTATCCTCTAGACCGCTTTCCTCACCTGGTTGAGTCCGCTGCGGTCAGGATGGAGGTGGAGCTTCCCCTCAGCCCCTGGCTCCGGCGGCGGATTACCTCCAGACCCTCGTCTCCCCGTCCCGGCGGCCTCGACCTGATGTCGTTGCCCCGCGGATGGAGCCGCTGCTGCACTACGCACAGCGCGAGTGGGCTCAGCCCATGGCCGCTAAAGCCCCGGCCCTGGCGTACGGGGTTTACGCTGGCGTAAACGAGTGGCCCAAGTTTGCCGGTGTCCCACCCATTGAGGACGGCGTCCGGCTGTCTCTGCTGCCCTCGTCCTCCCCGTGGTCCGGTACTGCTTTTCCCTCCGAGCGGGACAAGCTGACCATGACCGCGCAGATGTTATGCCAACGCTGCTCAGGTAGTGGCGTTGGCAAACAACATGACCCTCCTCGCCGCCTCCTTGGACAGGCTGCTGCGAGGTCAGGAGCAATTGTCCCGGACGGACATAGAGGAGGCGGAGGACACCACGGCCACCTTTCTCCGCATGGCCCAGGGGCTCGCGGTTGACGGCGGCCGCAGCATGTGCGCTGCACAGGTGGCCAGCCGTCATTTGTGGCTCGGGTTGTCCTCGCTCAAGGACACGGACAAGCAGCGCCTTTTGGACCTGCCACTGTCCACCACGTCCCTGTTTGGTCCAGATATCCAAACGCTGGTGGAACGCATGGAGGCTGCGTCCAAGACGTCAGCCCAGCTGGCTCCACATCTCCGTCCGCAGCAGCAGAGACCCCGGGAATCGACGTCCGACGGCCGCTGTACGAACAGAGGAGGAAGCCCTCCCCTCGCCGCTCCGCCGCGTCTAGAGCGCGTCCAGGCCCCAGCAGGGCTTCCGGACCGAGACCAGACCTGCAGCGGAGAGAGGAACCGAGACGAGACCAGGGTCCGTCCTACGGGTCCAGAGGGAGAGGGGGGAAGTATTTTAATAAAGGCCGTCAGGCCCGTTACATCACTAAAGAGCACGCTTCTGTTTATATCTCTGACGACAGCGTGAAGAGATCACTGATTTTCAGTGCTTCGAAGCCGGCTGACAGCGAGTCTCGGGCGGCCTCGCTTGTTAATAAAGCCTGCCCTTCTGCTCGCACGGTGAGGCCTTCTGGGGCCTTCTGCGGCCTTCCATGGCCTGAGGCTTTTTGCGGCCTCGAGTTCGGCCTAAAGCCGGCTGACAGCGAGGCTCGGGCGGTCTCGCTTGTTAATAAAGCCCGCCCTTCTGCTCGCATGGTGGGGCCTTCTAAGTAGGGATGGGAATTAATAAGATTTTATTGATATCAATACCATCAATAATTTTACCTATCGATTCAATTCTTTATCGATTCTCTTATCGATACCTGACTTGTCTGTGTGTTGGGGAAAAGCAAGGAATGAATGTGCTTTCGATAAACTCTATCAAAAAAGACACATTGTTAGTTTTCCCAAGAAAAAATATTCATTAAATTAAGCATATTAAATTAAGTTTCCAAATATACTGTGGCTCCTGCTGGCACTCAGCCTGCCTGGCATGTGGCATCCTCTAAAATATAATGGTAACATGTGTACAACAAATGTCTGTAACTTCAGACTGATGCTGTTTTGTAAAACCTAAACAACAGGACTCGGTCTCAGCCCAAACCCTACAGATTTTCATCTATTTCCTCTTCATCCGGCGCTACATTCTCCTTCCCTCTGCCCGTGTGAACTACTTATGTTGCAGCCCGTTAGCCAGAGCTGCAAGAGATCAGCCGATCCGCTCATATAGCGCACTCATAGCGGGGACGGGTAGAGGTATTCTGGCCGACTCCTGGCCACCCCATTGGCCACCCCACTGGCCAGTGTTAATTGTAGTACTGTAGTATCAGTTATGAATGTTATTGGATCATTTGTAACATTAAATATAAAAAAACAAAACAAAGTATAGCAGTAGACGTTTCCTTAAGTCTTTCTGATACTTTTCTACAGGCCAGTTTACTACAACAGTAAATACAATTGTGAAATTATGGCTGATAGTTTTGGTTTGCCACCCCAAGATTTTAAGTGGCCCCATCTGGCCACCCCTATGAACAATTTCTGGAGGCGCCACTGGTATTCCCGCTCACAGTGCGCTCAAGGCGGGGACAGGCAGCCGCAGCCTCCGCTCTGAGCCCCGGGCCTGAGCGGAGGCTGCCGAGGTGCGCTCAGACCGGACACAGACAGTCTTCTGCGGCCTCGAGCTCGGCTTTGCCTCTCGTTCACGCCCACACGCCGGCCTGAACGATGATTGGCCCAGCGTCACAGCACACTCCGCGGCCACGCCCCCTCCTTGCCATCGGTCTGCGGACCTAGGAGAAGTCAGCCGCGATGTATTATTCCCTCAGCCGCGTCACGGAGCGGCGTCGGCGGACGGGCTTCTCATTGGCCGCGCTGACGAGGCTTGTCCTCGGGCCTATGTACCTGCTTATACGGGGAAAACGCAAGGCAACGCTTTCCCCGTCTCTACTGGAGACGGCAGCAAAAAGGATAATTCCTTCGCAGCCCTTTCCGCGAGGGCCCCCCACGTCACGACTCACCCCCGCGAGGGGAGTCTGTGGGCGGGCCCACGTCTCCTCTCTCTCGCGGACCTGGAGTTCTGCCTCTAACAGACTTTTACCAGGTTTGGAGGGGCGCAGGGCTCCTGTCAGCGCCGTGGCTAAACAAGACGCTGCGGAGGGGCTACGCTCTCCAGTTCTCTTGAAGGCCCCCACCCTTCTGTGGTGTGCTCGAGACAAGACTGCGAGGCCCCGTCGATACGACAGCCCTCCAGGGGGAGGTGAAAGAGAGAAAGCGTGTCTCCAATCCGCGGTAAATTACCAAAAACACATCGACAGTAGGTTGAGTTTCGTGATTCATAATCCTGCGCAAATATTAACGCAAAACCGCTAATAACACCGCATCAATGGCAGACGCCCGCCCATCGCTGATTGGTTTACTCCACTTCCTGTTTGCTTGTGTATCTACCGCTGTGGGAAATGGATTTGACGCAATGGTGACCAGACTCACTCGCTGGCACAGCGGTGAGTCTGGATTTTTCCAGGCTAGTCCTCCTTCAGGTCCACAGTGATCAGGGTGAGACCCTTCTTCCCTCCTCCGCATGCTTCTGTGGAGGATGAGCGTCGTCACAGCCTTTGCCCGGTGAGAGCTGTGCGCTGTTATTTGGATCGGACGTCTGGCTTCAGACGGTCAGACCAATTGTTTGTTGGACTAGGAGCCAGAAATCGGGGTGCCCCCTTGTCCCCCAGCGTTTGGCCCACTGGGTTTGCCTCGCTATTTGCATGGCTTACGAGGCGCAGGGGCTGCCGCCGCCGGTGGTGGTCAGGGCTCACTCCACACGTGGAGTGGCGGTCTCCGTGGCGCTCTTTCGAGGCACGTCGGTGGAGGAAATCTGCCGAGCGGCCTCTTGGTCCTCTTCTTCAACTTTTGTGCAGTTTTACCTGCTGGATGTCGCCTCCGATTCTGTCGCCCATTCTGTTTTGAGTGGCGGCGACCTTAGCTCCCAGCGGCGTACTTGAGAGTGGCGGCCTGGCTGGGGCGTGTTGGGTGTGTCCGGTGCTCTTGAGAGAGGCGGCCTGGGATACACCCGCTATTGGCATGGTCGGTTTGGGTTCCTCGGGCGCTCTTGAGAGAGGCTGCCTGTCTAGAACTGACCATTATTCCTTCTTGGGGGTGCTGGCGCTCTTGGGAGAGGCGGCCTTACCGCCCACGTACTTTTAAACTGGACGCCCCAGCCCCCGCTCTTGGCGGCTGGGGTGGCGTCCCCGTTTTCTCTGTGGTGAGAATCTGTGGTACCTTGTATGGTGACTGCACTCCTCACCCGGCCTGTGGGCTTGTGCCTTGCCGACACATGGGTTGTCGGTGTGCATGTCAGCCCCGGGCTCGCTCCAATCACTTGAGTCCATGCCTGCTGGGAGTACATCGGTCTCCTTGGCTTCGCGATGGCTTATGCATCAGCGAAAGCCTAAAGGGCTGAAGCAACATATGAAATAGAAACCCCAGTTACCTAATGTAACTACGGTTCTATGAATATGTTGCGAAGCCCTTTAGCTTCAGGCCCAGCAGGCAAGTCCTCTCCTCCAACAGCTCAAGTTCAAAGGAGAAGAGCGGTGGGCTAGGGCCCTTTTTATAGGGCTAGGGCTGTGCTAGGCTCTGACGATGATTGGAGCGGTAGATCGTTTGATCTTCTTAGGGCGGGAAGCGGAGCTTCCGAGAGACTATGCATCAGCGAAAGCCTAAAGGGCTTCGCAACATATTCATAGAACCGTAGTTACGTTAGGTAACTGGGGTTTTTGCACATTTAAAGTCATTAAAAGCTGACATTGTGTTCCTGCAAGAAACGCACGTCAAAGCTATACACCACAGGAATCTTGTAGCTAATTGGATTTCGCAAGCTTATCATTCTCCATTTACATCTAAAGCTAGAGATGTAGCCATTCTTTTTCGTAAATCAGTACCTTTTAGCTTGCAGTCTTGTGTAACCGATCCCAATGGTAGGTTTATTATTGTAAACGGCATATTAATCGCTTCCCTGTGACCCTAGTCAGTAAATATGGACCAAATTCAGATGACCCAGCCTTTTTTCGTAAAGTATTCCTGATGATGATGCAAGTCATTTACTTATTGGTAGTGATTTCAACTGCTACTTGGATCCGTATTTGGACAGACTTTCTAGAGCCCCACCACCTAATATCCTCTCAGTACAGACTCTCAATAATTTAATTAAATCTAGGAGCACTGTGGATATTTGGAGGCTGCAGCACCCAACAGATTGTGATTATTCTTTTCATTCTCATATACACGTATAGATTATTTTTTAGCTGATTCCAAATTAATTTCTAATATTGAATGCAGTAAATACCATAACATAATCATTTCTGATCACAGTCCCGTTAGCATTAATGTCAAATTTAGTCTCCCCAAACAAACCTATAGCTGGAGCTTTAACCCTCTGCTGCTCACTGATCCAGACTTCAACAAATACATTAGTGAACACATCTCTCTATTTCTTGAGACCAACGATAATGGTGCGGTTAATGATTCAACTTTATGGGAAACTTTAAAAGTTTACATTAGGGGTCAAATAATATCTTTTGAAGCGAGGCGTAACAAGGCTAAGTATAGCAGGTTGAAGGGAATTGAGGAAGAAATAAAAACTGCTGATCAGATTTACCAAAATTCTAAACTTCAGTCAGATTATAATAATATCCTTAAGCTACAATATGAATATAATTCTATACTCTGAGAACAAGTCAAAAAAACTATTCTAAAACTAAAACAGAGAAACTTTGAGCTTGGTGAAAAGCCTCACAAGCTATTAGCTCGGCAGCTAAAAGGTGAGCAGATGAAGCGTTCAATTCATAAAATTAGATCGAGTTCAGGATTCAACTAAAACAAATGCCACTCAAGATGATATTGAAAATATTCTTGGGTCCTTGCCCTTTCCACACCTGAACGACACCTCCCAGGAGTATTTGGACTCAAACTTCAATACAAAGGAGGTGTTGGAGGCTATAAGAGCACTCCCTTCTGTAAAGGCCCCTGGCCCTGATAGGTATGGCCCCGAATTTTATAAGACCTTTGGAAACCAGTTGGTCCCTTTACTGTTAAGAATGATACACCATACTTTTGCAAATAAGTCACTCCCATCGTCTCTCTTTGAGGCAAATGTGTGTGTTCTCTTAAAGAAAGGAAACGATCATTCTGAAACACGCAACTATAGACCTATAGAAATTTTAGCTACAAGACTAGGAAAAAGTATAGAGCAAATCATACATCCTGATCAAACGGGGTTTGTACCTGGTAGATATTCATTTTGTAATGTTCGCAGGATTCTAAACATTTTATATGCAGATAAAAAAAATACTAATGGTGCTGCCATACTGTCTCTCGATGCACATAAGGCTTTTGATACTATTGAATGGCCATATCTTTTCAGTACACTCAAAAAGTTTGGTTTTGGTGATATTTTTACTGAGTGGGTTAAAATTGTGTATGCTAATCCCAGATCTTCAATTCTTACTAACGGAAACAAATCTAAACAATTTACTTTGGGAAGAGGGGTCAGGCAGAAGGATCCCTTGTCCCCCCCGCTCTTCAATATTGCATTGGAACCATTAGCTATAGGGATTCGTGAACATCCAGATATCAAGGGCATTAAATTGGGCGAAGTAGAAACTTGTGTGACATTGTATGCTAATGATTTGCTTGTTTGCCTATTGGATCCAAAAACTTCCATTCCCATTCTTTTAGACTATGTGAACTCATTTGGTCAGATACGTATCTGGGTATACCATAAATTGGGGAAAGAGTGAATTCATGCCTCTGGGGGACAAATTACCGCAAGAATTTTTGGATTCTGTATCTTTCAGTGTTGTCAGCAATCATTTTAACTACCTAGGGTTGAAATTGACAAAAGATCCCAAACATCTCTTTAAAGCAAATTTTGTTGAATTGATGGAAAAACTTAAGGGTAATATTGAGGCCTGGAGGATATTACCTCTAAGCTTGATTGGGCGAGTCAATGCTATCAAAATGGTTAGTCTACCAAGATTTTTGTATTTATTTCAGAACCTGCCGATTTACTTAAATGCATCTTTCTATTATCTTGCCTTTTATTTGGGGTTTTAAATCTCACAGGATATCGAAAGCACATGTTCATACAGTAAACTAACAGACAAAGGAGGTCTTGGACTCCCAATTTTCAAACACTACTATTGGGCCGCCAATTCAAGAGCCCTTACTTATTGGAAACATGGGAGCCTATCAGTCAGAGAAGGGCAAGGAAGCACTCCTTGTTGGTTACAACTTGAGGCTCCTAAAGTTGACAACGTCTCAACGCTTTATAAATAAATAAATAAATAACATAGGCAAGGCAAGGCAAGGCAAGTTTATTTGTATGGCACATTTCATGTACATGTACAACTCAATGTGCCTCACAGCAACACCAGACACCCAAACACAATAAAATTACATTAAAAACAATTACATTAAAAATTACATTAAAAATATGTATATATATATATATATATATATTAAAATTCATTAAATTACAATGAATTGCCATAAGCAGCAGTAAAAAGGTGTCCTTTCAGCCTGGACTTAAACATAGTCAGGGTTGAGGCCTGTCTCACATCTTCATGGAGGCTGTTCCAGACTTTTGCTGCGTGGAACTGAAATGCAGCCTCACCATGTTTGGTGGTGACTCTGGGAACCACCAGGAGACCCCTCCCTGAGGATCTCAGGGCCCGAGATGGTTCATACGGCTGTAATATGTCTTATTACCTTATTATTTTCTAGTGCTATATTGGACAAATCACTTCAGAAAAGTTTTGTTTTAAGGAACTCCCTGCATATTTTACGTCAGATTAAAGCAGGAATTCAATTCCCCAAGGATTCTATTTATACTCCGATCTGTCATAATCCTCTATTTAAACCCGGACAAATGGATACAGCATTTCAAATTTGGAGGGAGAAGGGCATTTCATCATTGGCTGATCTTTATATTGATGATAATTTTGCCTCATTTGCTCAATTACATGATAAGTACGATATTCCAAATTCACACTTCTTTCGTTATCTTCAAGTCAGGCATTATGTAAAACAAACATTTGAGCATTTTGAGTCTATTCCAACCTCTCACTCATTTTATGAAAATATGCGGCTTTCTCCCAATTCTAAACATTTTATTTCCACATTTGTAGATTGTTTCACTACTTCTGTTTCCACAGAACATCTGAGGGTGGCCTGGGCTCAAGATTTGAGTTCAGAAGTATCACATGAACTATGGGATGAGGCTCTAACTCGGATTCACTCTTTTTCCATCAATAGTCGCTATCGACTTATCCAATACAAAGTAATACATAGGTTACACTATTCAAAGACAAAACTGAACAAAATGTTTCCAGCCGTGTCCTCCCAGTGCGATAAATGCTCCACTGCTGAAGGAACACTTGCACATCTTTTTTGGTTCTGCCCTCGATTGCTTGGTTTTTGGTCTGCAATTTTTAAATGGTTTTCAAAATGTTATTCTACAGATATTAAACCGGACTTGGCAATATTTGGATGCTCTATGGACAATCAAGGATACACGACTGAAGTGTGGTCGTCAATACAGCTTGGAATGGTGGTGGCAAAAAAACGTATATTGTTGACCTGGAAATCCACTAATCTCCCACATTTTGAGCACTGGCTCAAGGAAATGATGTTTGCAATACAAATGGAACAGATTCGCATGGACAATATGGACAGACAACATAGATTTGAGGCTACCTGGGGGCCCTTACTAGTTCAGTGCCAGATTATCACTTATGGATAATTACATCTTGGACATTAGTATGTAAACTTGATAATGGTGTACTTGTCGGTTGCTTTATTTTTCTTTTGTTTTGTCTGTTGTTTTTGTTTGTTTTGTTCATTTCATTTTGTTTTGTACATGTAAAATAACAAAATAAATAAATATAATATAAAATAAATACATAAATTCAACTTCCGGGTTTCAGCCGAGGGTAAAGACTATTTCCTGTCTGTGTTTTATTCCTATAGAGAGTTAGCCGTGTCTCGCTGAAATAAACATGAACAGAACATGGCAGCTGTAAAGTTTTACAACATGTTAAAAACTTTACTCGGGATGTAAATACTTCACTGGAGAGGACTTCTGAACTTTATTTCAAGTGAGCTTTCAAATGATCTTTCAAATGAGGCATTACTCTGGCCTGTGGGCTGTAAACGTTTAGATTTGGGTAGAGCTGACCTGGAGAAAATGCACTTGGGTAAGGCAAGGGGTTAAGAGGTGAAAAAGTCTTCCTTCCTTACCTAGTCCCCGGTAGCGGCTGAGCTGCTGGTAGATCTGCTTCATCCTCTCGATGTTGAGCCGGCTAGCCTCCGTGTGGTGCACCATGGGCTTGGGGTAGTGCACTCCGATGATGCACTTCTCCGCTGCCTGCACTGACTCCGGGGCGTTCCAGGGGTCATAAACAGTGGTGTGCCGTCAGGGCCAGCAGGGCCTTCTCTGCTAGCCCTAGCAAAATGAAGAAAAAATTAAGTTTAAAATATCTATTTAGGTTCTAATGTATAATTACAATACAGTTGCTTATATTGGTATTATTGTCGAGGTTAAACTGTAATTTCCTACTTAAAAAGTGCCTCAAAGACTACTGGCGAGCTGCTCCTCCTTTGGACCTCCTACACAAATTCTGCTGGCCCTGTGTG
This sequence comes from Neogobius melanostomus, assembly GCA_007210695.1. Lineage (NCBI taxonomy): Eukaryota > Metazoa > Chordata > Actinopteri > Gobiiformes > Gobiidae > Neogobius > Neogobius melanostomus. The sequence continues at coordinate 132,400 of VHKM01000891.1, forward strand.
TCACACAAATGATTGATCGCTAGCATGACTGACAGAATTATCAGCCAATCAAAATGAGACATACAATGACAGCACATCCCCCAGGCCTAGCTCTGTGTCATCAGCTACCCCCACGTTAATTTCCCAGGCTACTGTATATGTGAACTTCATATATATTAAAAGAGAACTGATGATTTTTATTATCATAATTTTCCTTATCATATTGTTGTAATAATTGTACTGCTTATTCATGAATTTGGCACGACTGAAATAGTCTATATAAAAAAAATCTACTTTCACCCCTGTCGTTAACCGATTGACCACATTTAGGTGTCCTCTGAACTAAATGCTAAATCATTATCGGTCAAGTTTCTGCTTTTTGTGGGGTCGGAATTGGATACACAGCAAATGGCCACTAAACACCATCTTATAAAATGTTAATGATAAAGTAACCAACCACAGAAAAAAACACAACTGCAGGCTTTGCTACATTTTACAGGTAGCCCTTTAATTTACAAATCAAAATCCAAATGTAGCAGTCATAATTCAAATAATAAAGTATGCTAATGCTACTGTAGTAGTAACCATACAGTCATGTTGCCCGCTACAGTGTGGGTTAGACATGTTTTGCATGTTTGTTTGTATGCAAAGCAGAGAAACATACATTCCATATCAAGATCTGTACTATCAGCAACTAAAATAAATATTGTCTTTTAATAGATCATTATTTCCACATTGTCATTTTTTTCCCTTTGGGCTTCCCTCGCCAGGGTTGTCACAACAAATAACCGGACACCTAGATTTACAAGTTTTTCTATAAGTGTACATTGGATGCCTTTGAATTTTCTTTCCTAGTTATATGGTTAATTATTTTTTATGCACAAACTATACATTTCACTGCGCATAAAATTGATTTGTTATTGGATTTTCGTTAGTTGACTTTTAGGTCATGCAGCAATGAACAACTACATTAGAAAGTTAGATTCATATAGTTTGCTAGATGTAATTGTCATTTCAATTTGATAGCGATTGGTCCTTTACCCATAATTTCTACCCACAATAACTTTTTGTGTTAACTTTCAGTATGAACGAAATTTATTCTCTATGTTCCCTCCTCCTTTACACTCTTTACACATTGACTGTTTCTGTCCCAGAGAGACAGGGGAGCAGGGGTGCCTTCCAGTGGCTCATCGTCATCAGCAGCAGGACCTAGGGGCGAAGGGAGGGAGCGGTACCCACCTGATGAAGTCCCCGTTGGGGTCGGTGCGACGGCCGAAGCCCACGGGGCAGTAGCAGTGGAAAAACTGCTGGAAAAATGAACAGCATGACAGCCACATCCAGCTCCCGGCGTTCACACTCCAGTCAGCATCCAAGAGGAGTTCCTCAAACACCTACAGCAACAAGGGTGGGATTAAACAGAATCAGAATCAGAATCAGAATCAGAATGGGTTTTATTGCCATGGTTTGAGAACAGGTTCACAAACTAGGAATTTTTCTCGGTGCAAGCGTGCGACATAGAACATAGAACACAGTTAAGATAAAAATAAGCTAAAAAACTTTAAAACTATAAGGCTATTAAGGGCATGCGTGAAAAATATTAAATAAATAAGATAAAATAGAGTGACATATGACATATAGACAACAACTATTTGACATTGAACAACAGCGTGATTGTATTAACAGATGTGGACATATAAAGTGATAAAGTGATTTAGTGATAAGTGATAGCAGTGGGTCTAAGTGTGGACACACCACACAGTGCAGTTCAGATACATCCATGAGTCTGTAACTGAGTTATTTGGTCTTATTATTGTTCATGAGTCTGATGGCGGAGGGGAAAAAACTGTTCAAGTGGCGGGAGGTATGGGTCTGGATAGACCGTAGCCTCCTGCCCGAGGGGAGAGGGGTGAATAGTCCATGTCCAGGGTGAGAAGGGTCAGCTGTGATCCGACCCACACGCCTCCGGGTCCTGGAGGTGAACAGGTCCTGGAGAGATGGGAGCTCACAGCCAATCACCTTCTCAGCAGCACGCACAATGCGCTGCAGTCGATGCTTGTCCCGTTCTGTAGCGCCGGGGTACCACACGGTATTGTATTGGTTTATTTGGTCGGGACAGTGCATGTTAATGAACATACATGGGTCTCATGCATGTAAACAAGCCACACCGGATTGTAGCCTTGGGCTAATTTCCATCCGTCGTCCCCCATGCGCACTCTCAAACACACTCTCATTCATCCTGGCCTATTGTACATGTTTTTAGTGGTAGGGGAAACCGAAGTACCCGGAGGAAACCTACGCAGACACGGGGAGAACATGCAAACTCCACACAGAAAGGCCCCGTCCAGATGGGAATCGAACCCAGGACCTTCTAGCTGTGAAGCACAAGCACTAACCGCTGTACTACCGTGCCGGTGATGGAGGAGGTGAGGATGGACTCGATGATGGCCATGTAGAACTGCACCAGCATCCTGGTTGGCAGCTTAAGTTTCCTCAGCTGCCGCAGGAAGAACATCCTCTGCTGGGCCTTCTTGATGAGGGAGCAGATGGTCGGCTCCCATCTGAGGTCCTGGGTGATGGTGGTGCCCAGGAAACGGAAGGAGTCCACGATGGAGATGGGGTGGGAGAGTCTGCTAGGGCGAGGGGGGACGGTGGGCCTGTGTCTTTCCTGAAGTCCACGATCATCTCCACTGTCTTCTGGGCGTTCAGCTCCAGGTTGTTGTGGCTGCACCAGGACGCCAGCCGGTCCACCTCTCTCCTGTAGGCGGACTCATCACCGTCCGAGATGAGCCCGATGAGGGTGGTGTCGTCCGCAAACTTGATCAGTTTAACGGACTGGTGACTGGAGGTGCAGCAGTTTGTGTACAGGGAGAAGAGCCAGGGGGAAAGTACACAGCCCTGAGGAGTTCCAGTGTTTGTAGTCCGAGTGTCCGAGACGATCTTCCCCAGCCGCACGTGCTGACTCCGGTCCGTCAGGAAGTCAGTGATCCACCTGCAGACGGAGTCGGGCACGCTGAGCTGGTAGAGCTTGTCTCGTAGCAGTCCAGGGAGGATGGTGTTGAAGGCAGAGCTGAAGTCCACAAACAGGATCCTGGCGTAGGTTGCTGGTGAGTCCAGATGCTTCAGGGTGAAGTGGAGAGCCAGATTGACTGCGTCGTCCACAGACCTGTTGGCTCTGTAGGCAAACTGCAGCGGGTCCAGGAGGGGGGCGGTGATGTCCTTGAGGTGGGGCAGGACCAAGCGCTCAAAAGACATGACCACAGACGTCAGCGCCACCGGCCTGTAGTCATTAAGTCCTGTGATCCGTGGTTTTTGGGGACAGGAACGATGGTGGATGATTTGAAGCAAGACGGCACGTGGCATGTCTCCAGGGAGGTGTTGAAAATGTCTGTGAAGACGGGAGCCAGCTGATCCGCGCAGTGTCTCAGGGTGGAGGGGGAGACGCCATCCGGCCCGGGGGCCTTCCGCAGTTTCAGTCTCAGGAACTGCCGGCGCACTTCCTCCTCTTGGATGGAGAGAGCAGGGGGGAGGGAGGGTCTGTGGAGGCCTTTGATGAAGTGCTGGGGTCATTGATGGTGGTGGTGGAGGTGGGGGGGGCAGAGGTGGCTGGGTTCTCTGGAGAGTGAGGAGCTGATGGGCGCTCATGGCGGCAGTAGTGTGTATTTAGACCCTGGGCGAGGGACAGGTCGTTCAGAGCCCGGGGGGCCTTGGGCTTATAGTTTGTGATGGCCTTAAGCCCCCTCCACACTGCTCCCGGGTCGTTTGAGGAGAATTGCTGTTGGAGACGGGCTGAATATACAGATTTGGCATTTCCCACTTCCCTCCTAAAGTGGTATTTTGCCTGTCTGTATCGGTCTTGGTCTCGATTTCTGAAGGCCGCCTCTTTCTCCTTACGTAGCTGCCGGAGTTTGGGGGTGAACCAGGGCTTATCATTCTCATAACAAACCCTGGTGCGCGTTGGTACTATGCGCTCCTCATTGAACTGGATATATGAAGTCAGTGTCCGTGTATTCATCCAGGTTAATGGAAGCAGCCCCAAATGCCTCCCAGTCTGTAGTTTCCATACATGAGCGCAGCTCCTCCACAGCTTCAGGGGTGTACCTCTTTGATGTGCTCACTACCGGTTTAGCGAGTTTCAGTCTTTGTCTGTATGAGGGGATTAAGTGAACCATCACGTGATCTGACAGTCCGAGTGCAGCGCGGGGAACAGCGTGATATGCCTTGCTTATAGTGGTGTAACAGTGATCCAGCGTGTTCTCCTCTCTGGTGGGGCATTTAATAAACTGTCTATACTTGGGTAATTCCTGGCTGAGGTTCCCTTTGTTAAAGTCACTGAGCACAATGACGAGAGACTCCGGGAAAGTCCGCTCTACGGTCAGAATCTGCTCCGCGAGTGTGCGCTGAGCTGCGTGCACTTCCGCCCCCGGCGGTAAATAGCACGCAACCAGGATGAATGAGACCATCTCCCATGGTGAATAAAAAGGTTTACAGTTAATGATCAGGTATTCCAGGGTAGGAGAGCAGTGTTGGGATATCACAGTCACATCAGAGCACCAGCTGTTGTTGGTATAGAAAGACTCCACCGCCTTTTGCCTTCCCGGACAGCCCCGGGTCCCGGTCCGCGCGCAGCAGCTGGAAGCCCTCCAGTTGAACAGCGGCCTCCGGGACCTTCGCGCTGAGCCACGTCTCCGTGAAGCACAAAACACATGATGTGGAGAAATCCCTGTTTCTTCTCATCAGCAGCGCTAGCTCGTCCATCTTGTTGTGAAGTGAGCGGACGTTTGAGAGAAAGATGCCAGGTAGAGGTGTGCGCGCTCCCCGCCTTCTTAGACACACGAGAGCTCCCGCTCGCTTTCCCCTCCGGCGGCATTTTCCTCTTTTGGTCAAAAAATTGACCAAATCCGCAGCTGACGCTAAAAAAACTGGTAGTAAGTCCGTGGGGGTGATTGATCTGATGTTCAGTAGCTCTTCACGAGTGTAAGAGCACGCGGACACACAAGTAACGCACAAGAACAAACACAATAGAGCGCACGTAAACTCCAAGGCAACCGTCCGCGGCGCCATCTTGTTTCACACAATGGGTTACATTTTAGAGGAAATGGGATTTTGCCCAATATTTTTGGTGATTATATGTTGATTGTTCAATAATATTCAATATATTTGATTACAGGTGCATTATGCACCTTTTGAAGTGGAAAAAAAAAGTTGATATTTGTGCGTATTTGACCTTGTAGTGACCCACCGGCTGTATGAGTGGTCAGCATGGCACCTTTACTTTCCATCACAGTGGTCTCTAGGACCCTCCAGGATCAATTGTTTGGAAGGTTTTCACTGCTGACAGAGCCTCTCACCAGAAAACCTACAAAATAACTGATCCTGAGTGCTGTAAAGGCCACCGTGATTGAAAGTAAAGGCGCCATGCTGACCGCTCACACAGCCGCTGAGTCACTACAAGGTCAAATACGCACACATATTAACTTTTTTTCCCACATAAAAAAGTTGCATAATGCACCTTTAAGAACCCTTTCTAGTGGCATCTTTAACTTTGCAAACATATTACTTGTAACATGGCAAAATACATTTTTATTTATTTATTTTTATTATATGAACAACTTCATCATCATCATGCAACTTTCTCGCTTTCAAACATGCTGATTACCATCATTTTTTATTTATCAGTGTATTGTTGGTATGTTATTCATAGCTTGCTAAATAACACGTATGAGAAAGTAAGTTATGCTTTGTGTTGTAAAATTAAGCTCTTGAGGTTCTACAAAAAATAATTAATGTGGTGATTCATTTTCAAACGGCGTCTTCAACATGTCGTAGCAAGCCACAACCCAAATAAGAATATGAACGTTTACTTCATAATAAAAGGACAACTTTTTGGCATTTGCACTCTTTCACAGTACAACGACAAAATATAGTCTGTTGATATTCAAGCATTAATCTTGGGCTTATTGTAAAAAAAATAAAAAATCAGAAAAACTGTATATATCTCCATAATTTGTGCAGTATATGATGATTTTCCACAGTTAAGGACTTTTACCTTGTTCATCAAGTCAATGAGTAAATAAATCCAAAACAAGGATGATAGACCACGACAGTTAAGTGATCGTCTTTCAGGTATGGTCCAGAATAACTTGTGACTGATGACGGAGGAAGTGACCAATGCGCTTGTTTCTGATAAGGTGAAAATTGCTCCAATTAATTTAAACATTTTTAATGATTATCCTAATTTATTACAACGAGTATTGCCTTCGTTTATTTGAGCTATTTGCGTAAAAAAAATTAGAAAATAAACAAACAGGCATAATTTGCGCTGTATGCAATGATAAAGCAAGGCACACAGAAAAGCTCAAAAGGAGTAAGCTGAAGTATAAAACTTGTTAATGCTTACCCCTTTCTCATATTCTTTTTCTTGACAACAAGCCTTCCTTTTTGGTCCAGTTCCAATGAGCATAAAACACATCACAGTGCCTGATTTGCTTATGGCCTACATCAGCTAATGTTGTAATATGTAATGAGTCGACAGAAGAACAAAAAAAGGAGGAATGGACGACGAGCATTAACAAAGATCTGATGCACTCTCGCTCTAAAATGTAAAATCCTTTATTAGACATGGGCCATTGGCAACGCGTTTTGACTTGCGTGGTCTTCCCCAGGGCATACCCATATAAAGAGTCATGTTAAAATACATGGAATGTCTGGTGTTAGTTTTCCCACTTCACCATTGGTAATCATTACTACATGACACTAAATGCTCCCACTTCTTTACTTTCTGGACTGGAAATGACTCACATTAATGACAATATTTAGAATATACAAACATAGGGATGTTCAAACATCAAGGTAGATATTAAAATAGGTTGCATGAGTCAGGAAAATGTTACTTTATTTAACTTTAATTACACGCTACCATTCCTCAACCCTGATTCCTCACTTTATCCGGTGGTTTAAAAAAAACAAAACATCCGCATAGCTTTGCTAAAGGCATTGTGAATAAAAGATGAAAGGGCATGCGGTTATTTTTACCTTTAGTGAAGTTTGTGTTTAAACTTGAATGGCATTTGGACTCCAGCCTGATTCAAGGTTTAATAGCAGCAGTTGGTTTCAGACCAACCTAGGAGAGACCAACAGGCCCGGTTTGAACCGCGAGGCCGTCCTTCCGTGGACCCACCACCTGCAGAAGGAGCCATGGGGGCTGGTGCAATGTGATATGGGCAGCTCCGGCGGCTGCCCCCACGACCCGGCAACGGACAAGTGGAAGAAAATGGATGGATGGATGGATGGATGGTTTCAGAAGTGGGAGGAAGGAAGGACGAAGGTGGGTGGATCTCAGGTAACAGTTTATTATCCATATGAGATTCCCTACATTTGAGAACCATTTTAGATGCGCGGTTAGCCCACGTCATAGTTCAGGGTTCATGCAAGTATCAGCAATTCAAAATGCCATTTCAACGCCCCCAAACCATCACGTTACTGTGACACATGCAACAGGTCTAAGCTTTTATTATTTCTGAGGTATTGTAAACATTCCCCTAAAAAGGATTAAGGATATGGAGAGAAACTTTACAGAAAATTGAAACAAAACCTAAAACTGAATATTTTCGGACCGTTTTTTTGTCGCTAATAAATGTGGCCAAAAAAGTCACGCAAAGTCACTATTTTCAAAGCTTTAATGCTTTTTAAGTACTTTTAAGGCCAACATTTTAGCAGAATTCATTCCATGACTTTTGGTGCTTTTTAATGCCCAGCAGGAACCCTGTCTCACCCTAACATGTTTTATATCAATCCGTTTCATGTATTTATTGTTTTGTTTGCATTGTTCAATGTACTCATTTAGTGCTGGAGCTGATTTGGATTACATTTGTTTATTGTTATCTATGACCTTCAGTTTTTGTTTTGTTTATATGTGCTATATGAATTGAGTGGATTGGATTGGATATGCATTTCAGAAGATTTCTAAGGGTTTAAGAGTGACCTAGACACGAAAACAGGGCCATAAATAATGAAATGAGGTAAAGATGTTTGAGCTGAGGCCTTATCTGTGTCTGATTGGAATATGAAGTTTAAAGTCTTGACGGAGCAGGGAAACTGCCAAATGGATACCGCGGTGAGCCAGCGAGCAAACCACTGCCACAACTCTATGGAGTATACACCCCAAGCTGCACACAAGGGGAGGCCGTCTACGCTCTCGAGGAACCAGGACTGGGTATCGATCGGATCACCGCGGCTGTTTGAAACAAGACAAGGCTACAAAGTACACTGCAAGCAGCTAGCTGGGGAGCTAGCTGGCCGATGCGGTGTTTGTCTTCGCACCCGTTTTGGTGGACGGCGCAAAATACCCGGTGAGTCCTGTGAACACTCGAGTGTTCACAGGACAACTCTAAGATGCCCCCCAAAAAGGCGATTGTTGAGGACGAACTTGAGGCCATCAAGACGTTGCTCAACAAAATACTGGAGCAAAATGACATGATTGCAAAACAACAAACATCCATATTGGAGTTAATGGAAGAAATCAAAACATTAAAAACTATTAATGAGGAGAAGGATACAATTGTTTTCTCCCTGGAAAGTCGTCTCGCAGATCTTGAAATGTACAAAAGAATCAATGACCTAATTATCATGGGCTTGGATCTTAAGCCAAGATCATTCGCAAGGGCTCTCACCATAGGAGAAGAACACGTGGAGATGGTCCAGGAATCATTGTTGAGGACAAACTTGAGGCCATCAATTTATTTATTTATTGGTTTATTTGGTTTATTTGGTAGGGACAGTGCAAGTTAATGAACAAGCCACACCAGATTGTAGCCTTGTAGGCTAATTTCCATCCGTCGTCCCCCATGCGCACTCTCAAACACACTCTCATTCATCCTGGCCTATTGTACATGTTTTTAGTGGTAGGGGAAACCGGAGTACCCGGAGGAAACCTACGCAGACACAGGGAGAACATGCAAACTCCACACAGAAAGGCCCCGTCCCTGGTGGGAATCGAACCCGGACCTTCTAGCTGTGAAGCACGAGTGCTAACCGCTGTGTGCTAACCGCTGTGCTAACCGCAGATCTTGAACGGTACACAAGAATCAATGACCTAATTATCATGGGCTTGGATCTTAAGCCAAGATAATAATAATAATAATGCCTTACACTTGTATTGCGCTTTACAAGCCTGTATTACCAAGTTTCTCAAAGCGCTACACTGTTGTCATTATTCATTCACTCCATACTTGGTGGTGGTAAGCTACTGTTGTAGCCACAGCTGCCCTGGGGTAGACTGACGGAAGCGAGGCAACCAGTCTGCGCCATCGGCCCCTCCGACCACCACCTACCACTCACTCACTCACTACATTCGCTAGGCTTCCTGGTGTTACCAAACGGTCTCCCATCCAAGTACTAACCAGGCCCTTCCCTGCTTAGCTTCCAAGATCTGACGGGATTGGGCATAGCAAAGGCGGTATGACCACGTGATCGTACGAACGAGATCATACGCAAGGGCTCTCACCGTAGGAGAAGAACACGTGGAGATGGTCCAGGAATCAGTGGAGCAACAGGTTGTGTCGTTTCTCAACACCAAATGCATCAGTGTTGAGAAAGGGGACATAGAAGCCCGTCACCCCTTGTCCAAAAAGAAAAGTGTTGTGATAGTCCGGTTCGTAAACAAGAAAAAAAAGAGTGCAGTGCTCAAACAGGGTCGAAAACTTAAAGGAACAAATGTGGATCTAAATGAACATTTGACCAAGAAAAATGCATACATCGTAAAGGAAGCATGTTTGCTGAAGAAAGAAAGGAAAATTCAGGGTACATGGACAACAAACTGTAAAATATTCATAAAACTGAACGGCTCCCCAGAAGAGGCCAAGGTTTTGTTGATAAAAGATGTGCATGACTTGGAAAAATACAAAAGAGGTAATGTGCCCCATTGACACCTCCCTAAATCACTGTTATGACTGACAGTACCTACAATGAATCGTCATCTGAAAATGAGTCACGTAGAAATGATTCAATAAATGGAGACTTTGAACTACATACACCCATCTTCACTGAACTAAACATAAACCAAATAACTGGTGATATTGATCCTGATACAAACTTCGCTAATAATATAAACAGTATGTGTAAATACTATAAGGACTGTGAAATACAAAATCAAATGAACCGGAAGGAAACCTTATCTGTGATTCACCTAAACAGTCGGAGTCTGTATGCAAATTTCGAGAACATAACCGAGTACTTAGACCAATTCAGCCCCCTTTGATGTTATAGCAATTTCAGAAACATGGCTAAATGATAACAAACCTGATAACTTCAACATAAAAGGATATGAAATGTTTAAAGTAAACAGAAACCACAAAATAGGGGTGGGGTTGCGCTATGTAAGGATTAAACAACGAGGAGCCGTGCATTAGACGGTTATAATGCACGACGCGGAGTCAAGAGTTACTCCGCGAAGTGCATTATAACTGTCTAATGCACGGCTCCTCGTTGTTTAATCTGCTTATACCATGGTCCCACAAACGTAACATTTTATAACAAATGTTGTTTTCAATTACTAAACTCGCTAAATATGCCAAACTACAGGGACTATGTTATGTGGGCTTTTAAGCGGCCACTGTCTGAACGCTCGTCTCAGAGCGAGCATTCTCTCGCTGCTGCGAGGATCTCCATCAGGCTCAACGAAACAACATAAGCACATGGTGCATCGCCAGACTCACAACACAACAGGACTAACCTTGCTCTTCTCCGTGGAAGTAAACACCGATATGCGGCACTCCTGGGCAGGAGTTATTTCACTTTTATGCTGTTTAACCTAAAGCTAATTAGCTAGCTAGCAACATGTAGCTCAACTAGCTCAACTGAAACAGATGCAGTGGAGTCATTGAAGTGAGTGAAGTCCGCTTACACCTTGGCCCCACGAACTGAAACTTTTATATGTGACTTTACTAATCCAGCCAAATATGCTTAAGTGCAGGGATCACTGATATCACTTGATATCGTCCATCGTCCCAACCCTAGCACCCACCAGCCAATCAGAATCGAGTATTCACCCAGACCATGGTATAAATGTTAATAACGGCATGGAGACAAATGTTGTTGAAAATATGACTGTAACTATAGATGGCCTTATGGAATGTCTCACTGTGGAACTGTGTTTTGAGAAAAGAAAAAACATATTAATAAGTTGCATCTATAGAACACCTGGATCCAAAATTGACACCTTCACAGATTACATGGAGGGATTATTTTCAAATTTAGAACAAAAGGAAGTGTTTCTTTGTGGAGATTTTAACATCGATTTACTTAAAATAAAAACTCACAGGCCCTCAGAAAATCTCATAAATACTCTATTTTATTTATTTTATTTATTGGTTTATTTGGGTCCTATGCTTATAAAATACTTATTGAATTTTCTGACCATTTGACATAAAGCTCTGTGGTAATACATTTCATTTTGGAGTCCTTTGAAGTACATCATTTATGGTACACCAGAGAGCTTTCGAGTACTGCACTATAATATTTTTTTTGCAGTTTCTTATTATGTTAGTAAGTTTATTTTTGTATCTTTTGTACTTATTTTCAGATTCACTTGTTCTTGTTGTTAAAAAGACTTTGTATAGTGAATTCTTTTCTTACATGCATTTGCTAAACCCGTAGTCATCCAGGGACTCATTATCTTTTTGCTTTCTAATTGCTTTCTAGTTTTGGGCAGTGCAGGTCATAGAGGGTCATGAAAGTTCTTAAGAAGATATTATAAGCTGCATCTACATTGGTTTCTTCCAAGAGAGATTTCCAGTTTGTTTCAGCTAAACTGACTTTAAAGGCGTCTAGCGTGTTATCATTTAACAATCTGATAAATTTAGTGACATGAGTTTTTTCATCTTTAGTTTTCCTATTTTTAGGTTGTACAGAACAAAAACAGGTAGGTGATCACTTATATATGTTACTAGAATCCCACTTGGAAGGTCTTTGCTGAGAACATTTGTAAATACTGTATATTATCAGTTAGTGAGCAACTGTGTGGAGTTATTTGTGTTGGCCTGGTTATTTTAAAAAACAAAGATAGACTGTATAGAGTATTTAAGAAATTTTCTGAGGGCCTGTGAGTTTTTATTTTAAGTAAATCAATGTTAAAGATCTCCACAAAGAAACACTTCCCTTTGTCCCATATTTGAAAATAATCCCTCCATATAATCTGGAGGGCATCTGGCTTGGCTTTAGCACAGAACCCTTCTGATTTTAACGGTCACACATTTCAAGCAACACTTTCTTGCATTCATAAATGTACGCTCATGTTAACTTCATATACAGAATTCTTTAACATTATCCCTCCTGTTTAACATAAAGTGATACATTTTCTTCTCAATTCAAACATATCTCATCTCGAGTATAGGTTTCAGTACAACTGTTGGGCTTGAAATGTACACATATTTCTGAGTTTCATGTCTATTAGCATAAAGCAGTTTCATATCAGAAATACATCATACATCATTGTCCAAGTCTTCACAGCTGATTTGGATATCAACCATAAGTTTAGTATGATTAGACTCCTCGAAATTGTCGTCGGTTTTAGCTAACAAAGCTACTTGTACACTCTCGGTGTTGGACTAACACATCGGTCATAGCAGAGCACATCATTTTGCTAATCACCCTTTGAAGACAACCAGAAAGAAACAAGTAACAAATAAGGAAATTAAAATCAACACGGCCAATGCTGGGGCCAGAATTTCAACACTATTTGCCCCCATGCTCCTCCAGTGAGCCAGGCCCAAATACCATTGTCACTTGTTGATGATTCATTTGCTGTACTGCTGCTAATTTACGTAAATTGTGTGTTACTATTGCTATCTGCCGCTGCCTTGTTAGGGATAAAAATGCAACGTGATTTTCCCATTAGGCACAGACTCCATCCTGTGGTGCTGCTTCTCCAAGTCAAATGTAATACTTAAATGTCATTTCAAATACTATTTTTAACACCACAAACGGGGCCTATTCAATTTAAGATTTGCAAACATTTGTCAATCAGAGGAGCGAGGGGAAAATTTGATATTCAAAAGCAAGTGAGGTACAACAGGGCGCCTTTGACCAAAACAATTGTGTACAATTTCGGCCAAAGCTGCAGCTGAGTGGGGTTTAGACCAGTGCTTCCCACCAGGGGTATGGGGACCTAAGCAGGGGGTACTTGGAACCATTTCAGATTGGAAAAAAAGAGGGAAACTGAACATTATGCTCATAGGAAAAGCTAGATTTTGCAGTGAAATGTGTAGTTTTGGGAGAATCTTAGGTTTAAAGAGCCGAATAAACTTTTGGAGCTTTTAGCCACGCCTGCTGATGGGATGAGGTGGTGCTCGCCTGGGTCTGTCAAGTCCCGCACTTTATCCGACTCCTGATCACTTCGGCACACAGACTGCTACAAAACATGTCTTTTTATCAGCTAGTAAATCTTTTTTTTCCTGTCATTAAACCTAGGATGAGGGAAATGTATGAAAGTAAGACGAAGTATGAAAGCGATTGACTAGATTGTTTGTTTTTCTGTACGACCAAAAAGGTTTTATAAAAGGAAAGGGGTTATACATATGGATATAGCATAAGGACCCAGTTGCATAACAATTTAAAATCTGTTCGTTTCCCCCCCCCCGGTGGAACGAGTTGACCCTAAGACCATAAGGAGACGTTTGTTGGGGCACACATGCTCCAGGTGGCAAGAACTTTAGTGGGAATGGAAACTCGCAGCAGGTGAATGGGGCCTATTAATCCAATAGAGAAGAGTACTAGAGTACTAATGGAAATGCTCTTTTTTTGCCCCCACTTTTTCGCCCACTAATTAGTATAATTAATTGAAACTTAATTACCCCAATTAGCATATTCAAATTATTTCGCACCTCCCACCCCCCAGCAGCGCCCTAGACAGACTGACGCAAGGTCTGGACTTGTTTTCATGTCACACCTGCAGTGAAGTGTCCGGACATGTTTTTGATGTTGCTGAAACTCCACTTAGGGTGGAGATCTCACGATCCTCAGGAACATCCATCCTGTAACAGCGGACCGCTATGGACGGACACAAAAAAGCCAATCTTACCCCTAACATAGTACAGTACGTCAGCCCGTACTATACAAGATGTGGTGGAAGGACGGCGTCCTAAGCAAGGGCGTTTTCCGAACTCAAACCCCTGTAGCTGTGAGAAAACCTTTAACAGTGAGAGGGGGTATGTTTGTTGGATAGCTTATTTTGATGGAAAAATCACGTTACGAAGTGGCGTTTGTCAGGATGCATGTCGTAGGGTTGACAGGGTCCGAAATGTACCATGTTGTGTCATGCAGCGGTACCGGAAAGACAGAGGGTATTATTCGTGTATCTGTCTGCACGGATAGAGAGAAGTTGTTAGATCAACATATTTTGTCCTTCTCTCCTTGACGATAAGTCTAAACCATTGAAACCCTTTTTGTATACAACAGCAAGACTGGAAATACATGCATGGGATGTTTAGAGAAGTTGACAGTCCCGTCAAGCGAGACAGAATCAACTGTCATTTGGAGGCTGTTAGGAAACGCCTTGTATCAAGGCGTTTCCTTATATTCGAGTTAAGTCATTTGGGGTCCAAACGTTTGCTTTGATGACAAATGTATATATTCGAGTTAAGTCATTTGTGGGTCCAGACGTTTGCTTTGAGATGGATTGAATGCCGGTTGGATGTGATATCTTTGGTTTGTGTGCTTTTTGTTTTGTCAAGAGTTGTTGCAATTTGCATGATTTTTGGTTTGGTCATTGGAGTGGTAGTTTGTTGCTTTGCTCTTGATGATACATAGTATGAGTTCAAACCATCACTGTATGGCCTCCAGGTTAGCAAACTCAGAATCTGCAGCTTTGATTTCAGCCTTAAGTTCCACCGCCTCAATCTTCTCATTATGTTGCAGGTTTTTAAACTCAGGACAATAACTTAAAGAAAGAGATTGTGAACAAACATGGGCAGTTAGAATTATTAACTTTTACAGATCTGATATTAGCGGCAAAGTTCAGTTCACATATTGGTTTTGGTTTAACAGTTTCCATTTTAAACTGTGGTTTGAATGTCACCAAATATGGGATCAGAGATGATTTTCAGTTGATGTTCAACAAATATTGTGACACTCTCTGAACACAGTCTTCATTGCTTTGATCCATATTTTATTCCTTTCTTTTTCAGAATCAGGTAGAAACGAGCAACCTTATCTAGACACCTAGGTGATCGGGACTCTCTCGGCTGAGACACATATTGAAATGTTTTTACTTCAAACAAGGGCTGTTTGGCTGCATGCTAATGCTAATCTCACTGTTTACATCGTTTAATGTTTTTTTAGACGTGTTAAGTCCACTAGTGTGCCGTGAGCTATTGTCTGTGAAATGCTTTGATCTCTGTCAATCTTGGCAGTTTAAGGCATACTTTGTAATGTGCCGTTTTCAAGTGTCTGTGCTGTCCAGTGATCGACAGAGTAACCATGTAAAGCTCTTCCATATCAGTAAGTGGCCGCAGGTAGTCAATCAATCAAGGTTTATTTCTAAAGCGCCTTACAACAACCAAAGTTGACCAAAGCGCTGCACACAATAAAAATACAATTTAAAAGGAGTACAATTTCATTAAAAACAGACCATTATCACATTCACAACAGTTGCCACAGAACTATGTGTCAAATGGCTTTTTAAACAGGTGAGTCTTTAATTTTGTTTTGAACAGGGGCAGGTCTGAAACGGCACGCAACTCAAGTGGCAACGAGTTCCAGAGTTTCGGACCTGCCACAGCAAAAGCCCGATCACCCCACTTTTTGTAATGTGACCTGGGCACCTCCAGCAGGTGGTGTTGGGCAGAACGTAGAGCTCTGCTGGGCTGGTGAGGGGTCAGAGTCTCACATAAATACACAGGTGCAAGGCCGTGGATGGAACTGAAAACAAAAGCAAAAGTTTGTACTGGATTCTGAAAAGGACCGGGAGCCAATGCAGGGAGTAAAGGACAGGTGTGATATGGTCATGTTTGCGAGAGTTGGTGAGGAGCCGGGCAGCAGCATTTTGCACAAGCTGTAATCTGTGAATGAGGGTTTGACTGAGTCCAATATACAGTGCATTTCAGTAATCCAGGTAGCTCATTTCTTTCAGACAAAAGAATTAGTGATGCATGATTGAGATAGGTGGCGGTTACAGTCGCATTTGTGGCTAGTGAGACTATACTGTATGGTGTTCCTATTCAAGACACATTTTCTGCTGTTGGTGTGCCTCATGGTTTTTCAACGAAAAAATGGGCCTCAAAACCCCTGTGTTTTGAGAAAAGAAAAAACATATTAATAAGTTGCATCTATAGAACACCTGGATCCAAAATTGACACCTTCACAGATTACATGGAGGGATTATTTTCAAATTTAGAACAAAAGGAAGTGTTTCTTTGTGGAGATTTTAACATCGATTTACTTAAAATAAAAACTCACAGGCCCTCAGAAAATCTCTTAAATACTCTATACAGTCTATCTCTGTATCCTAAAATAACCAGGCCAATACGAATAACTCCACACAGTTGCTCACTAATTGATAATATATTTAGGCCCGAGCGCCATAAGGGCTCTTGTAACCTCATGTAACCCATGTCACCTGAACTGCCCGTGATGTAATCACAGCCCTCCGCCACAATTCGCGCTATGATAAAAGTGCCTGATACCCGTCACTTCCGGGTCAGCCTCACTGCTTCCGCTGTGTCCGACTACGCACTGCTGCACGAACCAAACAACCTAAAGAACCGTCCAAATCTTCGTCAACAAAGAATGACACCTCTCGATATTTGACGGTCAGGTTTTTCCACCCCGCCCCATGAATTCCTCTGCTAGAGGTGGCGAGCGAACCGAACCGGTAGGACCTTGATTATTCTTTTTTTTTTGTTGCCTTAGCCGGACACCTTCCTTTGGATCATAGTCATTTCTCCTCTTTTCTGGAGTTGAACTGAACAGCTTTTCTTTCTAAAAGGAGCGTACGAACTCTGAACATTGCGACTTTCGAACAAGGATCGTAGAACTCTAACACCACAGTGGTTCTAAGGAAACCTCTGAACTCTGAAAACTAACAGAACTCGTAAAGAGTTGTGGTATATATGTTCTTCCGTCCC
Source organism: Neogobius melanostomus (assembly GCA_007210695.1). NCBI lineage: Eukaryota > Metazoa > Chordata > Actinopteri > Gobiiformes > Gobiidae > Neogobius > Neogobius melanostomus. Next base: position 149,496 of record VHKM01000891.1, read on the forward strand.
CCACTCTATTGTACTCTTTATTTGTCGAGCACTTTAAACATTCCTTTATTTTTTACTTTCTATGTGAATGTCCTATCTATGTTTACTACGTTTGTTGCAATATAACTCACTTAAGTACTTAATTCTGTGCAGTGTATTCGTTTCCTTCATACACCCCAAGCTCCCATAACGAATCCAGGGTTTTCTGATCAGCCATATCCATCCCGTTGCAATACAAGTCCTAACCTTTATTACATGTTAATTAGCGTTACACGTGGCGAGCCAGCCAGGAGCCTGGTGTGTGTATGAATTATTGTACTATTGTGTAAACACTGCATATTGATTTTGATCGTTTTGGTCCGGCGCAATTATGGATTTTTTTGAGAGATCTGGGGTGGATGTTCTGAGATGCGTCATTGTTTCTGGTGTTACCCACACTAGTAAAGATGATGAACTCTTTACCGTTCTAAAGAAATACGGTCGTTATAAGTTAATAACCGTTAGTGATGAAAAAGCCCATTCTTTAAAACCTGGTCGTCGAATATACAACTAGTTCTGCTATTACAGAGCTGACAAAGATATTACCGTACATACACGTTTCAGAGCGCGACCCTGATTTACAATTTCGCGTTGCGCTGCCTCAAATTGAAAGCACGGTCACAGCGGAAGGAAAGGCAAATCCCCTGATTACATGAATGAACTCAAACATCTCGCACGGAGAAGTGGACAGCCATTTGAGTATGTGTTACAAGATGTGCTTTCCCAAATAAACAAGCACCTGACGTCTTTAGATGGGGAGCCACCTAGTGGTGTTAAGGATCACTGGGAAGATCTAGTGCAAGCGGTGGATCACGTAGCACCCCTGCCTGGCCAGCAGGGGTTGCCAGCTGGGGCAACATCACAGCCTACACCCAGTTATATTCCACCCGAACAGCAGAGACCACAGCTTTCATCGCAAAGATTGTCACTCTCTCATGCTGATCTCAATCCACCTGACATACAAAGAGTTGTCGTAGAGCATATGTGAGAGCAGACGAGCTCACATCTCACTCAATACCCACCTTGAGACTCCGTCCATTCTCCGGAAAGTCCCCAAACCTGCAAATGAAACTGATTATGAAACATGGAGATCTCACATCGAACTCTTGCTGGCTGATGTAAACCTACCTCCGGTTCATGTCACCAGAAAGATCATCGAAAGTCTACTGTCCCCTGCTGCTGATGTTGTGAAGGGTCTGAGGGCCGACACGTTACCATCGGTGTATTTACAAGTGTTGGATTCAGCCTACTCCACAGTCCAAGATGGAGAAGAGCTGTTTGCTCAGTTTTTGAACACTCTTCAGGATCCTGGTGAAAAGCCCTCCGGTTATCTTCAGCGTCTGTTACTAACGATTAACACAGTCGTGAAGAGAGGCGGAGTCGCAGCAACGGACATCGATAAGCATCTGTTGAGGCAATTTTGTAGAGGGTGCTGGGATAATGACATCATCACAAAGCTGCAACTGGAACAGAAGCGGGACAACCCACCGGCGTTTGCAGCATTGCTCCTCCTCCTAAGGACGGAAGAGGACCGACAGCTGGCTAAGGAGAGCCTAATGAAAAAACATATCGGCTCCTCCAAGCAGCGCGCATCACTCCACGCCCAGACCTGTCCCTGCAGCCATAGTGACGCTAATACATCTTCCATGGATGAGCTGAAACGGCAAGTACAGAAGCTGCAACAGCAAATGTCAACACTGCTCGCGCAGACGACATGTACCTCTGCCAGAGCACCCAGCCGCAACAAGCCTTCAATACCTCAGTCAACCAGTAACCGGATGCAGAACACAAGACCCAGAGCCGGGTTTTGCTTTAAATGTGGAGACGATGGCCATATTGCCACCAACTGCAGCCAACCAGCAAATCCAGGCCTGGTGCAACAAAAGAAACTCCGACTTCAGCAAAGACAAGGACAGTGGGACGGAAACAATAATCAGAAACAGTCAAACTAGATGTAGCCTCTTCTGCGGGACAAGCAGAGGCTACAGCGACATCGCAGTGTCCCAAACAAAGATCTCAAGGTCACTTCACTACACTGCCAAGAGGACTCATCGGTACCAAATGCACTGCTCATATCATCATTAAGGGAACATCGATCAACTGTCTGTTGGACACGGGTTCACAAGTCACCACCATTCCGGAATCGTTCTACCATGCTCATCTATCAGACCATGAACTCAAACCTCTGGACGACCTTCTCGAAGTTGAAGGGGCAAACGGCCAAGTTGTGCCTTACCTGGGCTACATAAACCTTGACGTCACGTTTCCTCCAGATTTCCTTGGGACGCCGATAGATGTAGCCACGTTGGCTTTGGTGGTGCCCGACATCAAGACTCACCAGCCGTTTGTTCTGGTGGGAACAAACACTCTTGATACCGTATACGCCTTGTCCAGTGAACACCGTCCTGACTTCCATCCGGTTTCCTACGGGTTCCGTGCTGTCATGAACATCCTGGAACGCAGACACAGAATGAGCAGGGAAGAACATCATGGAATCGTCAGACTACACAGCACAACTCCACGAATCATCCCTGCTGGAGAGACCATCCTTCTGGAAGGCATCGCAACTGAGCATTCCCTGCAAGCAGAAGGAGCAGTCATGATTGAACATCCGTCCTCATTCCACCTACCTGGCGGATTGATGGTACAGTCTTGTCTTGTTGATTTCTCTGGGCCTCATCCTGTGTTCTTGCCCGTTCCCGTGAGAAACGAGTCAGACCATGATGTGATCCTGCCTCCTCGAGCCATGCTTGCAGAACTAAGTGCTTTCCAGTCCGTGTCCTGCGCTGCACGTACATGTTCAGACTTCACTCAGTCTGCCTCTCCAGAGCCATTGTTCAACTACAACTTTGACGATTCACCTCTCACGCCTGAATGGAAGAAGAGAATCATTGCAAAACTCAACAGCATCCCAGAAGTCTTCGCAAGACATGATATGGACTTTGGAAAAACGGACAGGGTTAAGCATCAGATAAAGCTCCTTGATCCAACACCGTTCAAACAGAGACCTCGACCCATACATCCACAAGACGTGGATGCCGTCAGGAAACATCTTCAAGAGTTGTTCGATTCTGGAGCAATCAGGGAGTCCGACTCACCTTTCGCCTCGCCAATCGTGGTGGTAAGGAAGAAGAACGGAAGTGTCAGGCTCTGTATTGATTACAGGAAACTCAACTTACAGACAATCAAGGATGCATATGCTCTTCCCAAACTTGAAGACACATTCACAGCATTGACAGGTTCTCACTGGTTTTCAGTTTTGGACTTGAAGTCAGGATACTATCAAATAGAAATGGATGAACAGGACAAATGTAAAACCGCCTTTGTGTGCCCACTAGGATTTTGGGAGTTCAATAGAATGCCCCAAGGGGTCACCAATGCGCCGTCTACGTTTCAACGTCTAATGGAAAAATGCGTCGGGGAGATGAACTTAAAAGAGGTGCTTGTATTCATCGATGACCTCATTATCTTTGCCCCCACGTTGGAGGAACATGAGGTACGACTCATGAAAGTCCTGAACCGTCTCAAAGATTTCGGGCTGAAACTGTCCGTCGAGAAATGTTCCTTTTTCCAGACTTCCGTACGCTACCTGGGACACATTGTGTCGAAACACGGCGTGGAAACGGATCCTGACAAGATCGAAGCCCTGAGGACCTGGCCTGTCCCTAAAACTCTAAAGGAACTCCGATCGTTCCTTGGATTTTCCGGATATTACCGGAGATTTGTTGAAGGCTATTCCAACATCGTGAAGCCGCTCCACATACTTACCTCTGGATATCCGCCATCGCAAAAGAAGTTGAAGCCTTTGGTCAGACCCGAACAATACCTCAACCCCAAAGAGCCATTTGGTGGCCGCTGGACATCTGCCTGCCAAAACGCATTCGAGGCTATCAACGAGAAGCTCACCTCTGCTCCAGTGCTTGCCTTTGCAAACCCACAGAAGCCTTACCTGTTACATACCGACGCTAGTTCCGTCGGGCTAGGTGCTGTATTGTACCAGGAGCAGGAAGGACTGAAGAGAGTCATTGCTTATGCCAGTAGAGGACTGTCGAAAAGTGAGTCACGATACCCAGCGCACAAGCTGGAGTTTCTCGCCTTGAAATGGGCCGTCACCGAGAAGTTCAATGATTATCTGTACGGGACAGACTTTACCATAGTAACCGACAGTAATCCGTTGACTTATCTCCTCACGTCAGCCAAACTCGATGCAACAAGCTACCGCTGGTTGTCCGCTCTCTCCACATACAGCTTCAAGATCACTTACCGGGCTGGTAAGCAAAACGCAGATGCAGACGGTCTCTCACGCAGACCCCATGGCGAACTCCTACCTGACCTGATGTCACAGAAAGAAAAGAGAGAATTCTCAGGTTTACTGAGCAGCATCTCGAAGGTCCCAACGTTATATCCATTGACCAACAAACAGTTCAAGCTCTCTCAGACCGGCAACTAATATGTAGTGCTCCCGATCCAACTCCTGAGTATGCACTCGTTCACTCATTGTCCATGTCCGCTGAAAGTCTGCCAGACAGCTACACTGCTGACGAGCAGTTTGCATCCTTGGTGGTCCCTCAGCTGAGCCCATCCGAAATTGCTGACAAGCAACGCGCTGACCCAGTCCTGAAACACGTGATAGCCCAACTGGAGACTGGTGAATCACCACTACCCTCTTTGAGAGAAGAACTGCCGGAGTTGCCACTCCTTCTACGAGATTTAAATCGTTTGGAGCTCCAGAATGACATCCTCGTACGGAGAAGGCAGCTCGGGCCCCAGCTCCATCATCAACTGGTGCTACCACTGGACTGTCGTGCTGATGTGCTGTCAAGCTTACATGACGAAATGGGACACATGGGCATCGAACGCACTTTGGATCTTGTTCGAAATCGTTTTTTCTGGCCACGGATGGCCAACGATGTGCAGACCAAGGTGAAGACGTGTGAAAGATGCATAAAACGGAAAGCGCTACCAGAGAAAGCTGCACCTTTGGTGAACATCCGCACTTCACATCCACTTGAGCTTGTTTGTATTGATTTTCTAACGTTGGAACCCGACAAGAGCAAAACGAAAGATATCTTGGTCATCACGGATCACTTTACTAAGTATGCCGTTGCCATACCTACCCCGAATCAAAAAGCAAGAACTGTTGCCAAAAGCCTCTGGGAAAATTTCTTCGTGCACTATGGCATTCCTCAGAAACTCCACAGTGACCAAGGCACTGACTTCGAATCAAGAACGATAAAAGAACTCTGTGCACTGGCAGGAATCCACAAGATCAGAACCACTCCGTATCATCCAAGAGGCAACCCGGTTGAGAGATTCAACAGGACTCTGCTGAACATGCTCGGAACACTCGCTGAACAAGAAAAAGCCCATTGGAAGGACTTCGTCAAACCACTCGTACACGCGTATAATTGCACGCAAAATGACACCACAGGATTCTCACCATACGAGCTGATGTTCGGTCGCCAACCCCGACTTCCAATCGATCTCGTTTTTGGCCTCCCTGTGTGTAAACCCAGCCAGAATCACTCTGACTACGTCCAGAAGTTACGGTCACACTTGGAAAAGAGCTACCAACTAGCGTCTGAAAACGCAGAGAAAATCATGCTGAAAAACAAATCCCGTTTTGATCGCAATGTCACTGCATCGGAGCTGGAAGTGGGAGATCGGGTACTCGTCCGAAATGTCAGACTGAGAGGGAAGCACAAAATCGCTGATAAATGGGAATCCGACATATACGTGGTGGTCAAGAAGGCTGCAAACATACCTGTGTACACTGTCCGACGGGAGCATGCCGACAAGCCACTGAGAACTCTCCACCGGGATCTACTCCTACCCTGCGGATACTTGCCTGCCAGGTCGCAAGTCCAGCCAGTGCCTGTCAAAAGACCCCTCAAACACACATCACCTGCAACTGAGCCAGAAAATGAACCGCTGTCCGATGATGAGATTTTTCCGCCAAACTGGTATGACCCACTTACCTCGGAGCCTGTCCGGTTGATCACCACAGTGGACATTGCAAGACCACAATTGGAAGCTGCTGGAGATGGCTCAGAGATACCGCCGGGTTCACCGTCTGTGTCGCCTATCAGAGCGCTTGACCCTGAACCAGAAAATGGACCATCCATACTGCATGACCCACAGGAGCACTCAGGATCTGAAGCTGCTAACTCAGAATCCGAAGCTGCTATTTCAGAATCTGGACCTGACTTGCCCGCTGACGATTCCTCAGGACCTGCTGACGATTCCTCACGAACTGATTCCTCTGCTGAACCACCAGACACTAACCTACCTGGTCTTGCAGCCAACTTACCCTCCGATCCTGATACACCTGCCTCTGACGCTGACCAACCTGTAAGAAGCTCAACACGAGCTAGACGCCCTCCAGAGAGACTCCAATACGGTAAATTGGGTCATCCGTTGTTGAAGAGTATGCAGTCGCTCTTTGATGGCCTGGGCAAAGTCTTTTCCCTTGCCATAATGGATGATAGGAGCCCTCCTCGTATCCCTGACCAGCCACCGTAACGTTGCTAGTCCAGCCCATGTACGGGGACGTACATGAGGTCAGGGGGGGACCCTGTAACCCATGTCACCTGAACTGCCCGTGATGTAATCACAGCCCTCCGCCACAATTCGCGCTATGATAAAAGTGCCTGATACCCGTCACTTCCGGGTCAGCCTCACTGCTTCCGCTGTGTCCGACTACGCACTGCTGCACGAACCAAACAACCTAAAGAACCGTCCAAATCTTCGTCAACAAAGAATGACACCTCTCGATATTTGACGGTCAGGTTTTTTCCACCCCGCCCCATGAATTCCTCTGCTAGAGGTGGCGAGCGAACCGAACCGGTAGGACCTTGATTATTCTTTTTTTTTTGTTGCCTTAGCCGGACACCTTCCTTTGGATCATAGTCATTTTCTCCTCTTTTCTGGAGTTGAACTGAACAGCTTTTCTTTCTAAAAGGAGCGTACGAACTCTGAACATTGCGACTTTCGAACAAGGATCGTAGAACTCTAACACCACAGTGGTTCTAAGGAAACCTCTGAACTCTGAAAACTAACAGAACTCGTAAAGAGTTGTGGTATATATGTTCTTCCGTCCCCCCACTCTATTGTACTCTTTATTTGTCGAGCACTTTAAACATTCCTTTATTTTTTTACTTTCTATGTGAATGTCCTATCTATGTTTACTACGTTTGTTGCAATATAACTCACTTTAAGTACTTAATTCTGTGCAGTGTATTCGTTTCCTTCATACACCCCAAGCTCCCATAACGAATCCAGGGTTTTTCTGATCAGCCATATCCATCCCGTTGCAATACAAGTCCTAACCTTTATTACATGTTAATTTAGCGTTACACTCATCACAGTCCAAGGATTTCTTATTTATGAAATTTCTAACTATATCAGTTATTTCTTGTCCTGTTGTTGGCGTAAGAAACATTGTATTGGGTTTTCCTGGACACAATCATAATTATAATTTGTGCATGGTGGAGTTATTGAGGAGGATAATTGGGTCCTATGCTTATAAAATACTTGTTGAATTTTCTGACCATTTGACATAAAGCTCTGTGGTAATACATTTCATTTTGGAGTCCTTTGAAGTACATCATTTATGGTACACCAGAGAGCTTTCGAGTACTGCACTATAATATTTTTTTTTGCAGTTTCTTATTATGTTAGTAAGTTTATTTTTGTATCTTTTGTACTTATTTTCAGATTCACTTGTTCTTGTTGTTAAAAAGACTTTGTATAGTGAATTCTTTTCTTACATGCATTTGCTAAACCCGTAGTCATCCAGGGACTCATTATCTTTTTGCTTTCTAATTGCTTTCTAGTTTTGGGCAGTGCAGGTCATAGAGGGTCATGAAAGTTCTTAAGAAGATATTATAAGCTGCATCTACATTGGTTTCTTCCAAGAGAGATTTCCAGTTTGTTTCAGCTAAACTGACTTTAAAGGCGTCTAGCGTGTTATCATTTAACAATCTGATAAATTTAGTGACATGAGTTTTTTCATCTTTAGTTTTCCTATTTTTTAGGTTGTACAGAACAAAAACAGGTAGGTGATCACTTATATATGTTACTAGAATCCCACTTGGAAGGTCTTTGCTGAGAACATTTGTAAATACTGTATATTATCAGTTAGTGAGCAACTGTGTGGAGTTATTCGTGTTGGCCTGGTTATTTTAAAAAACAAAGATAGACTGTATAGAGTATTTAAGAAATTTTCTGAGGGCCTGTGAGTTTTTATTTTAAGTAAATCAATGTTAAAAATCTCCACAAAGAAACACTTCCCTTTGTCCCATATTTGAAAATAATCCCTCCATGTAATCTGGAGGGCATCTGGCTTGGCTTTAGCACAGAACCTTTCTGATTTTAACACATTTCACACATTTCAAGCAACACTTTCTTGCATTCATAAATGTACGCTCATGTTAACTTCATATACAGAATTCTTTAACATTATCCCTCCTGTTTAACATAAAGTGATACATTTTCTTCTCAATTCAAACATATCTCATCTCGAGTATAGGTTTCAGTACAACTGTTGGGCTTGAAATGTACACATATTTCTGAGTTTCATGTCTATTAGCATAAAGCAGTTTCATATCAGAAATACATCATACATCATTGTCCAAGTCTTCACAGCTGATTTGGATATCAACCATAAGTTTAGTATGATTAGACTCCTCGAAATTGTCGTCGGTTTTAGCTAACAAAGCTACTTGTACACTCTCGGTGTTGGACTAACACATCGGTCATAGCAGAGCACATCATTTTGCTAATCACCCTTTGAAGACAACCAGAAAGAAACAAGTAACAAATAAGGAAATTAAAATCAACACGGCCAATGCTGGGGCCAGAATTTCAACACTATTTGCCCCCATGCTCCTCCAGTGAGCCAGGCCCAAATACCATTGTCACTTGTTGATGATTCATTTGCTGTACTGCTGCTAATTTACGTAAATTGTGTGTTACTATTGCTATCTGCCGCTGCCTTGTTAGGGATAAAAATGCAACGTGATTTTCCCATTAGGCACAGACTCCATCCTGTGGTGCTGCTTCTCCAAGTCAAATGTAATACTTAAATGTCATTTCAAATACTATTTTTAACACCACAAACGGGGCCTATTCAATTTAAGATTTGCAAACATTTGTCAATCAGAAGAGCGAGGGGAAAATTTGATATTCAAAAGCAAGTGAGGTACAACAGGGCGCCTTTGACCAAAACAATTGTGTACAATTTCGGCCAAAGCTGCAGCTGAGTGGGGTTTAGACCAGTGCTTCCCACCAGGGGTATGGGGACCTAAGCAGGGGTACTTGGAACCATTTCAGATTGGAAAAGAAGAGGGAAACTGAACATTATGCTCATAGGAAAAGCTAGATTTTGCAGTGAAATGTGTAGTTTTGGGAGAATCTTAGGTTTAAAGAGCCGAATAAACTTTTGGAGCTTTTAGCCACGCCTGCTGATGGGATGAGGTGGTGCTCGCCTGGGTCTGTCAAGTCCCGCACTTTATCCGACTCCTGATCACTTCGGCACACAGACTGCTACAAAACATGTCTTTTTATCAGCTAGTAAATCTTTTTTTTTCCTGTCATTAAACCTAGGATGAGGGAAATGTATGAAAGTAAGACGAGATATGAAAGCGATTGACTAGATTGTTTGTTTTTCTGTACGACCAAAAAGGTTTTTATAAAAGGAAAGGGGTTATACATATGGATATAGCATAAGGACCCAGTTGCATAACAATTTAAAATCTGTTCGTTTCCCCCCCCCCCCCGGTGGAACGAGTTGACCCTAAGACCATAAGGAGACGTTTGGTGGGGCACACATGCTCCAGGTGGCAAGAACTTTAGTGGGAATGGAAACTCGCAGCAGGTGAATGGGGCCTATTAATCCAATAGAGAAGAGTACTAGAGTACTAATGGAAATGCTCTTTTTTGCCCCCACTTTTTCGCCCACTAATTAGTATAATTAATTGAAACTTAATTACCCCCAATTAGCATATTCAAATTATTTCGCACCTCCCACCCCCCCAGCAGCGCCCTAGACAGACTGACGCAAGGTCTGGACTTGTTTTCATGTCACACCTGCAGTGAAGTGTCCGGACATGTTTTTGATGTTGCTGAAACTCCACTTAGGGTGGAGATCTCACGATCCTCAGGAACATCCATCCTGTAACAGCGGACCGCTGTGGACGGACACAAAAAAGCCAATCTTACCCCTAACATAGTACAGTACGTCAGCCCGTACTATACAAGATGTGGTGGAAGGACGGCGTCCTAAGCAAGGGCGTTTTCCGAACTCAAACCCCTGTAGCTGTGAGAAAACCTTTAACAGTGAGAGGGGGTATGTTTGTTGGATAGCTTATTTTGATGGAAAAATCACGTTACGAAGTGGCGTTTGTCAGGATGCATGTCGTAGGGTTGACAGGGTCCGAAATGTACCATGTTGTGTCATGCAGCGGTACCGGAAAGACAGAGGGTATTATTCGTGTATCTGTCTGCACGGATAGAGAGAAGTTGTTAGATCAACATATTTTGTCCTTCTCTCCTTGACGATAAGTCTAAACCATTGAAACCCTTTTTTGTATACAACAGCAAGACTGGAAATACATGCGTGGGATGTTTAGAGAAGTTGACAGTCCCGTCAAGCGAGACAGAATCAACTGTCATTTGGAGGCTGTTAGGAAACGCCTTGTATCAAGGCGTTTCCTTATATTCGAGTTAAGTCATTTGGGGTCCAAACGTTTGCTTTGATGACAAATGTATATATTCGAGTTAAGTCATTTGTGGGTCCAGACGTTTGCTTTGAGATGGATTGAATGCCGGTTGGATGTGATATCTTTGGTTTGTGTGCTTTTTGTTTGTCAAGAGTTGTTGCAATTTGCATGATTTTTGGTTTGGTAATTGGAGTGGTAGTTTGTTGCTTTGCTCTTGATGATACATAGTATGAGTTCAAACTATCACTGTATGGCCTCCAGGTTAGCAAACTCAGAATCTGCAGCTTTGATTTCAGCCTTAAGTTCCACCGCCTCAATCTTCTCATTATGTTGCAGGTTTTTAAACTCAGGACAATAACTTAAAGAAAGAGATTGTGAACAAACATGGGCAGTTAGAATTATTAACTTTTACAGATCTGATATTAGCGGCAAAGTTCAGTTCACATATTGGTTTTGGTTTAACAGTTTCCATTTTAAACTGTGGTTTGAATGTCACCAAATATGGGATCAGAGATGATTTTCAGTTGATGTTCAACAAATATTGTGACACTCTCTGAACACAGTCTTCATTGCTTTGATCCATATTTTATTCCTTTCTTTTTCAGAATCAGGTAGAAACGAGCAAACCTTATCTAGACACCTAGGTGATCGGGACTCTCTCAGCTGAGACACATATTGAAATGTTTTTACTTCAAACAAGGGCTGTTTGGCTGCATGCTAATGCTAATCTCACTGTTTACATCGTTTGATGTTTTTTTAGACGTGTTAAGTCCACTAGTGTGCCGTGAGCTATTGTCTGTGAAATGCTTTGATCTCTGTCAATCTTGGCAGTTTAAGGCATACTTTGTAATGTGCCGTTTTCAAGTGTCTGTGCTGTCCAGTGATCGACAGAGTAACCATGTAAAGCTCTTCCATATCAGTAAGTGGCCGCAGGTAGTCAATCAATCAAGGTTTATTTCTAAAGCGCCTTACAACAACCAAAGTTGACCAAAGCGCTGCACACAATAAAAAATACAATTTAAAAAGGAGTACAATTTCATTAAAAACAGACCATTATCACATTCACAACAGTTGCCACAGAACTATGTGTCAAATGGCTTTTTAAACAGGTGAGTCTTTAATTTTGTTTTGAACAGGGGCAGGTCTGAAACGGCACGCAACTCAAGTGGCAACGAGTTCCAGAGTTTCGGACCTGCCACAGCAAAAGCCCGATCACCCCACTTTTTGTAATGTGACCTGGGCACCTCCAGCAGGTGGTGTTGGGCAGAACGTAGAGCTCTGCTGGGCTGGTGAGGGGTCAGAGTCTCACATAAATACACAGGTGCAAGGCCGTGGATGGAACTGAAAACAAAAAGCAAAAGTTTGTACTGGATTCTGAAAAGGACCGGGAGCCAATGCAGGGAGTAAAGGACAGGTGTGATATGGTCATGTTTGCGAGAGTTGGTGAGGAGCCGGGCAGCAGCATTTTGCACAAGCTGTAATCTGTGAATGAGGGTTTGACTGAGTCCAATATACAGTGCATTTCAGTAATCCAGGTAGCTCATTTCTTTCAGACAAAAGAATTAGTGATGCATGATTGAGATAGGTGGCGGTTACAGTCGCATTTGTGGCTAGTGAGACTATACTGTATGGTGTTCCTATTCAAGACACATTTTCTGCTGTTGGTGTGCCTCATGGTTTTTCAACGAAAAAAATGGGCCTTGGCTCAAAAAAGGTTGAAAAACACTGGTTTACAGAATCCCGTATTTACGCCCACACACATTTTGCTAAAAGAAAATAAACAACAAAAATGTTATTATTATTATTGTAAAAAACATAGTGTCCCCATTCTCCCCGTGAAAGAAACACTACTGAAACAGATGCTTACAAAGCTTATAAAAACTAAAGCACAGCATACTTTGAAATAGCCAAAACAGTATAATTGAAGTTAAAACTAATAGAAAATTGCAACTTAGCAGAAACATTAGCTTTCACAGTAGAAATAAAAAAGGAAAACACTTTTTAAAAGCACGGTTTTATTTACAGACCAATTTAACATTACAACAAAACTTTACATTTGGTTCTAAATACTGTCCCCAGTCAGAGTCACACGCTGCTGCTCCGTGACGGCTGGGGGATCCCGTGTTGCTGCCACGCGCCTGCAGAGGAGCGAGGGGGGAGGCATAAGACATTTCACTGCCGGTGTGACATGAAAACAAGTCCAGACACACACCTGCAGAGGTGCGAGGGGAGGCACCAGTCTGTCTAGGGCGCTGCTGGGGGGGGGTGGGAGGTGCGAAAGACATCACTACCGGGGGAGAGTGTGAATGCGACAATCTGTTTGTATTTGTGGGAGGAGGTCAGAGGTGGGAGTAAGTCACTAAATGCAAGTCTCGAGTCAAGTCCAAGTCGTGAAGGTCCAAGTCCCAAACAAGTCCAAGTCAATTGGTCATGGGGTCAAGTCAAGTCAAGTGGAGTCATAGCGTTTGTCAAGTCAAGTCTTTCTTTAGCCGGCAAGTCACGTCAAGTCGCAAACATCAGTGCCTAATTCTTCTTTTAAAATGTGTTTAATTTACTTGAAAATATGAAATGCTTTCTCAAGATTTAGCAATTTTGAAAATTTAGGCTAAAATCAAACTTTTTAAAATCTAATGGATTTGGATTTAAAGTGTAGTTCAAATCGCTACAAAATTTAATATATATATTTTAAATGCTCCAGTCTATGTACAAAATTACTGGGACAGCATTTTAAGGAAGGGGGCCCGGGGGGCCTACTTAAAAAATAAATATGGAAACAAAGTCTTTTAAACATGAGCTGCTTTTCCCTGCAGTCTGAAAGATAAATATAAAATAATATTTTTTATTTTTCTTAGTTTTTGGCAGTTTTTCTGTCAGTGGTTCCCCTCGTAATGCCCCAGCCCCTGTATACTCGGATTCGGCCCTGCTCAAAGTAGATTCTGCACATCCTTTAGTCCTGCTGTCACTGGGCTCTGGTGGCTACGGAAAATAGCCTCTAAATGTTGTAACTTTCGAGACAACGCCTTAAAACACCGAAAAGCCCCCAAGATTTCTGTCATTAATCCAGCTCATACGCATCATCGTTCTGATCCCGTCTGCGCCGTAGCTTCAGTCCATTGTTTCGAACGTTTTCCTGTCCTTAATAAATGTCTATGAATCTTCACCTCTTCGCTCACTGTAGAAAACTTAATGCATCCAAAGATACACATCGTATTTCCTCCGGCCTTTTCGTGCTGTATTGATTAGACGCGCTCTGTCGGGAAACCGAAAAAACACGTGGCTAATTACCATATGTTGCAACCCAGTCTCTTCAGAAAAACGTACCCCAGGTACGCTTATACAATTTGGAATTACGTACCAGTAATACGTATTTTTGCAAAATTACGTTGGTTATTTACGTTTTACAAATTCATTCAAATAACACATAGCGCATTCACCCGGAAGCCTACGGAGCTTGCCGAGTGTTTTCCGAAGTTCTCCGAAATCTCCGACAACGTTTCTCTGCAAAATACTCTTACTAAAGCCTTTGTTTTTACCTTTCGCTGTCTTCGTGGGGCGAGTTCTCCATTTCACGTCCCACAAATGTGCAGCTACAGCTCTGCCATGCTCTTGTTTGAGTGTATGATCCGAAAAACTCCTGCCGGGTCTTTGCGGGCTTGTAGCGGGAGAAAGGGCCTCCTCTTCTGGCTAGCTTAGCGCCACAGCCCGCTGGAGTCCCGTGGAGGCTCGTCCCGCTTCTTCCCGTTTCCTCTGTAATAGTCCTTTGGGTGAAAGTGATGCCAAGCGTCCACGATGATATAAATGTCCTTAGGTTTGCCTCGCTCAGCCATTTAAGGTTAAAAACAAGCATTTATTGATCATAATTTTGACATAGGCGCGTAATGACCAGCTGTTTTGATTGACATCCGTGTCAACCAATGACATGCGTTAAAAATTGTGACATCACTAAGAAGGCGGTCAGAACACGTAAACCTGTACTCCTGATTGGCTGTGTCAATCTATTTTGTACTGTAAAATATTAATATTAGTCTTATTTAGTGAATTATTTTTTACTAGTATGTTTTATTAAAGGTCCTATATCATGCAAATCGACTTTTTGGAGTTTTTAACCATGTTGTTATGCTATTTCCTTATCAAAAACACCCCCAGAGCGGATATGGGCTTCATTCACGCAGTTCTAAGTAATCCTCCTGAATCCTGCTCTCTCAGCAGCTGCTCCGCCCTCTCCTGGTAAACGACTGAGTTGTTCAGGTTGTTCAGTTGTGTCGTCACAGCGGAACGGAAGTGCTCTACGTCTGTAATGTAATGCCTTACGGCCTAATTTTAATTTATTTTTTGTTGTAAGAGAGCAATAAAAAAAAAATAAATAAAAAAAATAACTCCGTCTCCGACCGTCTGTGCTGTCCCCAGTAAGCAAACGCTCCCGCGGCCGGAGGGTGCATTGTTTGTGAAGACGGAGCTCTTTCTAACCTATTCTGGACACCGCCTGTTCATTTTGCTTACCAAACAATAATGTCACGGATGCGCATTTGGCTCTATTAGATCCATGGTTTGGCTACGAGAGGACTATTCAGCCTTCCTAAAGAAGAGTGCACTCGCCAGAAGTTGGAATTTCTTTCTGGGATTCAGCTAGCTACTATATCAACCAACCTGATGGATGCTTGGTGAACCTTGGCCAGAATCAAAGTGGATTAACTTTTATAACCAACACGAGGGCCATAACGTAAACACCCGACGATGGGGAGGCCAGACTGAGCGGTGAGTCAATCAAAACGCGTGTTAGTGTGTGTGTTAGCCATTTATGAAACTGTTGCACAAGTCAACTCCTTATAACTGCATTATGTGAAGTAACTTCACTTTTTGCAGCGATATTTATATTTATAATACTGTGAATGTGGAATGAGCGGAGAGAGGGCGGAGTTAACTGAATCGAAGCGTCTTGTCTTCCGGGTAGGGAAAATACCCCCAGAAAATACTTATATTTCTCTCAAAAATGAGTACTCCATAGTGATAGAAGTACAATATATCATATAAATGCCTATACTTTACTTTGGAATGGCTAAAATAGCATGATACAGAACCTTTAAGTTATTAGTATTATGTTTTCTTTCCTTACAGTCTGTCCATGAACAAATATATATTATTGAAACATATAATATATATATATAATATATATATAATAATATTATCTGGAACGCGCTATGTGTTATTTGAATGAATTTGTAAAACGTAAATAACCAACGTAATTTTGCAAAAATACGTATTACTGGTCCGTAATTCCATATTGTAAAAGCGTACCTGGGGTACGTTTTTCTGAAGAGACTGGGTTGATGTAAACATAGATACGCCGCTTTTACACAATGAATCCTGATCTTTCAACAGTTTCACTCAAATAAATAATAACTATAAAGTCATAGCAAGTCAATGAGTCATTGGCCTCAAGTCCAAGTTAAGTCTCAAGTCACAAACAGCAAGTCCTAAGTCAAGTCTTTTTGGAGTTTTGGTCAAGTAAGTCTCAAGTCCCGAAAATTGCAACTGGAGTCTGACTCGAGTCAAGTCATGTGACTCGAGTCTCCCACCTCTGAAGTAGGTGGGTGTGAGAGAATGTGTTTAAATCTGAAAGCACTTGTGTTACATGAAATGTATGAAAAGTGCTATATAAATAAAGATTGATTGATTTTTATAAGAGTCTACAGAATCATGTAAAGAGAATGAAAAAAGAAGAAGAATGAAAACTGTTTTAAAAACAAAAGAGACAACAGAGTTGAGCACACAGACGGACAGGGCTAAATCCTGTCCCTGAGGGCTATAGCCTGAAACACCAGATCTCTTGGGGTTTTGAAACAAGTCTTAGGGTATGCCCTGAGGAGCAGGGCCAAAGCGTGTGGCTCTGATCCATTTGCTCTGCTCCATTTGTGCATCCTGTGCTTGTGCCAGCTTCAGTCTCCTGTAAGCGGTCATCTCATTCAAACTTATCTATTTAGTCTGATTACAACGGTTTACATTTTACGTCTCCATTTAGCAACTGAGGAGTGCGGGGCACGGCTTTTGATTGTTTGATGGAGTCCAATGAGAAACAACAGTCTTTAGAGAACCAGTCCAGTTTGATGGATGCAGATGACCAAAGAGAAGGGGGAAATTTAATCCAGTCCTATAGAATAATTAGAATTTAGTTCCTAAACAGATATTAATTTCTGGAGACCACAGCGCATAGCACTCGTGCATGAAGCTAAAGCGATAGATGTTAAATCTTTATGCTATGATTTAAGGAGTGATATTGGGCTATGAAAAACCATTGATTGATTGACGTTATGATTTATGCACAAATGCTGCATAAATCATAACATCAATCAAACTGTTCAAAGTAAAGTAAAATGTTACTTTTTCACTCTCACTTCAGTAATGACCTGGGTCACTACTTTTTTCTACTTGAGTAAAATTATTTAAAAATCCTCATTCTTACAATGTTCAGTAAATATGATTTTAAAATGTGAAATGCAAAAAAAATCCACATCAAAGCATGAAAAAAATCTGAATTTGAAAAATATTGTCACTGATACACTAGCAACAAAGAAAGCAGTGGTGGAAGAAACAAAAGCCATGAAATGGGAGACAGTGACAATATGAATATAAGGGAATGCCTCTCGATTCACCCACGCACACACGCAAAAAAGCTCTGCCTACTAACATGAGTCAGCACGCACTGAGAGGGAACCCATGAATGTTCAGAAAGAGAGAGTGATGTAATAAATAAATAAAAAAGTCATTCAAGTTGGGGCAAGACTACACTGTCACAGCCACAGTTGCATCATAGTTTGTTATTCAACACTTCAAGTAAAATGTGTAAAGCAGAATGTAAAGCTTTTAACCAAGTTTTTAATTTAAAAATATATATTTTTTTACTTATTTAAAAAGTGGTGGCGCGTTCAGTCGCAGCAGCTCAGGACTAACACCTGAACACAATTTCGTTGTACGGTTGTACAATGACAAATAAAGCACTTAAAACATAACAAATGTCACAAATTACAAATAAATGGCAAAGTCTTCAACTGATTTATAAACGAGTCTACAGAATCATGTTGAGAATAAAAACAAAAATAAAATGTAATTTTATTCAAGTGTATTTAAGTAATCCCACCAATTTAACCCGTCCATCTCAAGAGCTCAAAACTCTGTGTTCCACCTGCTGATGTCATGAAGGGGTGCCCCTTTTCTCCTGGACGTGCTCCACGTTGGCCTGATCATTTCAGCTCTCAAATTGTCTGCGCTTTCAAGGCATGTCTAGCTACTAGTAGAAAAATCTTAAAGGTTAAACTTAGAGATGCACCACTGTAGATAGGGCATTTAGTTTGGCTGCTCCCAAATTCAATTAATTGTATGTATGTATATATATATATATATATATATATATATATATATATATATATATATATATATATATATATATATATATATTCCATATCCCATTGCCTTTCAAGTCAATTTATTGTTTGCAATTAAGTGTAGTTTCTGTTGACTTGTGGATCAGACAAGAAACATGCCACCGCATGTTTTTGATGGCTTTAGAAAGGCTGAAGGGATGCATTTAAATCATCCCTTCAGCAAGTTTCACAACTACGGTGCACCGACTACCGCCTTTAAACAAACAAGGCACAGTCTATTTGGCAGTTTTCCTGATGTCTTAACAATTAATGTCAGGTTTAATTTTTTACTTGCATGCCTTTATTATTGTACAGTATGTATAATCATACGTTTCATATTTGCACCAAAGAAAATTCATAATGTGTGAATCCTTTAACTGATTGAGATATTTCAACTTAATGTGAATTCCAAATAGTTTCTCAAATTCTGGACTCCACCCCTCCCTCCCTTTTCCTCAGAACTCAAACCCTCGAACCCTTCTCTCCCCCCCCCCTCCCCATTCTATTCGGACTTTATTCTCAGGATTCATTCTTTTGATCCGGAACGACGTCAAGGCCAACATTGGTCCAACCCTCCGTAGATCTCACGCAAACGTTGAAAAAAAGAAAAGAAAAACTAGGCAAAACCAGTTACTGTAGATATAACACATTTTTATTTCCGCTCATGAACATGATCAAGCACAAAAAGCCTTCCACAACACAAGGAGAGACAGAGCATAATACAGTGATAAGATGGCAATGGTCATATCCTTTTGAGCACATATAATACAGAAACACTAAAATAGATTTTATCGTATTGTAGGACCCTTCCCCAGCCCTGTATTAAGCAAGATCAAGTCCTTTATCTGGACGCAGGTCAGAATGGCTTCACTCCATTCCCAAACTTCCATCTACAAATATCAAATTTGTAGCATTGTCAGTGAAGTTTGCAAATTATCTTTCACCATCATTGACTTGGTACATAATGACATGACTACTGCATTTTTTGACTAAGTTTCCCTCAGTTAAAGCATTAGAAATGTAGTTTTAGGCCAAGTTTGGGAAAAAATGCACTGAATTTTGGTTACAACAAACTAAAAAGTCAATTTAGGACAAGAAGTTGTTGCCAAAAGTTGATTTAAAGTGGACATCTTGTGCATACAGCACTTGAAAATACACTTAATAAACATTATGTAGGCATTGGCATTGATATTTTACGTTTTATAATTTGAAATTAAATAGTAAAAACGAGTTCAGGCGCTAGAGCTGCTGAAGACTTTTACTGCGGGCAGCTGTGGGAATAATATATTTGAAAAAAAAACTCACTTTCAGTTTCGATTTATGGAGTGGTTTACAGCTTGGCCTGACAAACCCCCTTTGAGCGCAGTACGGGTCAGAACCGGTCAAATGTTGGATTATGGGGTTTGAACAATGACGCAGTTGTATCCAGGAAGTACAGAACGAAGTGCCGACACCGTAGAAGAAAAATGCAAAATTAGAAAATGCTAAATTAAACGGGATTAGCTGAGGATTCCTCAGGCCTGGGAACATAATAACAAAAAGCTAAAAAAAACAACATGTCCACTTTAAAATTAAAAATTAAAAAGAAGTTTGTGCTTTAACTTATATTTGATCGAGAATAATTTTATTTATTAATTTTAGCACATGAGGCAGAAATCTAATTTGTAAATTCCCTGTGGCATTTATTTAATTTGAATTTTTGTAAATTGTACAAAGCAGGAAATGTGTTGTGCTGTTTTGTAAATCATGTGCTTGTGGGGTCTGCTTCAGGGGCTTGGATATTTGTTACAAAGTGGGGGGAGAAGAAAAAATCTATGTACAAGTTTACAAAACACATGTCAAATGCAAAAGGCTCTGCCCGATTAAGGAGCCTTCTGTTTGTATTTTACAAATTGCGGCAAAAACTAAATGTGATGAAAGATCTACCGATGTTTCATTTGTGAAGACATTTCAATCAGTCATTGAAATAAGCGGGAATACATAATGGAGATAAAGCAGCTGTGCAGTACGAGGGTAGGGTAAAATGTAAAAAAAAAAAAAAAAAAAAAAAAAAAAAAAAAAAAAAAAATGGAACTGGAGGGTATCCAATTTGGCGTTTCTCTGACAAAAAAGAGAATGCAGTATTGTAGATAGTTGGGAAGGGGTGGAAGGAAGGATGTTTTGGGAAACACCATTTTTCACTCTTTTTAGCCATTTTCTAGCGGAATATGAACTTATTTATCATGCACAAATTAAGTCAAGTCCAAATCGGGCCATCGTTTTCTCACATCAGATTGTTCAGTAGAAGTGAAAAAACGGCAGTCGTAGCTAACGTTAGAATGTAGCATGATGCTAACATGAAGCATCATGTTAGCATTCTCTGTTATTTATGTAATTATGAGCTGTTGAACTACTTTGCTACTCTGGGAAGGAACCCCCCAAAACAGAGAAAGAAAAAAGGGATGTAAACATGATATCGTGTGGAGGGGTTGGGGTATATTAAAATGATACATTCTCTGTTGTAATTCAGACATAAAATTAACAAGTTAAGGTGGACAGGACCCTCCCAGTATACTTTGGAACAATGCGCAAAGCCATTAATAAGCTAATAACACAGTTGTAGTAGTAGTAGAAATCCTTTATAACTAAGTGGAATGTAACTTTTCAGTCTTTTTCGATCTGGATTGTTGCCTCCATTTTTGCATTTTTGATTTTTATATAGGAAA
Organism: Neogobius melanostomus; assembly: GCA_007210695.1. Taxonomy (NCBI): domain Eukaryota; kingdom Metazoa; phylum Chordata; class Actinopteri; order Gobiiformes; family Gobiidae; genus Neogobius; species Neogobius melanostomus. The sequence goes on from VHKM01000891.1 coordinate 170,358, forward strand.
CATTAAAAAAAAAAAAAAAAAAAAAACATCCTGTCTGCAACCATTAGGCGACGGTGAATGTTAGCTTTGAGTCAGAACGTATGTTATTCCCCGCGGGTTGTGCCAGCTTCGATTTGCATTTATTTTGGTTGTTGAACATTGTTGCACAGCAAAAAAGTATTCTCCAACACCACAGAAAGATACTTCAAAGATACTCTGAAGTTATTGGTCGTATAAGAACATGTACAGGATACAACAGTAACATCGAGAACATATTTAAATTACAAAAAAAAAAGTCAAATTAAATAGAAAATATACCAGCAGACAGGGCCACACAGAGAGGTGAAAATGTTTTATAAGGGGCCAAAAAATGTAAATGTATATCAAATAAACCTCATGAACTATGCTAATAATAATAGTTATAGTGATAATAAAAAGTAATTTGTGTATTTATATTTAACGGTTTTATTATTGCATTTAAAAAAAAAAATTGCCAAAACTGCAATACTAGCCAAGATGTTTGTTTTGTAATTTATTAAAAATACTCCAAGAGAAGCGACAAAGACTTCTAAAAAGCTGACATTGGTAGGTCCGGTATACCCATAACGCCACGTTGTTGCCAGAGTGACGACATTATCCTTCTTCTATTACTACTGACTTCACACATTCACAGCAGCTCCCAGAGCGTAAACCAGGCTTATCGTTTAGCTGCCGATGATGAAAAGGCAGTGTGAAAATCAGTGTAAAATCACCTCTAAAAAGCTATAAAATATGTCTGTCTTTCTTTTAAATGTTTTTAAGGTCCGATAGACAGCAGATTGTCCTTTAGACGCAAAAAACCAGCACTCATATCTAGGCGTTAGCATGTAGCATGCAGCTAACGTTAGAATTCACTGTTGTATGTACACATTTGGGCCGTTGAACTATGTTGGTTACTCTCCAAGTCTCTGCATCTTTATTTGGTGGATAATTCTGTCCATCTGCATTTGTTAAAGTAGTTGTGGAGCAGTAGAGGAAAAGAATGGTTATTTTTCCTTTTTTGTTTTACCCCCTCGAACGTAACCATTTGTGGGCGTTCTCAAAGATACTGCCAATGTAGTTGCCAAAGTTCATACATTTCAAATGAAAACATACAGATTGTCAAGTATTTATTTTCTAAGGATATAAAAGTACCCTTATCAAATTCTTGCCCGATTGTAAAAATCGGAATCAGAAAATGTATTCATTCATTCATAATCATTAATCAGTTTTTACTATTTACATTGTGAATGTGTTGAACTGCTGCATGCTACGATTCGCTACAAATCTATAAAGACTTCCATTACAGAAAAAACAGTATTATTTAAAACTATTGAGGTAACTTGAGCGCTTGGTGACTTGAAGCTTATTTTGCTGCTACTACCTCTATACGGTGCTGTACATAGGCAGGTTTGATGTCAATTCAAGAAATATTCGTATGTATCACTCGACCAACAAAACTTGTAATAGAGTAAAGGTTGTTTCTAACACCAATAGCCACGCCAATAGATCTTACAAACCTGGCTTATAGCTTAAGTGAAATCACGCAGTTGACACGTTTTTAAATTACTTCTTAGTTAAACCCTGTTGCCCATACACATTTTCACCTTTTTGCTTTGTCCCTGCTGAGTAAAATGAGTGTACAGGTGTTTACGGAGGAGACGGGGTTCTCTGTCGCTGCTGTTCTTAAGGACAGAAAGAGAGAGGAGTCCCCATTTCCTCACCGCTGGCCAGGTATCGACTTGAAGATGATGACGGAGTGCACAATGCTGGGATTAAGTCTGGAGAAAGATGAGGGGGAAAAAAACGGTCAATATATGATTCAACATTAGACATTAACAATAAGAGTGTTTTTGTGTTGTTTTTAAAAAGGAATTTATATGGTTGTCTTAAAGTGATTTTGTTGTCAGTCCGATAGCGAAGAGTTCGTAATTGTCTCATTCATACCCATTCTACTGTTTTCTGTTTTGCCACCCATCTCCGCTGAAAAGGCTATGGTTGTTCTTTGCCCCGCCTACTGTTCATACCCACTCCCACACCAGGAAGTAACAATGCCAGAAAACCAAAGCAGAAATGATTTACTCATGTTTATCATCAGCCCCATGCGTTTCTAAAGGTCTTTCCAGTTATGTTGGTAGCTTAAAAACTCAGGTCAGATCTTTGTCACAGTGAGACAAAGATTAAAAATAGAACCGTTGTCCAACCAAAGACGAGCTGTGCCAGATATGTTTAAGTAAGTAAGTAAGTAAGTAAGTAAGTAGGGCCTAATGCTGATTGAGCTGTGACCCTAATCTGTCAAATTCAATCTTTTAACTAATCGCATTTCACACATCGTACCCATGTGACGACAAACAAAATCATGCAATGTACACCGGGCCTCCTTCTCTGCAATCATTGTGTTTTTTAGCCGTTGCAGAGCCTTTTCAGTCAGTGTTTAAGCTGCTGTGGACCTTAGCTGTAGCATTAGCAAACTCTGCAGCACTTTTGAGCCCACCCGCTATCAACTGCTCACAGGGATCTTATAGGTAAAACCAGAAGGACATAAATATAAGAGGCAAAATAGCCGGCCTATATATTTGTAGCATAATTTGGAAAAATAGGAAGCGAACATTGTATTAGGGCCTGACCAATATCGGCCGACTGATAGGAGGTATTTTACAATATCGGCCGATAAAAATGCATACATCTTCGGAAACCAAAAAATGAAAACTTCCCATTATGTGCATTTGAAAGAACTCAGAGCTTCAAAATGAGCCCTCACAACCTCCTAGGGCAGTGAAGAAATATCACGGTGAAAATCAGTCTCAAGTTTGTACACCTATTTTATATATTTTATGTTGTAGACCTTTGTGTATAATTTCGGAACCATAAGAGATACAGACTTGCTGTTTTTTGTTTTGGAATCTGCTGAATTTTGTCTTTCAAACGAGCTCCCTCGGACGTACCTACTAAATTTGAATATACAGCGCCCCCTGCTGTCAGAGTTCAATGCTGACACATTTAGAAGCACCATACACAGGATTATAGATGGGACATTTTCCAAAAATATCAGCGTTGCATTTTGGCATCGGCCCTAGAAAAAATAATAAATGTTTAACTATAGACAATTTGAGAGATAAAAAAACACATCAAATTAAACATCAAGTTAAAAAATAATAATAATAAATAAACAAATAAAAATCGGCCTATATATCGGCTATTGGCGATGCCAACTCCTTTCATATCGGTATCAGATGCCAAAAATCCATATCGGTCGGGCCCTACATTACATACCTTTAAAAATATGTACTTTATACAACGCATTTATGTCCAACACTCTCACTCTGCTACACTCTCACTTACAGGAGCAATTCAGCATTACTCAAACCGGTCTGGTTTATTCATCCCTAGTTTCTCCTCAACCCACAGACATGTGCGACTTAGTCATCCTGTCATTGTGTCCCATTTAACGTCAATTGATTTGAGCTAAAAAAAAACACAGACTACACGCACACAAACGACCTTAGCCATAACTGTGGGAATACTGGTGTTTGTAAGCGTCTCCAAACTTGCATGCAACTTTATCTGTGTCCGTTTTAGAAGTACTGGGCAAAGGGATTGACCAGTGGCGGCTGGTCCATTATGGGCGGTGGGGCGCCGCCCCTCCTATCAATTTTTGCAAATAAAAAAGGTTTTGCAAATAAAAAAAGATGGGCGCTGAGGCCAAGCGCCCATCAGAGATTTAACAGGTGAAAGAGGAAGCGAGGGCCTCTACTGTAAACAAACACGAGTAGCAGCTCTGAGCTCATGGACGATCGGAGGACAAACTTCTTATTTGAGAGAGCGGAGAAGCTTCGTGTTGTTGCCTGAGAGGAGGTGAAAGGATTTATTCAAACTAATGGACTTTGGACAACTTTCTTCAGTCAGAAGTCACGTCTAAACGGACTTTGCTGGGGGTATACGATGCTAACTAGCTTGTCTGCTTTAGCTACTGCTTGTTATTTCACACTTTGGGACAACCCTCGCTGACTTGGACAGTTATGTCCCAGGACGTGGACATGTGATGGAGAGAAGATTCAGGACTGTGAGGAGCAGTGGTTTCACTAGGGATAATTACTCTCCTTCATTTTGACAGGCAGGTTTATAAAAATCCGTCATGGGCTATTTTTATCCTTCATGAATTAATCTCACATTAAGCAATTTTTAAAGACATTTACATATAAGCTGCATATTGTGTATGTTAGGAAAAATGTGAGATCGCTGGATAAATGGAGTTTAACTAAACATTTGAACAATCATGGAACACAAATTTTGCTACAGAAATGTGTATGAACTCGTGCGTAAAATTCTCAGAGGCTTATTCAGAGCGTCATCTGCTCCTCATATCAGGGCTCATATTACACTAATACAAATGTAAAGTGGAGCTTATTATTTGCACTTTCTCTTTTAACGTTAATGTTTAAGAAACAGCGGACAATTTTTACCAGTTCGCAATCGCATCACTGCACAGCGCGCCGCGCACAGAAACACACACGGGAGGGAAAGAGAGAGAGAGGGGAGAGAAATAGATGAGCTCGTCCTGAGATTTACGGGAGTTAAAGTTAATGAGCGGCTCCAGATGAGAAGGATATTATTAGCCTTTAACCGCGTTTGGATCGTGGTTTTCTTCCCCGTGTTGTTGTTAGCGCCCAGAAAGTTAGCTAGCAGTGATACAAGTGAAACAGTGAAGCTGCGTTTAGAGAGAGAGAGAGCCCCGCGCGCTCTGAAAAAAAGCAGCCCTGCGTTTTTATTTTAATCACGGCTTGATTTTCAATCTGTCAAAATGACAGACGGCCTTTGAAATGTTCCGTCAAAGCTTAAAATATTCCGTAAATGACGGAGAATTTTCGGTTAATGTAACCTCTGGTGAGGAGCTACGACACAAGAGGGGAACGTCATTCAGTCATTCATTAAGTGAAACAGAGGTGGAGGACTCTCGTCTAAACACGTAAGCTGCACATTATTTCTGAATGGATAATTTGTCTGATGGTTTATACAGGTTTAAACTTGTGGCTCTGAGGCTCATAATGAAACCACAGCAGGTCTGGGACTAATACTGTACATGAAATCAAAGAGGAAACCCCTCCTGTTTTTGTTCTGTTGGTACAAAACACAAATCAGTGGTGCAAAACAAAAATATGTATAGTGGCTATCTTTACACTTTGATTTCATTTTGTCAGAAAAAAGATTTTCCAAAAACATAAATTCATTCTATGCTTTTTTATTTTTTAGTTGAATAAAACTAAATAAGTTATTATTATTTTATGCAGAATATAATCAAAACTAATTTTGATTATATTCTGCATAAAATAATAATATTAAATGCCCCAAACTGTATATAATAAGTTATATTTTATAACTTTATTTTTAAAGTTAAAAACAATGTTTATAAATATCTTTTAAAATATAATTGAAGGTAGGTAGAAGCAACAGCCCCCCTTGTTTTCACATCACCAGCCGCCACTGGGATTGACTGCAATTGAACAGAAATGCTTCAATTGCTACAATTATTAGGCCAAAAGAAGAGTCCCAAAAGAACCATGTGAAGCTTCGTTTGTTATGTCATGGTAAATACGAAGGTGAAACTGTGCGAACGCATGGACATCAGCTGATGGGTTGGTTCATTTATTTAGGAACTCTTTTTTAATTATAGTGTATTCAACAGATCAGAGGGAATATCTTATTATAGAATATCTTTTGAAAACATTCACATCAATTAGCTTCTTTTAGATATGGCTAATAATAACATTGGTAAATGGTCTCAACTTACATAGCCACTTTTCCACCTTCATTAGGATGCACTCACCCATTCACCCTCTCATTCATACACTAGTGTACGCAGACACATTCTATTGTCTATTCATTATTTAAAAATCTTTGCTTTTACCCTTAGATTAAAAAAAATGAATAAAGATTAAACATAACAGGCTGAATGTTCAATAGATTTTCAAATAAAACAACCCTTAAATAAACATAAAAATGTAATGTCTATTTTTGGGATTATTTAGACGGTGCTGTAAAGGATTTGACAAATTCTCGTTATTTCTTCCTTAATTTCAATAATTGTGAATAATTGTAAAATCGCAGTATTTTTATAAAAATAATCTCCATAGTTTTGAATTGTGTAGAGAGTATATGTATTGTATATGTACTTAGCAATGTCCAGTTTTATTTTATTTCTACTCATAGGAAAATATCATAGGAAAAGGGTACCTAATTGAAATATATTTATTGCAAATCCCAAAATCTTGGTATTTTAATAACCTCTTGACAGACACCACATGCCGGACAGTAGTTTTGGTCCGGCAGTTGGGTTTTCCCTCGTTTCTATGTTGACAACTGAGTTGCTGTTTCGTCGCCGTAACCATGCTGATTTGAATAGCTGGTGTCTCCCGCTGGTTTTGTTTGAAGGTGGGAGGTTTGAAACCGATAGATTGCTCACTCGTTACAATTCATATTTGCCAAATTGTGAGTTGTGCACACGACCAATTTGTTTTGAAAGGTCAGCAAAAGCAAAAACAATGTGGATTTACAAAGTCTCCGACGAGCAGCACCTTTTGCTAAAATGTATTAAAAAAAAGGATTTGTGCTGATGAAATAAAGCTTAATATTCTGTATGTAATTCTGTAGCAGATTAATTTAAGAAATGTTTGCTTTTCTCCTTTTTATGCCTATTGCTACGACCAATACAGAATAATAGAAAGAGAATCTGATGTCGTGGTAATTTTGGATTCCTTATAACCCAGAAAAGTACAAAGGTTTGTCAGGACATAATCTTAGTGAAATATGAAACTGCTATTTGATTTCAATAGTTTAATGTAATAAAGAACATAACATAGAAAAGTTGGTGCTGTGTTTTCTATTGTTCAGAATGACACCTGCCTGCCAGCAGTGATAATGTCATCTAGGTTACCAAGTTTCCCAAATCTTTCCTTCGATGCACGAGCTGAATGACAACGGACTCAACATGTAGTTCTACGCCGCTTTTCTCAAATGAAAAATATGTCCAAGTAATTGGCCGTGCGCATTGCGAGACACACGATTGCTACTAGCACCGAGAATACTTTGAGTTTCGCACAAGGCGAGATACACATCGAGTTTGTTTATAGCATTTAGCATTTATTGTGAACGCATACAAACATGATTCTCCTGCAGCCACATTTGATTGGCCAGCAGGCCAAAGGAAGCAAGGCTCGATAATTCTGATTGGTGAACATACCCATCACTCAAACAGTGGAGGCACAAGAAAAACCTTCAGCCTTTGCGGTTAAGTTACCGCAGCAGTTAAAACCTCAATATCGATGCAGTAAAGATTAATTGTACAGTAGGGCTGTGCCATATCACATCGTGCACCGTTATACCGGTATCATTTTTTGACACCAGTGTAAACTTTCATACTGCTGTAGATGATATATTTTGCATGCACAGCTGATTTTAGGACCAGACAGAGATTGCAGCTAATGCTAGGCTCAGAGTCACTCAAAGCAGCAGCATTAGCATGATGACTGTGGAGCTTCAGGGGCAGGAGCTTAAAAATATCTAATGATATGAATGAAGCATGTTGCTTGAGCTGATCAAATTTGTGAGGAAAGGGCTCAGGATTTGCATCTTGGATGAACTCCAATAAGTTGTAGCATTGCCTAGCTTGCAAGGTAACTTTCCTGAGCCTGGCGACAACAACAACACGGTGAAGAAAACCACGTTCCTAACACGGTAAAAGGCTAATAATATCCTTCTCATCTGTAGCGCTCTTCTAATGGCGATGTCCTATCTAGAGTTTCTAATAGGTCTGAGGCCAAACTGCTCAAACGTTTGGTTATGCTTTCCAACTAGGCTCTGACATATCTCACACGTGACTGTGCGGTTGTCAGTGTCGTCACCTTTGCACTCTGCCGCTGCATCTTGTGAACCGAACATGGTGGGCGCTCTTCCTCTCCAGATCCTTCACGTTCCGACTCACGTTCTCGTTTTCCTGTGATGCCCCCTCTGGCATGGAGGAGACCTGAAGGGTAAAATGGAGTAAAGCCATTATTTGAAGATATTTCAAAATTAGACAAAAGCAGTGAGACAGGTTGTCATACAAGGCATTGAAAGTAGCCTTGAAAATGTCGTAATATATTGCTCAGGATTCAAAACTGACCTGGATGCTGAGGCACAGCAAACTCATGGTAAATTCGGCTGCTGGTGATGGTCTGGTTGGTGTCTGGCACTGAGTGGTATCCTGGAACACAAAGGATATAAGAAAATTAGTGTGCTGGTACTTGGAAACAATACATGATATTAGAACAGAACATTAAATACTCCAATAATGCCACTATCCACTTGTAAAAACCTGATTTATGTCATCCAAGAGTACTCACCATGATGCTGCTGTGGTGGCATTCGTTGCTGCTGCGTCTGCTGCGTCTGCTGCTGTCCCACTGCACTGGAGCCCGTCTGCTCCTCACTGTCAAAGTTCAACAGGATGCTCCCGCTGCCGTTTGCTTTGGTAACCGAACTGCCCGACACGCCATGCACTATCGGGAGAAACCAAGAAGACAACCTTTTAATACAGCCAATGGCTTTTAAATGGCTCTAAAAGGCAATGTAAAGATACTAAATGCAGATGAATTGTAATAAAAGTTAAAGATTAATGTTATCCCCTCATAAAATAACGTTTGCTGAGTGTTTTGTTTCATTCATGCATGTTTGTGTGTAACCATCCAGTCTCTCACCTTCTAAAGAGCTCCACCATACACATTCAACCTAAGCATTTCAACCCTCAAATTTCCACAACTACGAAGCAGGTCTTGATTTTTAGAGTTATTGAAACTTCCTCACTCATGTCTAGAATAACTTTTCTACACTAAAATATGACTGGTTATTTAGATTACATTAATATGAACAACTCACACCAGTGGCCGATTTTATTTCATTAGGCTACTTTTAGGTGACCAGTTGAGTTTCTGTCCCAGCCTTGTTTAGTCGCCGTTAGCATTAACATGTTGTCGCTAGCTTTAAAATTACATATGCCCATATTTACTTCGATTTAGTCTGTGAAAGTTGAGTTTTTAAAAGTGGTGAGAGCCAAAACTGGTATTGGTTCAGTATCGGATATTTGTAGCCGATACCTGATATCGTATTTTTTCGAGTATCGGCCATTACCGATACCAGTATCGGATTGGTGCATCCCTAGTTGTAACCTTTACTTTAACAGTAAATGTTTAACTAAAGGATATTTGAGAGATAAAAACAAAAATTACACCAAATTAAATTACTGAAAATATCGGCCTATATATCGGCTATCGGCCAGGCCAATCCCCTTCATATTGGTATCGGACCCCAAACACTCCATATCAGTCGGGCTCTAGATTTAATTATCTGTGCCAATTCCAAAGTATTGAATAAAATGCCTGAATAAGGGGAACTTCCATGATTCCCTGGGCCTTGATTTTTTGCCCAGTTTTGCACAGCCCGCATGAAAGCATTTAATCAGAATCAGATTTGAATAATGTTACATCCCTGTTTTTCGATTGCAAACAAATGTGTTTTGCTTCTACCTGCCTCGGGCTGCCACAGTAAATAACGCCCCCCAGTGTGTAAAAGTTTGCATAATGATTTGCAATGTACACAGACCTTAGACCTAGTAATAAAAATTTAAAAAAGGCCCAACGAATTCAAAACTCGCACAAAACCTAGCTCGTGTTAAATTTACTTACTAGTATTTTAAGTTGTACAATGTAAAAATACCACTGCGAAGATGACATACAGAAGGACAGATCAGGTGGGAATCAGTCTGTGGCTGTACATACCTTGTCCGTTGCCATTGCCGTTTCCGTTACTGCCAGACTGCTGCTCCCCGGGCGAGTACGCCATCATCCCCCCGTTCCCGTTCCCATTGGTGGACGGTACGGACGCCAGAAGACCTGTAATTAAAAACAATATGATTGAGTGTAAGTTAAAGGTTAAAGTTAATATTCAACTTCCGGGTTTCAGCCGAGGGTAAAGACTATTTCCTGTCTGTGTTTTATTCCTATGGAGAGTTAGCCGTGTCTTGCTGAAATAAACATGAACACTACGTGGCAGCTGTAAAGTTTTGCAACATGTTAAAAACTTTACTCGGGATGTAAATACTTCACTGGAGAGGACTTCTGAACTTTATTTCAAGTGAGCTTTCAAATGAGGCGTTGGAGCAACTGGAGAGCGCTGCGGAGTATGTACCAGCTTTTGATAAAGCAGACGCTCAGTGGGACAGCGATTAGCCCGCTGCCACAACTCTATGGAGTAGTACTAGTACCAGTAGTACTAGTACTAGTACCAGTAGTACTAGTACTAGTACCAGTAGTACTAGTACTAGTACCAGTAGTACTAGTACTAGTACCAGTAGTACTAGTACTAGTACCAGTAGTACTAGTACTAGTACTAGTACTAGTAGTAGTAGTAGTAGTAGTAGTAGTAGTAGTAGTAGTAGTAGTTTAAACAATAACACAAACATTTCCGTTATTTGTGTACAACACGACCGAAAGGGTTTAGGCTGAAGTGAAAACGTATTATGCCTAACCCAGTTTCCATACTTCCACGAGAAAACAAACACAAACATTTATAGAAAACAATATCAAGTGTCAAACAGAAGAGAAATACGCATGTATTTAGAATTGATTTCAACATAAATTTCAAATATTCCAACATATATGTATATATACACATTTGTTTTATGTTAATTTATTTAAAACTAAATCATGTCATCATTTAAATTCATTCATTATGGATCTATTAAAGTCTTTCACTAGTTTCTTACTTTATTCATCCTAAGCTTATATATTTTTGAATGATAGTAGATTTATACAACTTTTTGAAAGCTTTGACTGTTTCACACTGTTTTAACTAATCTTTCAAATCGTTCCACAGATTAACACCTCTTACAGAAATACATAGACTTTTTTTAAATTCTTTTTAGCTTTTACTTTTTTGAAAATGGCAGTTCCTCGGAGTTTATACTGACTTTTCCTGTGTTCAAAAAGCTGCTGGATGTTAGGAGGGAGAAGATTATTATGTGCTTTGTACACTATTACTAAAGTATTAAGATCAACAAGATCATGGATTTTCAATAGATTTAGCTCTACAAAAATAGGGGTTGTTGGTGCATAGAAACCTGCTTTAGTGATAATTCTTATTGCCTTTTTTTGGAGTAGGAAAATAGGATGAGTATTGGATTTGTAATTGTTTCCCCATATTTCCAAGCCATAATTTAGGTAAGGAAGTATGAGTATGAGTTATAGAAATCAAGTGCAGTTTTCATTTTACCAATTACAGCAATGGTTTTTGCCAATTTTGTTTTTAATGTACTTGTATGCGATTTCCATTCAAGTTTTCCATCAATGATGACTCCTAAAAATTGTTTGCTTGAACTTGTTCAATTTCTGTATCATTTATTTTTAAAGTTGTATGATCATTAACTTTTCTATTTCCAAAATAATATATTTTGTTTTACTCAGATTCATTGAAAGTTTGTTTAGATCAAACCATTTCTTTTAGAACTGTGAGCTCGTCTTCTACTGTAGAAAGGAATTGTTTCAGATCCTTTCCAGAGCAGTACAGGCTGGTATCATCCACATATAATAAACATTTAACGTTTTTCAAAGCTTCACAAACATCATTAATATATATTAATTTTTTTTCGACATTGTGCATATGTACATATTGGTATCTGTTGCCAAGATAACTTTCCAGCCAGGCACATGCAGATCCCCTGACACCAAATGTTTCAATCTTTTTTAAAAGCCTTGTATGGTCTATGGTGTCAAAGGCCTTGCTCAGATCGATAAAAACACCCACTGCATATTCACTATTTTCTATTGCTGTAGCCATGTCTTCCACAAGAGCCATGATTGCGGTTGTAGTCGATCGGTTTGATCGAAAACCATATTGATGTTCACTTAACAAATTGTATTTGTCAACAAAATTGTCAAGCCGAATTACAAATAACTTTTTTCGGCATCCGCGCAGTGATATCTTCACTTTATTGTGCGGATGCCGAATTACTCCTGGTCTTATTACGCCATACAATATAGTTCCCCTTTTTATCCGCCTAGAAAATCTACATTGTTTAATATTGTTTAATTATACTTTGTAGTGTAACACTTCACGTAACCATATTTAAATAGGGAAAACGTGGAAGAGTTTGGTAGCTTCTATCTTCACCTCGTTTGGAGCTATAGAGGAGAAGAGAGAGGCTAAATGCTAACGCCGTCTGTGCTGTGTTTACGTTACAGAAGGCACACGTGGAGACCAGACAGGTACAAATGAACTCGTCAAAGCTAAGGTAAGAACATATCTCAGTATGTAAAAACGGTGGCCTAATCCTTTAACATATTGTGTAGAGATCTGGGGAAATGCGTATAAAAGTAATATTGACCCATTGTTTAAAGTTCAGAAAAAGGCAATAAGAATAATCCATTTAGCTGGATACCGTGAACACACTAATCCTTTATTCTTTAAATCAAAAACATTGAAATTTGAGGACCTTACTGAATTTAAGATGGCTCAAATCATGTTCAAAGCCTCACAAAAGTCGTTCCTGAATGTACAAATTATGTTCTGCAAACGAGAAATGTCAAATACAACTTGAGAGATAAAATGAGTTTCGATATACAATACTCCAGAACAACCATGAAAAGCATGTGCCCCACGAGCCGTGGTGTTGAAATATGGAAAAATCTAGATCAAAATATCAAACTTTGCAAAATCTGGTACATTTTTAAAAAGTTTACAAAGAGTCTTAGATATCAACAAATATTGTCAGTGTTGTATCACATTCTTTTGCTGTCGTTTCTTTATTTTTATTTATTTATTATTGTTCTTCATTATTTGTTGTTACCTTGCCCTATGTTCCTTTGTGTATTATTTGCTACCTTGTAAATGTTAAATGTAATGTTATTGTTTTTATTTTTGGGGTGGGCGCCTATAAGCCTTTGGCTTCGGCCCACTCCCTTTGAGCAGGTTAACTGCTCAAACAAATAAATAAACTAAACTAAACTAACTCAACTAACTCTGGCCTGTGGGCTGTAAACTTTTAGATTTGGGTAGAGCTGACCTGGAGAAAATGCACTTGGGTAAGGCAAGGGGTTAAGAGGTGAAAAGTCCCGTCTTCCTTCCTTACCTAGTCCCCGGTAGCGGCTGAGCTGCTGGTAGATCTGCTTCATCCTCTCGATGTTGAGCCGGCTGGCCTCCGCGTGGTGCACCATGGGCTTGGGGTAGTGCACTCCGATGATGCACTTCGCCGCTGCCTGCACCGACTCCGGGGCGTTCCAGGGGTCATAAATATACTTCGCAGGAAAACCTCGAAGGATAGGTAAGTAACGTCTGAAAGCACAGGAAGAAATCAGACATGCCGGCTAGTGCGAAGCCGACGAGTGCTTCAACAGAACAAGGAAGAAACATCTTATAGGAGGTTAAGTCTGATAGGAAGAAGTAAGTACTACAACAAACTGGTATTTAAAAAAAAAAAAGGAGAATATAGTATATGTACTCGTGTAGTAAGAGCATGCTGTTATTCCTTAAAAGTGTATAGAAAATAAAACTAAAAGGAAGAGAAAAAAAGAGAATAAAAGAAAACCACAAACATCCACAACACTACACAAAATAGTATGGTTCTCAAGCACTGGAGTGAGTAAACAACACAGTGCTCAATCCTGATGAGAGACAAGGGCTGTGGTCCCAAGCAACAATTACTTAAACGCAGCCATCAAAGAAATTGTCCGAGAAAAGTAAGCCAAGAGTCTAAAAGCCGGAAGTCTCACAGTAGATTTGCTAAATTCCTCCAAACGAGTGGTATTTTAGTTTATTTTGTATTCCTTGGTCTGATGTGTCATGGATTTCCTCCGTTTGACAAAGAATGATCACCTACCTACGTGGTGCGACCTTACCGAGAGTCCAGAGAGCGAGGGAGGAGACAGACAGAGGAGGGGGGCTGTGAAGGCTGTGTGGGGAGTGGCACAGTGCAGCTCTGGGAGGCAGCAGAGAAAACAAAAAACAGGCCTAGGAGGAGTTGGGTGGGGAGGATGAGGGGTGGGCTGGTGGTGGGGGGGCGGGGGGTTACAATGGCACTCCCATTTTGGACCGTCAACGCTGAGGCACGACCGCGCTTCCCAGTGGATGGAGGCGTAGCAGACTTCTACTGTAATATGCAGTTAGAAAGCAGAGAGTATTGACCCACCCCGGTCCCTCCCAGCACACCCACCCCCGTTTGACCAGAGCCGGTGCACAGTGGAACAGTTCTGCCAACGAGTCTATGGCTTTTTAAATAAGATAGCTTGGTATCGAACGCTCGCTAGTTATGGTTTTAGCTTATGGGGGAAGTAAGTGACGTGTTGGTGAAGAAATTAACGCTTTATGTTCAATTAGCGCTGAGGCAATATGAATGCTAGCCCAAAACCTTTAGCGTGTATCCCACACTGCATAATCTATAGTAGCCACATGGAAGTTTGCAAGATAAATCAAAGTTGAATCAAAGTTAAATTGACATGAAATCTTCTGGATAACCCTAATAACTAGTTACGAGTGCAGTTAGCTTTATTCACTTACTTCTCCTCATGACATTAGCATCTTCAGTTCCTGTCTAAAAGGTAGACCCTACTGTGTGTGCGGTGGATGATAGACGTGGTCCACTGTGCGACGCGGCCCCGCCCCATAAGTCTCTCCCCATGATCAGAGGAGAACTGAGAAACGAGCTCATGCCTGCTCCCCGCACTCCCCTTTTAGACTGTAGTGGTTGTCTTTTAAGCGGGTCAGCCGGCCAGAGCCTACCTGCTGACTCTTCCCTCCCACAGCCACAGCGCCGCACTCTGGGCTGGCCCACTAGGGGACCCCTCATTTCACCAAAAAAGACCACTACCCTGTTGCCAGGAAGATCGTCCACCTGCCAGTGACAAGCAGCCCTGGAGCACAGCGGGTGAGGATGGCCTTAACACTATCGCTAAGCACGGCTACTATTACTAACCTGCCGCTAACACCGGCTTCTTCAGAACTTTCTAATAAAAAAATGTCAAAGCTAAATCCAAAACCTCTTGCATGTCTGTAAAAATGCCAACTGGTGAAACTACTGTAATATCTAAAAGGTCTACAATGAATGGATCTATAAAATATATTATCAATATATACATTATATAATATATAATGATATATAATATATTTGAATATAATAATACCAAAAGACCAACATGAAGTGTCAACTTACATCTGTGTTATTTTATATAGAATGCAGTGAGTGTCCTACTGCAAGTCAATATGCTAGCTTCAAGTTAGCCATCCGCTACTCCAGGGCTGCCTGTCCCTAACAGGTCTGCATTCTGCTAAGCAGAGCACCACTGAACATTTCACAAAGGGCCGGATGAGGGGCTTCGCCCAGCGCTAGGACAATGGACCGGCTTGCGTGGCACAGCGTGGGTAACGAGTACCGGCGCTAGTTGCAACCCTGCGATGGCAGACAACTGGTCCAACGCCTCTCCTCACTACCCTCTGGGGAATGCTTCATAGTCCTCTATGTAACAAATGCAGGCCAGGCGTTTGTATTTCCTCCCAAGCGGTCAGAATCCCCTTTGACGAAATGAGACGCCACCGAGTTCCAAACCTGCCCAGAAGGTGCTGCTGAGGCGCGAGCGAGAATTCAAGTGTCCTTCAGGGTTGCACACAAACAGAACCAAGCAGCCACAGAGTCTCAACTCAACCCTAGTCCCATTCAGGGCGGTCATGGCAGGCCGTGCCGGAATGGAGGGTCCTGAGAACAGCTGAATCAGCTTAAAAGCAATCAGGTATAATCAACAAGGAGGAGAGAGACAGCTGAACTTTTCTCCCAGTCCCCCGAACACAGACAAAGCCACATAAGAGAAGTTTAACAAGCACAACGTCTGCCTTGAAAAGCATCTGACGGCAACAGGTAAACGGATATATATAAACCAAAGTAATACGCAGACGGGTCACAGACATTCACACACATTCAGAGTCAAAAGACACTATACTGAACACATCTGACAAAAGACTGCTTCAAAAACTAACATGCTGCACTGCAGTATAAAATACGATTTATCCAACAGGGAAATCTTTAACGGGGTAAGGGGGAATTGTGTACCTCACTTACCAAGGAGCCTGGAGGTCCCGCGTCTGCCCCCATCTCTCCACCACTAGCCCTCAAAACGATATAATTGGAAACGTCTGATTATCATCTTAACTAACTTAAGAACAACCACTTCTACTACAATTTGGATTCGTTTTAATAAATCAACTGCACAATGTCTGATAAAAGACTGTTAACAATGCTAATCACGGGAATGCTAAAATGCTAACTGTGGCTCAGCGATTTTGGCTATGTAGCTGATTTTTTCAAACAAGTATTGGGATTGTCTTTGTATTAGCGAGTAGTTTTAAAGTTCAGTGTACACTTTAAAACATCTCTAGTAGTATTAATAATAATTTAAAAAAGGACTGAATTATGAGATGCTAAGCTAACACTAAACTCACATGTGTGTTTAGGGTTAGCATGCTTTAGAAGACGATGCGGACAGTTAGCAAGTAGGCTAGTCCGGGAAACTTTTCAGCGTCCGTTAGCCTGCTCAAGTTTTCTGCTGTCGTTAAACGATCAACCAAGTTTAGGTGAGGTCAAAGCCTAGTAAAGACCTTTTGAGATTTTACTTTAGCTACAAATTGGCGTAGAAAAGTGTCCTCTGAACTAAATGCTAAATCATTATCGGTCAAGTTTTTGCTTTTTGTGGGGTCGGAATTGGATACACATCAAATGGCCACTAAACACCATCTTATAAAATGTTAATGATAAAGTAGCCAACCACAGAAAAAACACAATTGCAGAGGCTTTGCTACATTTTACAGGTAGCCCTTTAATTTACAAATCAAAATCCAAATGTAGCAGTCATAATTCTAATAATAAAGTATGCTAATGCTACTGTAGTAGTAACCATACAGTCATGTTGCCCGCTACAGTGTGGGTTAGACATGTTTTGCATGTTTGCTTGTATGCAAAGCAGAGAAACATACATTCCATATCAAGATCTGTACTATCAGCAACTAAAATAAATATTGTCTTTTAATAGATCATTATTTCCACATTGTCATTTTTTTCCCTTTGGGCTTCCCTCACCAGGGTTGCCACAACAAATAACCGGACACCTAGATTTACAAGTTTTTCTATAAGTGTACATTGGATGCCTTTGAATTTTCTTTCCTAGTTATATGGTTAATTATTTTTTATGCACAAACTATACATTTCACTGCGCATAAAATTGATTTGTTATTGGATTTTCGTTAGTTGACTTTTAGGTCATGCAGCAATGAACAACTACATTAGAAAGTTAGATTCATATAGTTGATCAAGTCATGTAGATATTGTTGTGAGTGGTGAGTTTCTAGTAGGGCTGAACTATTTTGCGACATATCTGATCTTTTTGGACAAGTTTTACCATGATTAATGGAAGTCGCTGCTGTTTGCTAGATGTAATTGTCATTTCAATTTGATAGCGATTGGTCCTTTACCCATAATTTCTACCCACAATAACTTTTTGTGTTAACTTTCAGTATGAACGAAATGTATTCTCTACTATGTTCCCTCCTCCTTTACACTCTTTACACATTGACTGTTTTGTCCCAGAGAGACAGGGGAGCAGGGGTGCCTTCCAGTGGCTCATCGTCATCAGCAGCAGCACCTAGGGGCGAAGGGGGGAGCGGTACCCACCTGATGAAGTCCCCGTTGGGGTCGGTGCGACGGCCGAAGCCCACGGGGCAGTAGCAGTGGAAAAACTGCTGGAAAAATGAACTGCATGACAGCCACATCCAGCTCCCGGCGTTCACACTCCAGTCAGCATCCAAGAGGAGTTCCTCAAACACCTACAGCAACAAGGGTGGGATTAAACAGGATGGGTTACATTTTAGAGGAAATTGGATTTTGCCCAATATTTTTGGTGATTATATGTTGATTGTTCAATAATATTCAATATATTTGATTACAGGTGCATTATGCACCTTTTGAAGTGAAAAAGTATGTGTGCGTATTTGACCTTGTAGTGACCCACCGGCTGTATGAGTGGTCAGCATGGCACCTTTACTTTCCATCACAGTGGTCTCTAGGACCCTCCAGGATCAATTGTTTGGAAGGT
Source organism: Neogobius melanostomus (assembly GCA_007210695.1). Classification (NCBI taxonomy): domain Eukaryota; kingdom Metazoa; phylum Chordata; class Actinopteri; order Gobiiformes; family Gobiidae; genus Neogobius; species Neogobius melanostomus. The sequence continues at coordinate 188,513 of VHKM01000891.1, forward strand.
TTTCACTGCTGACAGAGCCTCTCACCAGAAAACCTACAAAATAACTGATCCTGAGTGCTGTAAAGGCCACCGTGATTGAAAGTAAAGGCGCCATGCTGACCGCTCACACAGCCGCTGAGTCACTACAAGGTCAAATACGCACAAATATTAACTTTTTTTCCCACATAAAAAAGTTGCATAATGCACCTTTAAGAACCCTTTCTAGTGGCATCTTTAACTTTGCAAACATTACTTGTAACATGGCAAAATACATTTTTATTTATTAATTTTTTATTATATGAACAACTTTATCATCATGCAACTTTCTCGCTTTCAAACATGCTGATTACCATCATTTTTTATTTATCAGTGTATTGTTGGTATGTTATTCATAGCTTGCTAAATAACACGTATGAGAAAGTAAGTTATGCTTTGTGTTGTAAAATTAAGCTCTTGAGGTTCTACAAAAAATAATTAATGTGGTGATTCATTTTCAAACGGCGTCTTCAGCATGTCGTGGCAAGCCACAACCCAAATAAGAATATGAACGTTTACTTCATAATAAAAGGACAACATTTTGGCATTTGCACACTTTCACAGTACAACGACAAAATATAGTCAAGCATTAATCTTGGGCTTCTTGTAAAAAAATTAAAATTAAAATTAAAGCCGCAAGCGGCATCGAACGGCCCTCGCGGGCCGTGCCTCCTTTAACGCCTTTGTAACAGTACCGAGGGCGCTAACGAGCTTACTACATTTTATTGCCCTGATGTTCCATAAGTCTTTGTCAGTAAACATCAAAACTACATTTTTAGCCTCTCCATGTAAATAATGGCTCCAACCTGCAGAGGGCGCTAGCGCGCCCCAAATCTTTTTTATTTCACAAGCAGCATTGGACGGCCCTGACTGGCCGTACTTCCATGACCACTGTCCAAAAGCTCCTTACAGAGGGCGCTAACGCGCTGTAATTTTGTATAAGGTGAGATTTATGTGTCAGTCCCATTAGAATACATGGGCGGCCTCGGTCGTCACCATGGCAACACCGTACAAAATACGGTATGGGTCCCATTGGCTTTTTTGACCGGGATGCCATCAGCTATTTTTGTGCCGAATTTCCTCCATTTCCGAGAAACTAATTATTTCCCATAATATATTTTTCTTCTCAGCCTACAGGGGGCGCTATCGCGCCCAATGTCACATTTTCACATTTGTTGTGTCCGGGGGTGAAAGGTCAATAAAATGTATATTTCCGATTTTTAAATCGGAGTTTGTTTGTGTGAATGGGAGCAATTTGCAGTTTACGATAAATCGAAAAATTGTTCGTACAGATTGCGGCTTCGCTGCACACAAACCGTAAAACTTAGCCAAAAAATGTGGATAACTTTTGATGCCCCACATCTCGAGATGAGCTGGAGGGATTTGGAGCTCATTTGGTGAAACGCCCTAGGAGGAGTTCATTAAAATGCGACGTCAGCGAAAACGCTTAACGACAGTTAAGTGATCGTCTTTCAGGTATGGTCCAGAATAACTTGTGACTGATGACGGAAGAAGTGACCAATGCGCTTGTTTCTGATAATGTGAAAATTGCTCCAATTAATTTCAGGGTTTCCCACTAATGCATTAGTCTATGGCGGCCCGCCATAGTCTATTTTTATCCGCCACAGTCTCATCTCCCCTCTCTTTCTCTGTCTCTCACCCAACACCAACATCTGCAGCAGAGGTGCAGGTTTAACAGGACAAATAAGGAGCAGTGAACAATGTCTCACTGTTTAAGTAGCCTATTAGTATTACAAAAAATGAAGGCAGCTTCGCGTAGTTTTGTTTTCGCTTATAAACTAAAAGACCACATGGCTAATTTGCATATTAAACCTCTTTACTGCGCTGCTAATGCAGCTGTCACTATAATGAATTAAACCAGAGGTCACGAAATGGCGGACCTCAGTCTGGGTCCGGACGCACGCGCCCGTCCGAACCCGAAACTTGGATCCAAACTTTAGACCCGACGTGACTCCCTCAGTCCTGCAGCTGCGTCTGCGCTGTATCACCCTCGCTCTCTCTCCCTCTCTCTCCCCCTCACGCTACGCTAATCCTGCGCTACGCTGAACAGAAACGGCTGCAGAATGATTTAAATACGGCTCGCTAAAGATTTAAAAAGATGCTAGTCATCTAATTAAATATGCACGCGCGATAGTTACGCACAAACAGCGCGGCTGTTTCTCCATCGTTTAAAACAAAAGAGCAGCGAGCAGAACCAAACCTGGACTAAAACAGGACCAAACAAGGACTTGGACTAAACAGGGCTCATTGTTGAGCTGAGCAAAGAGGAGAAACACAGCATCAGGCTGAGGTTCTGAGCCTGTATCTGAGAGCTGCAGGGGCGGAGCTGAGAGAAGAATCAAGGGCCTGCACCCTTGGAAAAAAACTGACCCATTACATTATTTAAAAAAAAAAAAAAACTGTACCCTATGTAAATTAACCAGAAATTATTCTTTTTACAGCAGCATAATAGCCAAAAAGTTTTTTTTTTTGCTTAAAATGCACCAGAATGCAGGAAAACACATCTAAATTAAAAAAAAAAAAAATCGCCCGGGGAGGGCCTCCGGACCCCCCCACCCCCCTCCCAAGGTGGCGCTCTCTCCCACCACAGTCTCCTTGAAATCTGTGGGAAACACTGAATTTAAACATTTTTAATGATTATCCTAATTTATTACAAGTATTGCCTTCCTTTTTGGTCCAGTTCCAATGAGCATAAAACACATCACAGTGCCTGATTTGCTTATGGCCTACATCAGCTAATGTTGTAATATGTAATGAGTCGACAGAAGAACAAAAAAAGGAGGAATGGACAACGAGCATTAACAAAGATCTGATGCACTCTCGCTCTAAAATGTAAAATCCTTTATTAGACATGGGCCATTGGCAACGCGTTTCCACTTGCGTGGTCTTCCCCAGGGCATACCCATATAAAGAGTCATGTTAAAATACATGGAATGTCTGGCGTTAGTTTTCCCACTTCACCATTGGTAATCATTACTACATGACACTAAATCCTCCCACTTCTTTACTTTCTGGACTGGAAATGACTCACATTAATGACAATATTTAGAATATACAAACATAGGGATGTTCAAACATCAAGGTAGATATTAAAATAGGTTGCATGAGTCAGGAAAATGTTACTTTATTTAACTTTAATTACACGCTACCATTCCTCAACCCTGATTCATCACTTTATCCGGTGGTTTAAAAAAACAACATCCGCATAGCTTTGCTAGAGGCATTGTGAATAAAAGATGAAAGGGCATGCGGTTATTTTTACCTTTAGTGAAGTTTGTGTTTAAACTTGAATGGCATTTGGACTCCAGCCTGATTCAATGTTAAAGCAGTTGGTTTCAGAAGTGGGAGGAAAGAAGGACGAAGGTGGGTGGTGATTTGGATTACATTTGTTTATTGTTATCTATGACCTTCCGTTTTTGTTTTGTTTAAATGTGCTGTATGAATTGAGTGGATTGGATTGGATATGCACTTCAGAAGATTTCAAAGGGTTTAAGAGTGACCTAGACACGAAAAACAGGGCCATAAATAATGAAATGAGGTAAAGATGTTTGAGCTGAGGCCTTATCTGTGTCTGATTGGAATATGAAGTTTAAAGTGCATATGACACATTAGACAATTTTTTGCAAAAACAGAGTTAAGTGACATAGATGGGGCAAACAATACTTTTGTCGCTCTTTAGTCACTTTTTTGCTTTTCTGGCACATTTTTGTCGCTTTTTTGTTGCGTTTTCATCCTCATTTCCGTTGCTATATTGACACTTCATACCCCCATGTTCTCCTTTGTGGTTGTCCGTTCATTGTATGTGTTACCGTTCATGTCGTGTCTTGCCTGTGTACCCGTATCCTGTGGAGAGAACCTGCTTTTGTCCACGCACCTCTGTAAGTGCCACTTTGCCCGTTTTTGTTCTCCATCTTTTTGTATGTCTTGGACAAGTTCCATTAAATTTAAGTTGACGACAATTTTGGGATGCTCTGTATCTTTGGGGTCTCTTTTCCACCACACAACCCCAAATTGTAACACACTGTTCTGTTTTCTGGTTCTATATGACAAATATTTCAGTAAAGGTTTCGAAAAAAGTGTCCGGTATCGGTATCGTAAAGAATAGAACGGTTAGAGATGCACCGATCCAGCTTTTTTGCTACCGATACCGGGGTTTGAGTATCTGCTGAGATCTGATATTAACCGATACCAAGAGACTTTCTTAAAAGTATCTTTCTCTGAGTGAAACATTTAATTGACTCTTCTCCATTGTAAGATTAATAAAGTCATGTTATATTGTCACATTACAGATCTATTATCCATTATATCTATTGATAAACTCTTGGATAAACATTTAACGACTTTTCTACACTAAATATCCTTGTGTATATATGACAGGCTTTAGGTTACATAAATATAAACAACTCGCATTAAGTGATCTGAACATTACGAATATATGCAATCAATTATTTCTTAAAGTAAATACAAACACTAGGCCTCAGTAAGTGGTCGATTTTATTTTATTAGGCTACTTTAGGTATTTTTCTATCATTGTTTCTGTCCCAGGCTCGATTAGTTTTCGTTACCATTAGCATGCTTCCGTTAGCTTTAGCATGCTATTGCTAACGGCAGAATTTTACATTTTACATTTGCGGAGGTTAAAACTAACTCAGCGGTCGGATTCTCCAGGTTCTTAGCTTTACAATGATATGCAGCATGTCCATATTCACTTCGATTTAGGAGGTAAAAGTTGTGTTTTTAAGGCATTGAGAGCCAAAACTAGTATCGGTTCAGTATCGGATATTTGTAGCCGATACCCGATATCGTATTTTTTCCAGTATTGGCTCCGATACTGGAAAAAATACGATATCGGTCGGATCGGTGCATCCCTAGTAGAGCTGGGCAATTAATCGAAATTTCATCGAAATCTAAATAATCGTCATAGGACTTTATAATCGACAGGTTTACAGTCATTTCTTTGGCAAAAAAAGCCCCTAGTTTGGGAGTTTGGACAAGACAATGGAAGACTTTTGCGTGTTAAATGAAACTGGAGAAAAGCATTTGTTTTTGTTTGAGCTGAGGTTTGAATAAAAGATGTATTTAATTTTATGAATCAGCAAGATGTATTTAATTTATTATGAAAAAACAAAAAAATCGAATCAAATCGAGATTAATATGGGGAAAATAATCGTGATTTATTTATATACAATATCGCCCAGCCCTAATCCCTAGTAAGGGTGCCCACAGCCCTAGTTAAAACCCCATCTGTGGTTCTGTACCTTCATGCCCTCCTCCCAGCTGATCCACAGGTCTCCTCGGGTCAGGAAGCAGGCCACGGCGTGTCGGGCCAGGTGGTGGATCCAGCCCTCCTGCCGCAGCTGGGTCATGATGGCGTCGATCCAGGGGAACCCCGTCTTGGCCTCGGCCCATTTGGCCAGCGCCTCGGGGTTCCGGTCCCACGGGATGCGCACGCAGATGGGGTTGCCCTCCATCTTGTCGAAGCGCGGGTTGTTGGTGGCGGCCGTGTAGAAGAACTCGCGCCAAAGCAGCTGGCCGTAGAGGGAGAGCGGAGGGGAGCTGTTCTTCTTCACCTGGATGGAAGAGGACACGAAATGTTAGGGCAAGCGGCTCAACATTTCAACCGTTGTATGATACTGAAGTGAGAAAGGTATTTCGGGGTGCCCGGTAGTGACGGAAAAACACTTGACGAATATTGAGACCGTTTATTGTCACAAGGCTGGGCGATGTATATTAAAAATGAATCTCTATATTTTTGGGGACTCTCTCGATAGGACGATAATGAAGCGATAATTTTGCAAACCATCAGAAAAAAATGTTTTGCAAACACCTTTTCGCTCTAAAAAGATAAATGTCCTACGAAAGGACAGAAAAAACACTTTTCCTCCCTATTTTATTCCACTTCTCCCCCTATTTTTCTTTACTCCTTCCCCCATTTCTTGACTGTTGCTTATCATCAAAACAGCAATTTCAATATTATCTTAGGTGATAAATGTTGCTCTTGTGAACTAAACAGTGCAGTGCAAAAGGAAAAAAAAAAGTATTATCCAGCAATACTAGGCCTGTAATCTGGAATATATAATCTTTTCTTCAGGTTTGGTTTTAACACTAGGAGTGCGCCAATATGTCGATTTTGTGATACATCGTGAATCATAACGGCATGGAGAGATGCCATTACTTTTTATGCCGATGTCGATGCTTTTGATGAGGTCGTCGTCGCGCATATGAGGTTGCAGCGCTCTATTGCTTTCCCAGTCAACAGAGTGCCAGGAATACAGTCCGGACAGTAGAGGGCAGCACTTCAGCTCTAAACACTACGGAGGACCAAACACCATCATTTAAGGTTAAAATTATTGTTTTTTTAACCTTACATTTTTGTCAGTGACGTAACCTGCCACTGACACTGGAGTATCAGTCCATTTTCAGTGAGTAAATCAGGTATAATTTACTTAAAGAAAAAGTGGTTTATGAAGTAACCGTGTTTGAAAAAAGGTTAATATGTGCATGTATTTCTTTTAACCCCCACCTGAACAGAGCAGTTTGGCTTTACCCAAATTACAGAAAAGTGACGAAAATGTGACAAAAATGCAACAAAAAAGCCACAAAAGAGCAACAAAAAAGTGAAAACAAAAAAAAAAGTCAAAAAAAGTGACGACAGCGTGGCAACATCGCGAGGAAAAAGATCCACTTGGAAGAGTTTTGTAGGTCTTGGCTTTCGAATGAGGCGTTACACTGGCCTATAGGCTGTAACCTTTTAGATTTGGGTAAAGCTGAACTAGAGAAAAAGCACTCTGTTAAGAGTTTAAAAACAAATAGATAGAATGTGAACTAGTGCCGTGTGTTATGAGATTACAACATAAAGTTCATTCGTGCGAGCGTCTGCCTACCTTGCGATAGAGGTCGGTGAGTTTGTAGTAGAAGAGGCGACAGGAGAGGCAGCCGAAGCGCAGGTAGGAGCTCAGGCCGGTGGGACTGGCCAGCAGCGAGTTGGCGTTCATCCTGGGACGCTCGAAGTTGGCCACCCACGCCTACGACACGCACACATTGGAAAATTTAGACCATAAAGTTATTGGAAGTTACACTAAACTGTACAAAGACTAACACATTTGCGTAAAAAGTCTGAAATCAATTAAATGTGGAAAAAGTGTAGTGTGTTGCATAGTAAACAACAAAACGCTACAATTAAAATAAAGAAGGTTTTGTTTTTGTTGTACAGTCGTTGTCTTCAAGTCCCGTTCTACTGTACTGTATTGTCTACCATTAGAGGGTGCAGTACTGACTTTTCTCTCCAGATGGCGTTCTATCCTTGTCAAAGCCTCAGTCTCCCCTCCGGGCCACACAGCGGTAGGCAGGCCCTCGATGTCAAAGCCTAAGGAGAAAAAAAAAGGTCGAGTTCAGTTTGGTTCAGTTGTACCACAAAATGTAAATACAAAACAAATGTATCAGTAAACAAACTAAGAGGTCCTAGAACCACCTCAGCATTTTCTCGATCGCAGGGGGTTCGTCAACACATTTTTCAGGTAGTAACCCCAAAACGTGATGGTGCTCTTTTCTTGTGGGTTTTTTTTTTTATGCTGTTTGTCATGTCAATTGATGGTATTTCCTTAGAAACACCATTTCAAATGACAAAATACAATAATACGGTTTCATCATTGTCTTGCCTGTGGAAATTGTGTCTAATGTGTCACATGCACTTTAAAACAGTATTTGAAATTGAGGGGGCAAAAAAACTAAAATTAAAAAGTCAGCCAATGTTTCCTTTGACGATATCAGGGATTCCAAAACTTTTTGTCTGCTACCCAAAAAATTCCCACGCAAAAAAAAAGAGAAAAAGAAAAGAGAAACTTGTATGTAACATGTATTTAGGCCGTTTATTTTGCTTAGGTGGTACTTTCTATTTTTAGAAATACTACCCTACATGGTTGGCCTTAAAGGGATGAAGTGAGTCCACGTTTTTTGTATTTGAAGCCGGTGCCAGTGTCCAGGTGTAGGCAGCATATGGCGGCAGCTTTTTTTAAGAATGAACCTCCTCCTGTTGTGAATGAACGGAGGCATTTCGGGGATGTAAAGACAGCTTAGGTTAAGTTAAGCACTTACACTAATGCTACTTTAACACTGGCCAGAGTCTGGAAATAGATGGGTCTTGGAAACCTAAGTGAATGGAGGAGCAAATGTTCATGGAAACTTTCAGCAGGTCAATTAAATAGGTTTAAATAAGAAATGCTATTAACAGTTCTAAATGAGTTAAGGAGCTGGAAGGGTTCCCTCGCACGTGCCTTTTCCATCGGTTTGCCAGCGCATGAGGCAAGTTTGTGGCTGGGCTGGGTACTGTTTATTAGTGATAAACATTCGTCAAAACTTAGGAAAAAAAATCTGTTAAAAATTTGGGGGATAAAATATTTATTTGAGCTGAAACCAAGTCAACAAGTAATTTATTTTTGTTTCGGTGCCTGCTTTCGATACTTTTATTTTTCGATACCAGTAGAACCTACCCTTTTTTTTTGCCAGGAAACGTCATTTCAAATACTATTTTTAACACCACAAACAGGGCCTATTCAATTTAAGATTTGCAAACATTTGTCAATCAGAGGAGCGAGGGGAAAATTTGATATTCAAAAGCAAGTGAGGTAAAACAAGGCGCTTTTGACAAAAAACATTGTGTACAATTTCAGCCAAAGCTGCAGCTGAATGGGGTTTCGACCAGTGCTTCCCACCAGGGGTATGGGGACCTAAGCAGGGGGTACTTGGAACCATTTCAGATTGGAAAAGAAGAGGGAAACTGAACATTATGCTCATAGGAAAAGCTAGATTTTGCAGTGAAATGTGTAGTTTTGGGAGAATCTTAGGTTTAAAGAGACGAATAAACTTTTTAAATAAGGTGGTGCTCGCCTGGGTCTGTCAAGTCAAGAGCGCTTTATCCGACTCCATGTCTTTTTATCAGCTAGTAAATCTTTTTTTTCCTGTCATTAAACCTAGGATGAGGGAAATGTATGAAAGTAAGACGAAGTATGAAAGCGATTGACTAGATTGTTTCTTTTTCTGAACGACCAAAAAGGTTTTTAAAAAGTAAAGGGGTTATACATATGGATATAGCATAAGGACCCAGTTGCATAACAATTAAAAATCTGTTTGTTTTTCACCCCCGGTGGAACGAGTTGACCCCAAGACCATAAGGAGATGTTTCTGAACAGTTGGGGCACACATGCTCCAGGTGGCAAGAACTTTAGCGGGAATGGAAACTCGCAGCAGGTGAATGGGGCCTATTAATCCAATAGAGAAGGCTGGGAAGAGATGGACTTAAGCCTAAATAAGAAACACTTAATGGTTCAAGGCAGTTAACTGCAGACAAGGTTTAAAGCAACGACAGAAATTCAAGAAATAAAATAATATCAACCTACCGAATATCTGTGTAGGAAAACTCAAGTGGTTTCCAGGACAAATTAACCAATAATGAACAACTCCTTCTTTTGGATTAATCCTTCTTTAGCACAACATAAGCCATATTTTAGCTATTTTTATTGTTGTTTGTTTTGGTAGTGCTCAAGGTGGTACTTGGTGTGAAAAGTTTGAGAACCTCAGGTAAATTAATACATTTGTGATAAATATGTACGGTTCAAGGGAGTAGTTTAAACCAAATCCAACTATGGAAGACTAAAACTGGCAAAAATAATAAATGATTTTAGTCCTCCATACACAGTAACTGGTCTACCAGATTCTTAAACATTTATGGCATTTTTTTTCCCATTCTGTCACCATTTCTTGAACAACAAAACCATCCGCTGTAGGGATGTCTCTAGTTTGCACAGGTGTATTTGCGTTCTCACCGAGCTCCTCCAGAGACGGCACCCCGTACTTGTCCCCGTGGTCGTCCGCGACAGGCGTCACACAGCGGCCCATCAGAGTGTCCGAGAGGGTCTCCACGGGCATCTCCGGGGGGTCCATCCGACTGATCAGGGTCTGGAAACGCTTGTAGGTCAGGGGAGGCTGCCCACCGTTCAGCTCGATGATCCTGCGGGAGAAAGGATTTTAGTCGTGTCTAAGCCATCACGTCGTTTTTTTTTTTTTTTGACTCAAGGGCGCTCCTTCACACCTCACTCAAACCAGCGCATCTCTTTTAAAGTGATAGTTTGGAAGTCTAAATGTTTTACACATTTTATAAAATGTGCAAAATCGACCACCTGGTCTTGCATTTTGATGTACAGCAAGTAATAATATATATCATTATTCTTTGTAAATTTGATTTGATTGCTTACTTTCAAATTTCACTATCTGTCCTCACTTTGCAAACTTACAGACTATCACTTTAATAAAATCTTGACCTCCCCGTTATCAAAGCTATGGTTGACGGTAGTGATGTCAAGAATAACCGTTTTGTATCTGCGGCGCCAAACGGTAAATGCCTAAGAAGCGGCGTCCAGTGTCCACCCCAAAATCACATGAAGTCAGCGAATGTTATCAATTTTAGTGTGACAATTGCATGACGTTACCAAAGGAAGAGTCTCAAAAGAACTATGTGCAGCTTCATTTGTCATGTCGCGGTCAAAATCTAAAACGAAACTGTGCGCGTGCATGGAAATAAGCTGGTAGGTTTGTTCATTTGTTAAAGCAGTACCAAGTAACTTTAATAAATCCTTTCCGTAGTCCCTCTGGGGGTAATACGAGTGTTAATGGGATGATTGGGGGGTCTTTCATCTCCCCCTGGTGTCTCTGACCAGAAAACCACAATTGCATCTTCCCTGCCTCCGGGTGGGAGCACCAATACACACTAATGGAATCACAAAGCAGAAGCTAACAGGCTAATGGGCAAAGCAGACTGCGGGCTAGCGCCACTTAAAAGTTTGAGTGAAAAAAATGATCTCCATTGTGTAATTGGATGTACAATATCCCTCTCTCCCTTTGTCTTTTCTGTCAGCGTAGTATTTACTCTCACGGACAAATAATGAGTAAAATAAAACGCAACATGCTACGACACCTGCAGTGGCGCTTATGGCCTCTAGGGTGCACGAGTTACTTAGTACTGCTTTAAGGTCACTCTTTTTTAAGGTCACTCTTTTTGAATGATCCTGTTGGAAACACAAACTACGTCCAATAAATTTATTTAGCCCGAGTGCAAATCCAGCCCGAATGAGCTTCACTGCCATAAACAAACGCGCTTCCCCTCGCCTCAGCGCCCTGACACCTACTTTCACGACAGTTCTGGGGCTTTGTTAAATGTTCGAGTCATAGGCTCGAGTGGCTCGTGTGGCTCGTACTTGTCCAGGTCGTAGAGGGTGTGCGATATCTTGACGTTGACCTCCACTCCCGCCTCCATGGCCAGCTTCTTTATGGCAGCGTCTCGCTCTTTCCCAAACGGCTCCGAGTCGTACTCAAAGGTCAGACGGCTGATCTTCCATTCCTACAAAATAGTACAATGTTTTGGTGAAGACATTTCAAAATACAATTCGTGACTTGGTGTGTTTTTATTTAAAATCAAGATCAAATATACTTATTCTTAGATGCGTTTTTGTAGCATAATATGGGGGAAAACTCCTTGTTTTAGTCCCTAGGATTTACTTGGTGCAAAATGTTTGAATTTCTGGCACAATGTTTAGTGTGTGGCAGCAACTAATTTGGTAGAGCGTTCGCCCGTAGAACAGAATAGCGCATGAAGCTTATTTCTTACCTTGAAGAGCCTTGGGAACACGTTTGCTGGTTGGCCCCTGATCACAAAAAGGCGCGAGTTCAGCTTCCTTAAGTTGGCATCCAGGTCCTCAAGACATTGTAGGAGAAACCTGCAGAACAAGGAAAGAAGAATAAAACGTTGTAAGTAGTATTATTGAGATTGACTAAAGTAGAGCTTGCGATTTCAATTAAATTTCGATTAACTGCCCAGTGGCAAGTATCATTCAGTGTCCATTAATGGTTATTTTGCCATTGTAAAGTGAAGTCGTTTACCAATGCTCCGACGTGACGTGTGCGCTCTAGGGTAGAGGCAAATGGGGCGAAAGATGGAAGGAGTAATTTAGACTTGTTGAGGCAATCTTCTCCCTGGGAGGTGAAACGCGTCACCAACAATAACAACAATTACGGACAAAATGCTGTCTCCCTGAAAATAGGTTGTTGTATTATTGCTTGCCTGCGGCGTTAGAGCAAGGCCCATTAAAGGGACCCTGAGCCTCAAGGACAGATTTGCACAATGTGACCATTTGCTACAAGGTTACGGCAAGTCGCAATGCCCAATTCTGTTGTTTGTGTGTTTTTGTGTGTGTGTGAGAATTCTATTTCATTCATATGTCAACATCACATGCAATCAGAGCCAACGCCTGTACAACCTTATCGTTTTATGAATAAGATCTTGAAAGAAGAGAGCCGGGGTTTTATGATCTTTTTGTGAAGCAGTGGTTGCTGCCACTCTCTCTCTATCCAGAGAAACGTGTGGAATGGTAGTGGGGACTTGGGAGGGGTGGGGTAGTTTAGTTTATTTAGTTTTAGTTTAAGCATAAATAAGCATATGGAAAGATGCTTTGTACCAGACTTTAGCTATTGGAGCCAATTTCCATCTACAGTCCTACAGGAAGCTTGTTTTCCCCGAGATGTGACGTCATTGTTCCCAGTTGGTTTGTGTTCATCCTTTCTATGTGGGTAAGTGGGCATCTTTTATCTGATCAGCGTTTAACTGCGCTAACCATTCAGAATTTGAGCAAAACCTTAAGAGTAATTGAATTAACTACATTTTAGTTCAAATTCTGAAGCTGAAGCTACTGCTACTACTATTATATTTGCAATCTTATTACCACCAAATACTGCACTTTTCAAACGACAGTTCATACTCCCCTGCCTGCTCCTGTTAGCCTTAACATTTGAACATGAGATAATATTACCAGCATTAGCCGTAGATATCTCTGGACGCAATTACAGCGCATGAGTTATCATAACCAGTAGAGCAGGCAGGGACTTTCAGGCATTTCAAGGAAACTCATGACGCACAATTGTGTACGTATGGTTTAGGGAATGACGACTGTGATTATAACACGTCATATTTGTCACCAAGGTCTATCTGAGCAGGTCATTGTGACTCTTTTTGCTTTACTCTAGGTCAGGAACTGACCTAGGGCCAAACTGCTGAACCTTTCATGAGGTGGTCTTTTGCTGTTTAACCACTTACTACCGCCGTAAACTGAGCACATAGGGATAGGCCGTTAATGCAACTCTAATCTCCGCTAAAAGCCGAACGAACACTCGCTTGGACCCGGCTGACCTTTTGCACTCTCATGTCTGTCTGTAGCCTGGAGCCCGTTCCTAACCTCCACAGGGAAGCGAGCCACCTGTGGATTTGGGTGTAGACTTCAGCGCGGCCCATACAGTCTGACCTGATCGTTAGCGGGACAGCTCAACCCCGTCCCGCCGTCTGTGGCGCGCTAAAGCCCCGGGTGCTCCCAATCCCCATGGAACACTGGCGGCTAGCTCTACTTGGGCACGTGCCGTTTTACTCCGGGCACGCGACAAATGACCTCTGTTGTCGGGGAGAGAGAGAGAGAGAGAGGCGGGGGAGGGTTTTTTCCTCAATGGAGGTGGGGGCCTGAAGGGAGGTTCTGAATGGAAATGTCTACATAGATCTCCAATAATGTAGGAATAAATTAAAGCTGGATGAATAAAAGTTGCAAATAGGACGGTGGCAAATGGAGTCACACTTCCTGTACTTATTTGGCATTCGGCATTTCTCCAAGATAGATAGAAATTAGAAGTGACAACATATTAGGGCTGGGATATTAGTAGCCTCGATATTTTTGCAAACCATCAGAAATATGAAAAGATGTGCTGTCAGGCATCTACATTTACATTGCTTTGTCGCTCACAAAGTTAACAGTCTTGAATAGACTACAAAAGGGCATTCCCCCACCAATTAGTTTCTCCACATTTTTTTCCCAAATATAAAAATAAAAACACCCCTCCCCCCATTTTTAAACTTTCTTTTCCCTCTCCCCCCCTAATTTTCTAATTTTTCCACATATATTTTTCCTCACATTTTTTATCCCCCTATTTTTTCCAATTTTTATTTATTTTTTCTCTCTTTTTCTAAATCCCCCCCCCATACACTTAACACCCCCATTAAAATTTTCTCCCTCTCATTTTTTAACCATTTACCCCAATACATTTTTTTTTGCATTACTAAAAAATTAATAATCTCTATTTAAAACTAATCTTAAATCTAAAAATGCAGATGCTGATAACGGCCTAAAGAAGCCCAAGTCCCACACTTTGGGAACCCCCATTTGAAACTAAAGAGCTCATCACAGGCTTTCACTTGGATTCATTATTGTTCTGCCCTTTTTTTTTTTTTTTTTTTTGCCTTTTAGATTGACGGCTCTCTTCATTTTCATGCGCCGGCATGCGAGCCCACGTGCCCTAATCCTTTCAATCCCGTCGCACAAGCTCGAGCGCGTCGTCACCCATTTTAATGTCATCATGTTTGCTACAGGCGTGTTTGTGTGTATGTCAAATGTCAATCACTACGCACTTCCACTTTTCTCTCCACCTTCATGCATCTGCGGCAGCGTCCGCCTGATGTTGCTGCGTCATACTTGTGCGGCTTGTATAACTGTACTGCCCTACATCTGTGCGCACAATCCCTTAGCCTAGTGACCTCAATACTGGCTCACGAGCACACACACGCACATATATAACAATTTTTCTGTCTCTTTCTCTAGCTCTGCAGGGGACGAGTGGATACAATAGCTGCACTGAAACTGAAGTGCAGAAAGCCATTAAATGTTTTATAACCACACAATTGCAAAAAGCTTTAAGAAGGTCAGTCGATACACTTGAGATACAGACTGTATCTGGACACTTGAGAGAGAGAACTATGGATATTTTCACTTAAAAAAAAAGGTCCAATACTTGATTTTCTTTTTGGCTTGCGTCATTCCTAACATTTCCGACATATCCCAGTTCTTCACAGGGTTGAGTTTATCGGCACGTTTTATGGCTTTAAGGAATATTCAAAATACTGAGAGAAGACAAAACATCATCTAATTTCACTACCAAGGCGGTTAGGTTTAGGGTCAGGGGTTAGGATTAGGATAAATTGTTCTTCACTCACACAGATCTTACACATATTATTAGAAACTAGAAGGTCTTGGTTTTTGGATATGCATAATTGGAGAAAATAACTCTAACCCGAAGATGAGGAACAAGTTAAGGAAAAAAAAAATAATAATAAAAAATCACCATTTGCCATGATTGGTTGACATTAGGGCTGGGACGATCCGCTTTAGTTGCGATACAATACGTAATCACGATACAGTAAGTATTGTCAAACATTTGAAAAAGAAAACGGAGCGATGTGTCCAAACGTTACAAACCAAATTCTATTTTCAGAAGTGTTAAAGTGCATTACATTGTGTAGGTTTAACAAAAGTGTTCCTGAAGAAATACTACATTTAAAAAGCACTGAAAGTATCGAAGGTTTGATAAAGTATCAGTTCTTGCTATTGCTATAAAAGGTGTATTGCCGTATATTGCGTCATATTGTCCTCGCTAATGTTTTGCTAATTTGAAGCAAAAGTTTGTGTTGGCTGGTCAGTGGATGTTAACCTGGTAAGTGACTGATCCCGCTTCGTAGTGTCGCAAAACGTTCTTGTAAATTGACAATAAAATGTGTCTAATGTCTTGTAGTATCCGGGCCGGGATATTTTTCTTCCATCCCTTTCCCCCCAAACTTACTCATAGCCTTACCTATTAAACCCAACCCATAAAAGACAAAAGACAAAGGTTCCTGCAGTTGGAAAGAGAAGAAACCCGATGATTCACTAAGAATTCTATTGTTCTCATAACTATGTCACAATCTTTTGCAGAGACAGAGCGAGCACGGCACATGTTTCTAGTACGGTACTTGCATTACGTTAAAGATCATTGTCAAGGCCAGCATTAAAAAGACTCTGTACGTGACGTGCTCTGAGATGCGCATAAGGTGGAGCACAATGTAGAAGAGGTTCAAACAGGTGAGCGGTTACGTCGGCTACAAACCTGATGGATGAGTGTAGATGTAAGAAGGTCCACGCCTAAATAGTGGGGTTATAAAACGTATAGAAAAACAAAAACACAGGTTGTGGTTTGTTCATTTGTATAGTAGGACCAAATCAAAGCCAGCAGATAATTGGATGAGGCACGTGGCTATAAGCTAGGGGAAAAGAACTACTCTTTCACCTTTCCAAGTAAGTGAGTAAGTGCTTTATTTGTCGAAATTGTGTTCAACAGCAAAACTACTTCAACAAATTCTGAATTAATAATGTATTTTCTACCACATACAAGATACAGAGATACAGAGGGGTGGCAAAGTTATGAATACAAAAAATACGGAGATTGCCAACCGTCATGCTAACCGCTAGCTTCGAGTGCCGGGATTTCACTTCAAATTGGAAAGTTGTTTTTTTATTGAGATTAAAAATGGCGGCTGCAAAGAAAATTACTTGTTTTGCTATGGTGCTTGTTATTGCCATGCTACCGAAATGAAAAGTAGTCCGTCTTCACTCGCACTGAAGGAAATGAACAAGTGCACACCTCACATTTCTCTGATTCACTCCATTTCCATTAGTCTGACCTTGAAATCTGCATCTAATTACGTATAGATTACCTAAGTCTAGCCATAGTTGATAGTAGCCAACTTTTAATTTTAAAATGATCATAAAGCCTGACAGAACATTGCGAATAATCGGTACAAGCCACAATACAGCAGAATTTAAGCAGTTACTTTTGAGCCTGCTCACGTGTTGTTTACCACTGGCTCAAGAATCTCTGCTACGATGCTATTCTTGTTAGACCTTGGGGAGATATCGATTTTTGTCACCTGTGGAGAAGATAAGACAACGTACAGGTGGAGTCACGTGAAGCAGCCGACGCTCGCTCCATGGGGCTGGGACTGATCTTGTAAGTACTTTGTTTGCTCGTCTGACTGAACTCCCCTGGGCACTTCCGTCTGGGTTGTCTTTATATAAAAAGTACTTAAAAACTGGCCTCAATTCTGGACGTTACATGATCACGGACTATAAGAGCATGAAACGCAAGCAGGCTGAAGGCCGCCCACTGCCGACCGGGAGTACCGCACAGGAGATGCAGTTTTTGAAAAATAAAGTAGGTTACATAAATCAATAAAGATTCATTCTTTTGCGTATTTATTACCATTAAATTTAAAAAATTCCAAGGGTCAAGGTAAAAAATACAGGATTCGCAGGAATTATTCAAAATAAGACCTCAAGGGGAAGGGGTGCTCATAATTAATCGATTTATGGCCATCATGGGCTGGATTAATTAAAGAAGACCGTAACAAATAATTGTTTTGCTGTATTGAGGGGTAAAGATATGGTCCATCTGAGAGTTGAGCAAAGTCAACAAAATGTGGCAACTGACTTTAAGGATATAACTGGTCCTCTTCAGACAATATTGATATCTCGTTGCATTTTGATCTCAGCTTGTCCTTAATGGGATGAGATGTAAGAGGACGTCAACAAATAATTCATAATAGTTTTGCAAATAGACCAATGAATGAAAAAAAAAAAAAATGTGCATCCTACTCAATGAGACTATTTATTTGCCATCAGTGCAATTTGCAAATTCTGTTGAGTCAATTTGAAAGTTCTATCAAATAATCCTGAAAACCAACTGTAATAGCATTGTTGATTAATTTATCACGCCTTTACTGTCGTGCAGCAACTTAAGCCACTTCCAAGAAGAGCTTTGAAAGTGGCCCAATGCTGTACATGAGCAGTGGATCTTACCTCCACCTGTTGACCCCGACGTTGGAGGAGCCGGCGAACCAAGGGTCCAGGAAGTAGACGCAGCGCACAGTCCCCGCCCCTCGGACCGCCTCCTGAAGTGCTGGGTTGTCATGGAGACGCAGTCCCTTTCTGAACCAGTGGATGGAATTTTGAGCCATGGTTCACTGTACACACACACACAAATAAATAAAACAAGTTAGTAAATGCAATGGGCTCTGTGCACGGAATGTTTTTGATCAACTTCCTGTCTGTCTGTGTAAGGTAACGGCTACTTCCTGTCCACATTTTAACAAATGCGGCAGTACAATATTAACATTTGTTCATCATTTGTCAAATTAGCATTAGCATATAGCTTCAAGGCTAAAACATCTACATTTATAAAACCAAAATCTCCCATGAAAGTTTTATATAGCAAGTAAATGTATATAGTAAGTAATTATTCAACAGCTGCATGTTTTCTGCCTTAAAAAAAAAAGCTCAAGTCAATATGTGTAATGGGTACATCAGCATGAAGACGTGAATAATTTGTTTTGCTTTAAATACTTAATAACTCGCGTTCTCCTGCAGTGGCTCATGGGGATTTATAGGCAAATAAGTTTTTCATCGTGTTTTTGGTGGTACTTTGTGTAAAAACACTTGCTAAAAGAAAGATGTTTACAGATGATTAGCGCTGCAAGAGTGACTGTAATAAAAAAAAAACTATTGGAAAGAGGCTGTTACCAAATGGCAAATGCTGCAATTATTTATTAAAAAAGGTAAATCTCTCATCGTTTATCCAAGCATGCTGATTATTATGCCGACTGTATTTGCCTGGGAGCACTGTAGGATATTGGCACGGTTTACAAGATGACTCAATTTGAAATCTGTGCTCTGACGCATTCAGAAAGTAGAGAAGTAGAGCAAAACAAAACATCCACGCACGGTCGTGAGCCAACAGAGTAGGCAGCACCAAGAAAAGAAACCTGAGGGCTCCATATCACAGCCAAGACACATTTAGGCATGAACAGAATCAACACACGCTGAACTATCGGTTATGTGTTTGTATGAGGGGAATTTAAATGGGATGGGGAAAAATATATGAATACTTATACGTAGTGACATTGACACAAGTTTTGAACAAATATTGCGCATAATAGAGTTTAGTTTTAGTTTATTTTCTTATTTGGTGTCTTGCACCTAAATGGTGCCCAGCCCGCATGGGCTTATAAAGACACAAAAATGCAGGCAGACAACAGAAAAACATTAAACAAAGAGTGTCCTCTTACGTTGAAGCCAAGCGCTTAACAAAAACGTAAACAAATAAAATGGCTTCTACTTGAATAAATACTGAAGCCTTTCCTCATCTGATAGTTCAAACAAATGTACAGCAACATCAGACAGTCCCTTTAAAACTGTTTTAATGGTGTTATAGTGTTTGGCGTTTAAATGTACTGCTTTCTTCTGTCATGGCACATTTTTTGTCCACCGTTAACTGTACACCAGTCACATTCAAATGCATGGTGTCATCAATGTATTGTGATGCATGGTTAACGTATCGATACACATGTATCACACAACAAAAGACGTATTACGAAAACATTGTTCCATTCACTGAAATCTTGTGATCCAACTGACCTAGGAGTGTATTAGAGCTGGAACAGGCCTGACAATGGGATCATGTAATTAACATATGCCGGGGAAATCATTCACAAGGCATGGACAATGTATTGGACAGGCCCAAACCACACATGACTTCTACAGGTTTTCAGTGTTTTAATGGGGTTTATTCTCCATCCACCGGTGTGTCAGGAAGAGATAAGGCATTTCAGTCACAGACAATAATTTTCATTTAAAATATCTATATAGTATTTTTGTAAATCCACAATTTTAAAATTAATTTCCAAAGTATTCTGTGCAGTTAAAGTTACTTCACATTATCCTATTAAGTATTTCACCAAAACGATCTTTCCATTGGTGGAAACTAGCCACATGGACGGATCACTTTCCCCTGCTGGAAAGTGGGACATGCTTATTGATAAGAGACATGCAATTCCCCTGACCTCAGCCACCTGCCTGTTCGGTCCTCCTAAACTCAACCCCAGTGACATGTGCTGGGGCCGTGTGGCCGAGGAAAGCGAAGTCACAGGCCCACAGCTGACAAACCATAATGCTAAAGGCTCCACACCACGGCGAGTATGAGTGTAACTGCTATCATGTTCATCTAAGGTGCGGAAACAACAACCAACAGATGGGAGAAAAGACCAGGGCCAGACTGACCAAGCTGTTCCCTGTGGGTTTCATGCCATTTCGAGATGGTACAGAAGACAGTCTATTATAGTGACCCATTTAGCTGAAGCAGCGGATGATTGGTCTAAAGTGTGTTTTGTTGTTTCTGAATAGATTGGAGGTTGTGTTGTTGTCGCGGCCGGGGGCATTTTAAACCCGCCTCCCCGCAGTCAAATTGACCGCTGCAGTGGTTCTATACGATGCATGTTTTAAATAGCGTTTGAGAAAAGAAAAAAACGAAACGCAAAAAAATAAAATCACAAAAAAAAAGTGTTTTCTTTTTTAAATACGAAACGCAATATGTGGCGGGCGGTGTTGATTTTGTGGTGGTGCGCCACAGAATAGTCTATGTGTGGGAAACACTGAAAGTTCTTATCATGTTGTAATTAATTATCCAACAGCTGCTTGTTGTCTGCTAAATACTGTTTAAATATTTATTTAATTCAGCTAGACATGGCTAATTCTCCATAGGGATAAAACAAGGACAGGAGACTGTTCCTACCAGAAAAACAGAAAAAAGAAATGCTCTGTCATGATTTGAAGGCAATTTGTGAGCCAAAATAATCAGAGGAATGGGTTGGTCTACTTTGGTCAATCTCAATAATCGTCATGGGACTTTATAATCGACAGATTTACAGACATTTCTTTGGCACAAACAATACCTAGTTTGGCAGTTTGGTCGAGACAATGGAAGATTTTCGTGTGTTAAGTGAAACTTGATGAAAGCATTTGTTTTTGTTTGAGCTGAGGTTTGAATAAAAGCTGTATCTAATTTTATGAATCAGCAAGAGATGCATTTAATTTCTTATGAAAAAATGAAATCGAATCAAAAAACGAGATCAATATGATTTTTTTTTTTTTTTTATTGCCCCGCCCTATGGTAACGGTATAGTGCCATAACATAATCACATAAGGCAATGGCTCCGTAAGTTTTAGTGAAACTATTTTAGGCTCACTTCAAAATAGAAACTTAACAAATGAATTTAATACATAGACGTTTTGGGTTCAGTTATTGTTTTATTCTTACTTCTATAGGTCAAAAATCAGCTATAGTATTCCTCTACTAATACTGGCACCTCCTTTAGCAACAATGAGTAAGGCTATAAAATAAACAATTTCAAAATATTACAAATTTGACATGTGGGTGCTAGAGTCCAGTCCAAAAGGCAAAAAAATCTAATTGTGAGTTTTGAAACTGCGATTACATTTGCCTTATGAGAGAGGGCTGAAAAATGTTGATATTCAATTAAAATATGATCTCATTCATTTAGAACATATTTAAAGAGGCGTCACAGGGTTATAAAACATAATATCCCATGTAAAAGGATAATTGCAAATGATATTATACTGTAGCCATAAAATGAATGTGTTCTAAATCATCTCACTGTCAAGAGGATGGTTCACAGTGTCCCAAAGATTTCCAGAGTCTGATGCCACTGCCAGGGTTTTGGGGACATAATCTGTCCAAAACTGTAGGAGCGTTTTGTCATCATCTGGTGGCATAAAGTGCACATTGCAATTCCACATAGAAGACAACTCAGATTGTGGGGACAGTTGTAGACTGATAGTTGTGATAAAAACAAAACAAAAACTGGCAAGGCTGCACAATTTTGAGAGAAAAAAACACCTCATGGTGATTTTTATGGCAGTGGCAAGTATTACAATAGTTAGATTTGGAATATAGATTTACAACATTGCAATTGTAATAATAATAATAATAATAATAATAATAATAATAATAGACACATTTTTGATGAAAGACATATATACTTGGCAAAGTTATTATTTTTT
The DNA here is from genome assembly GCA_007210695.1 of Neogobius melanostomus. Lineage (NCBI taxonomy): Eukaryota > Metazoa > Chordata > Actinopteri > Gobiiformes > Gobiidae > Neogobius > Neogobius melanostomus. Next base: position 210,355 of record VHKM01000891.1, read on the forward strand.
TTAAAAAGGACTGGTTTCTTCTTTGTTATTTTTGATTATGGAGAATTATCTGTATTTTTATTTATCTGGTGTACTTATGCAAGCCCCAACACCCTAACTATGCCGCTGTTCCTATTTTGTGTCATGGAAATCTCAGGTTTTCACAGCAGATCGTCCCTCCCGAGCAGACTATCTAGCATCTAGCCTTTTATGTACATGCACAATAAAGCAATTTTCAAACAATCACTCACACAAGTGACACAAATGTTTTGGTTTTCAGTAGTGAAAGTGGGTTAAGCGTCTTCCTCCTTGTGGTACTGTATAGCCCGTTTACAAAATATTATGTACTTGATGTTCTTGATCACTTTAAGGCCAAATTAACCACAACAATATATGTATATATATATATATATATATATATATATATATATATATATATATATATATATAAAAAATTCTTTCAGAACAAAACATCAACATCAACATCAAAACAAACGATTGAACGATGAAAGTGATTTATACATTTAGTAGAATCGAAGCCAGATGCCCTTCCTGAAAATGCCCGCTAAACGTTGGATGGGCAGGGTAACGCACTGTCACCACAAGTGTTTGGATTGTGCAATAGTAGCAGATTTTTTATTTGATTTAATCTAGACACCACCAGACACATTATGTTAACCTCTTAACCCCCGCCTTAACCGAGCGCATTTTCTCCAGTTCGGCTTTACCTGAATCTTAAAAGCTTAATGACAAGAGAACTTACAGCCTTTAGGCCAGTGTGACGCCTCATTTGAAAGCTAAGGCCTACAAAACTGATTACAACTTTTTTGTCATCGCGTTTATGTCACATTTTGAAGTGTTTTGTAGGTTTTTTTTCCCCCCGTTTTTTTTGTTGTTGTTGCTTTTTCACCGTTTTTTTCCATTCTGTCACTTTTTGTTGCGTTTTTCATAACTTTTTGCCACCTCTAAGTAATACTTTTATTGTGTTATTGTTGCTTTTCCGGCACATTTATTCTCTCTCTTTTGTTATTTATTTGTTGCTTTTTGTCACTTTTTCGTCTATTTTTATCACTTTTTTTATTGCGTTATGTTACTTTTCCAACACATTTATGTCTTTCTTCTGTTGCTTTTTTGTCACTTTTCGTCTATTTTTTTATCACTTTTTTTATTGCGTTATTGTTACTTTTCCAACACGTTTTTGTAGCTTTTTTTGGTTGCATTTTCGTCTCTATTTTGACGATTTGTTTTTTAAACGTTTATATTTGTGTAATGCAAGTACTTTTTTTTTACTTTAACTTGAGTAATTATTAGGGCCACAACTTTATATACATCTACTTGAATGAAATCATGTCAAAGCTAATCTTGCTTGAAAAAAACATGTTTGCTACTCTATCCAGTCCACCTGTGGTTATTTTTTTTAAGAATGCTAAACAAAGTATCATTTGCAATTAACCAATGTGGCAAGAGTAGTACTATTACCTCTTTTACTAATACCACTGCTTTTGAGAGTTGTATTTGAAGAGAAACAAAGAAATCTCTCTGACAGGACTACAGAATTAGTCCGGCCTGAAATAGATCTGTGATGCTCACTAACATAAATTGCCAAATAGCACAGATTTTCACAGAGCAAAATCTTGGCTCTTGTATGTGTGACGAAGCGAGCATATCAGCCAAGCCTTCTGATTCACAAAAACATGGACAATACAGGTTCAAATGAACGGTCTAAAGTTATCCATGACTAAATAAACAAGGAAAAGCCCTGACAAAAAGGAACACACTGTGCATCTCTTGATATTGCCTTTAAGTAATACAATTATTAAGACTAAAATAACACATTTCACAATTTGGTGATTTCATATGTACAACATTGCCATTCTTTTCACATGCAAAAATATATCAATAATAGTGCGACAGTCAAGGAAAAATATTCTGTATTGCTTTTTGTTAGCATCAAATCCATGGATGCACTTTGTGGAACACCAAACCTGCACTGTTCATGTAGTTAGGTAAGCATGTGAGATTACACTATGCAAACATGCACCGAACCATTTAAACGTCCTACTTCCTTCTCCCTCAAACGTGACCGCTATTGACAATTTTCACTTTGAAACTTTTAATCTAGATACTATTTCAAATGGCATCCCTCCCGTTTAATCCGCCAAACCCATGCTGACAATTGTTATTTCTAAAAAGAAGCTACATGCTTATGGTACCTTAATTCAATAGAAAAGGTAGAGTACTACTTCTTCTTTTTTAAACATAAACATACCTACAGTATAATTTAAGCTGCATAACATACTATTAGACATTTAACATTGTTCCAATCTTAACTTGAGCAGCACCTCGCATGACTTCTAGAAATGGAAATGAGGTCAGTTTGTTCCCTTTGCCTGGGCTTGGCATTAGTCTGTACAGTCATCCAAATGTAAACATTACAACTATATTACTGCTAAATCATAAATACACATGGCCACAATACCAATACCATCTATGACAAAGCCTTCAAACATCTTTTCAAAGAAAGTAGTACCTAAAATACTGGACACAACACATTTGCAGTGCAAAAAATGGGGTCACCAGAACACAACTTATGTAAGTGCAAAGTGGTGGCGCTGTTTGGCAACGTAGTATTATACATAAAAAATGCTTAAATAGCGGTATAGCGACGATCTTACCTTATACTGGCTCCCGGGAGGTGTAGTTTATGTCAAGCCCAAGGAAAGTTGCATTTCTTCAGCGTGCAGAGATGTAGGAGTCGTGAGAGATCCTCTTGTGTGTCTGTGTCTACCGGCTGCCACTGCTGCTGCTCTGGTTTGTTTCATAAGAGTTTGACTCACTGCGCATGCCCCGTCTTCCATCCCTACCCGGCGTTGCGTTCATGTCGGGGATGTAAAAACAACAATAGACGAGACGCAAGTGCAGATTACAACTAAAGTTGTGTCTGAAACACACAACCTGCTGAGTGATACATAAATATATATATATATATGTGCTTTGTAAAACTTAATCATAGTCTGTTCAGCTGTTTTTAAATGAGCTTTTTCTCAAACAGCAAAACAGTCGTCGATTTTTATAAACGTTTTTACAAAGAATGTTCCTCTTATGGTTAGAATGCAGTCATAATATGTTTTAAACAACGTATAATCGTATAGTACACTGCCTGATAGCCGTCATTTTCCCTGATAACGTCAGTATTGTTGCGACTTTGGAAAGTACAGTCTGTCTTTTTCGATAAGCCTCAAACGCAGCGCCAGGGCCTGTGAAACGCATGGTGAAACGTGAATGGTGACGTGGATCAGATGGCGCATTCTGATTGGTCCAGGCTGGATGACATGTGGAGTCGGTCACGTTTAAGAAGCGTGGAAGAGGCGGGAGACCGCAGACCATGGAGACACAGCTGCAGTCTGATCTATCAGGTTTGTTTCTGTTTGGGACGCAAAAACACGACGATAATTCACTATGTCAAGTCTGCCACGGTATTATAGAACCTGGATAGTTATCTAGTGCAAACAAAATCGAATTTTGTCCTCTACAAGTTGTACATGGTCTTGGTTGGTGGAGTATTATTTTTACTACTGTTTAAAAGTTTGCTGAATGCATATTTAGTCCCGTTTTGGTGCTCAAATGAAAGTCTTTTAAAGTCATCGTCCAACATTAAAAGTCTAGAGTTTGCCAAGTAAGAGATTAATAAGTTTGCTACTACTAAACGTGAACAAGCGTATCCAACTGCACTGACCTAACTTTGACGTTAGCTTACCTGGTAAATGGCTACATATTTTTGTGAAGCCTCACTAGCCACGCGTTCAACAATAGTGTGTTTGCCCGTGACGCCACTTTTCCGAAGTCGGACATGATGGTGATACTCGCCCATAGGGCACTTTTGAATCCCCGTAATGCTTTGCGGCAAAAGCAGGTTCCGGTTCCGGTTCTGGCTCTCGCACCTCGTACATCTGGCACTCGCACGCCTGCTGGGGCCATGCCAAGAGCAGCATGGTGGTCCTGGTGTCAAGGCGTTGACATATTGGGTGAGATCTAGATGTGAAGGAACAGGTATTGGCAACGTTTTATTAACGTTAATTGCTACTTGTTGCCAGTCATTTGAAAAGTAAAACCACATGCAATAAATAAAGTCCGGAAAATAAGCATTTACACAATCTTTGGGAGTCAGAATTGAATGTTTGCAGATGGGGCTGCACAATTAATTACAAGTGACACTCAAACACTCAACCAACATGTTCTGAAATTCATGCTATATTTTGAGGTACTATTAGTTCAGCAGCTCATGTGGGCAAAAGATGCATAACAAGTGCCCTAATTGCAAATGACACATTGTTACAAAAATGCATCTAAACTGCTCTGTCTCTTCAGCTTGTCCTCTGCATGGTGCTTTTGCGCCGCCATTAAATGTCTCTGTGAGGAAATTTGTCCTGCACTTTTCCAGACCCTGTGCTTTAATTTAAAGTGAGAACCGTGTTGGCATCAAATTCGGGATAATCTTGTTTAAAAGGTAAGTCTGTGTCCCTCTGCGTGTCATATTTTTGGGTTAAATTATTACAAATTACCATCATTGCTCATGCAGAATTAAACATAAAAACTCAGTTGTGTTATTTTGAAAGTCTGGAGCCAAGAACACCCCTGAAGCACATGGCTACTTATTTAATATGTGTAAACAAAAGGTCGTATTTTAGTGACTGCTGTAGCTGTGCAATTGTCAGTGGGCCGGACTAGGCCTGTTCTACTGGATTCACTTGCATTAGAAAATTCACTTAAGGGAAATTTGTCCTGCAGTTGACCCAGCAGCGGAGGGAAGGCATCACACAGCAACAGGATTATATATATTTATATCCTTGATCTGGCAAGAAGAACACCCTTCGCAACCCGCCAGCATCCACAAGAAGCCAGAAACCGAACTCTGGACCTACTAGTTGTGAGTAAACTACCGCCATGGCTCTCCATGTTGTCAAAGGAGAACATTCCTGCGTGCAAAGTTAAAGTATTAAGCATCTTTAATGATTTTCATTATTATTTCAAAGTATTTATTTTACTAATGTTTGAGTTCCCAAGAAATGTGAATAATAGAATTAACCCCAGTTCAAACAACAACTGCGCACTTTCCACTTATGTAGTTTCCAATTTATTCCTGACATGTAAAACTCTAAGCCCATGCAATAGACTTTTTACGGTATATTCATTTCTATCTTCTAGTCATATTTCAACGCCTCTTTGACAAATCTAAAGCCCACAGTCCGGACTTTCACAGTAATCTTTCCCTCGATCCAGATGGATGCTGCGCTGTTTAACAGAGACGTGAGCAGTCGTAGCTGACTCCTCCAGTGCCTTCATCAGAGCCATGTCCACCGTCTGCTCTCGCAACGTCACCCACAAAGGCAGGTTTCAGTTCATCGCTGACTAGTGCCATGATGCTCAGGGCCTACACGCCGATGTCGCAAGTGTTACGTTGCACCAGAGAGGGGAGGAGGCGGAAGACAATCTTGATTATGTAATAATGTGCGCTTTTCAATATTTTGGTGACGCCTAAGTGTTGCGGATTCACTAAATTTGGTTTCGGCTCAGTTCAGTCTGTTTACTTATGGTTTCTGCTCCATTGTTGGTTAGGCTAAATTGCCTTGGTGCACTTTACTGAATAAACTGCTCAAACTACTGTTCATAAAAACATTAATAGTGAGTGTCAATAGTGAGGATACGTACAATAATATTTAAAGCTTAGACAACTTTTCATAAAAGTGGCTGCCCTTTGGAACTTTTAACCATGTCAAAATCTTTGGGGGTTTCTTCTGAATTTCTAGTTTCTCTTTTGCCCCTCGAGGATTTATCGATACTGCTACAACTGGGAGTGTGCACAAATGGCAAGTTGTCCAAAAATAATATTGACAATGTGAAATATAAAGACATGAAAACAAGTGTTGCGCGACATGTTGGCCTTTTTGGAGGCAATATTGTGTCACGGCCGCTTCAGTGGCTGGTGTTTTTCAAAGCGTGTCTGTTCCGAATGCGTTTCTCTTAGGGGGAGATAAGCTGTATATTCGCTTGATGACCTTCTCAAATGTTACTCCATGTGGGACGTCCCGGCGTCACAGCCCTATCCTACGTCACTGCTCATCACTCACAGTGGATACATACGTAAGCAATGATGCATTTGTCGTAGATGTCCTTCCTAAAGGTGAAGGAAGTTCCACTATCAGAGTAGTAGCGATAAAGGTACTTTTGAATAGTAGTTGTTAGCAATACCCCGGCCTACGTAGAGGTGGTAGCAGTAACGGAATAAGAAATGATACTGAAATACGTTCAAACAGTAGTAGTGTGAGAGGTTGGTAGGTCTTTGGGTTATGGTCAAAATTTAGGAAAACAAACTAGTTTTCGTTTTTCTTTTTATCCTGCTTTATCAGGAGAACAGCGGCTGGACTCAGCGGGAAGTCCCATGCAATATTAAGGTCCCTCAAACTCAGCGGTGAAGTACACTGGCCCAAGACTGCTATGAATGGCAACAACAACAAAAACCACCTCACTGACATGGAGAGGATTATTTTAGTGTGTTTACTATGACGGTGAGGCGCATCTTGATCTGCAGTTACCCTCAGAAGATGGATGGGCAAATGCTTTATATACACAACTCTCCCCACTCTTTGTCTGTGTAGCACTGAAGACAAGAATAACAACATGCATGTCCTAATATAATAAAGTAAATCTAACTCCAGCCTCTCCTCCTGCTCGTCACCGGCCCGTATCTGTGGACCTCAGTCATAACACTGTTTAAGCACTGGCTCGCAAACATGTTGAATGCAGAACGACGGGTCAGTCTTTACGCGCACACAGCGGCCCTGAGCAGCCCAGAACAAATTGTACAGTCCTAGTTGTGCCCATTACCACCAAGGCTGGGTCATTCGGAAGTGTGGGAATATATCTTTGCTCTTTATTAGTTTGTTTCCTAAATGTCCTTTTCTGCCACGATATTCTGACAACTTTTATTTAACCCTCTAGGGGCAATTGCTGTAACAAAACCAACGACATCTTAAAAACAGCCACGCAACTACTACCAATGGAGCTCCCTCATAAATAACACAACCCAAGATACAACCACGTCAAAATTACAGAGTTCAGGAGTCGCATAGTCGATGGAATAAAAGATTTCTAATGGCGCTTTGATTTACCACTTAAAGATATCAGGCGTTTTTGTTTCACTCACGATTTCAGTAATTGATATTTAATCTCTAGGTTTCAAAACACTTTGACCAGCTCATGTCATGAGGTGGTACCGCTCTTCACCATTTTTAATTTGCATTTTTAGGATTTCTAAAATGATTTTGTATCCATCTGCTATACTATTTCATGCTCTACACTTAAAATATATTTGTTGATTTGGATCACTTGCCATACAGCTCAAGACCACACTCGCCGGCTTTCACAACAACATATTGTGACAAAATATGTTGTTGTAGCCTTGGTCTGTTAGGGTCATGTCAATAGTAGTTGTGCTGCTTATTTAGAGGTTTCAAAGCTTCACATAGACAAATGTTGGTAGCAGAGAGAGTCGTATGTATTATTTAGGATTATTAAACTATCACCTTTGCCACAGTATTTCTTCTAATATAAATATAGTAATATATGCATGTTTAAATTCTTCATTAGTGGTAATGAAATGCAGATACTGGAGGTACAGACTGGGTTTGCACAGGTACGGAGTGCTATGGATCGTGAGGTTTTGAGAGTGGAAGGAGATTGACTATATACAGTATGCACTATATAATGTAAAGGAATTCATACTCGAGGCGGTGAACTTTTTGGTGGGAGAGAAATGAGGGAAAACTCCAGTCAGTTTTACAATTCTAGACATTGGTTTCAGTCACATGGCTTTATTGTTAAGGCCGCCATCTTTGGGACCACTGGCTAGTACTGGGCCGTTTCTCAATCTGTGTACTTGTGCGGACTTGTGTGCTCGTGGACTCGTGAAACGTCATCACGCGCGGCCCAAGTCCTGTTCCAATTCAAAGTTCGCTTCTCAGCAAGTCCGCTGGAAATCCCCGGATGAGAACTTGCTCCGCCCGTTTTACCGAGGATGCATCAGAGGAGACTTGTGCGTTCTCCGCCAGCTATATTTCCCACAATCCCTTTCGCTTTGAGCACGTGGATCACCGCGAGCCTCCGCCTGCAGCGGCCCCCCCTCCTCACTCACCGAGCCGCTCCAGCTGAACAACAGCTGATCGTAACATGTAAATAAATGCAGAGATGTGACCGGTTTAAGAGTCTTTAGAAGTGTCTCCAGCTCAAGATGGTTTTCTGAGCAGAAGTGTTAAAACAACTTGGTCATGCGTTCATTTTCTCATAATAATCAGCAATATTAAGTCGTATCGTCATAGGGGCGACAATGGCGCAGATGGTAGAGCGGGTCGTCTCGTGATCGGAAGGTCGGGGGTTCGAATCCCGCCTCTTGAAGGTGCACATTGTCGTTGTGTCCTTGGGCAAGACACTTCACCCACATTGCCTCCAGTGTCCTCGTACACTGGTAGCCCCCTAGGAGAGACCAACAGGCCTGGTTTGAACCGTGAGGCCGTCCTTCCGTGGACCCACCACCTGCAGAAGGAGCCATGGGGGCTGGTGCTATGTGATATGGGCAGCTCCAACGGCTGCCCCCACGACCCGGCAACGGAGAAGTGGAAGAAAATGAATGATCGTCATGAATAGGTTATTGAGGACAAATGCATTTTATGTTTACATTGTATTATTAAGGGGGCACTGTAGACAAATCTTTATATGGGAACTTCCAAAACAGTTTCATATTTTAAAGCTTAAATTGTTCGTTTTTTTTCAGAATAATTTGCAACCCCCAAACAAATTAATAAATAATATTTGACCTATTTTTTTTTTTAATTATTGTTTCAGTTTGCACATCAGATATGTTTAATTACTTTACACATAATGCCTTATCTATGTAGGCTATAATTGTATAAATGTAAAATTGACTAAAATGTTGTTTTTGTTTACAGCAAAAGTTTGTAATTGATGTCTTTAAAAACATCTTTCCACTTCCTGCAGTGTCTCACCCTTTTAATTTCATATGAGGTTGTTTAATGTTATAAAAGCTCACAGCCCCATGTTCATGAGCTACTTCCTGTGATGTTATCGAGTTCACTTGTTCCAAATGCTGAAATAGCCGAGTCCACACTCGTGAACTCCTCAAGTCCGTTCTCCGAGTCTGCACCCGCAAGTCCGTACCCCGGAGTTCACAAGTACAGAGTACGCATACTGGGGATTGAGAAACGGCCCTTGTATCATGGTACAACTCAAAATGCTAAATCCAAAAATGGCGCATTTCTGTTGATGAGCAGAGCCGAAACATTTCTTCACAAAGTCGTGTGCTCTCCGAGGCCTTTTATCTTTGCGCATTGATCACATTACATGAAAATACTGCAATTAATTTATTTTTATCCTCATTGATACTTTCATATATCAACCAACCCCAGGCAGACCACATGCCATTGTTCTACTTCGTCCTCAAAAACGTGCTATAAGCTATCATGAAATGTGTCGCCATTGGAAACACGTGCATAGGCCTTTTGTTTAATTGCATTCACTGTTTCTGTTTTGTTAGGATTGTCTGAAAAAGGGCCTGCCTTATAACGAACCAGGAAGTAGACAGTTGGCAGTATTAAAACTGATTGGAGCAAACCGAAAGCTCCCCCGTCTGGATGAAGGAATCAAACCATCTATATTATTCAATCGCAAGTCTCCGGTGAGTAAAATAAATAGATGTCAATTCTATAATCATAATGATAATGCATGTACAGGCCTGGGCAACCTTGGATAGCTTGGACTTAAATTTATATTGACTCCTTGCAACAAGTGGGGGGAAAAAAATTGTCATAAATAAACAAAACTCAGAACTATTGGCCACAATTTGGATTTTCAAATACTACTTTTTCATTGCCTTCAAGTTTGTTTTACACTACAATGAACCAAGTTCTCTCTCTGTCCTGTTGTAGCAATGACCTCTGTGAGCCGCACAATCTCTGAGGAACGGTTCCTGTGCTCCATCTGTCTGGAGGTGTTCTCTGCTCCAGTCACTACACCGTGTGGACACAGTTTTTGCAGGGCCTGCATCAACCAGCACTGGGACAACAGTGATGGCATCAAGTGCCCCGTCTGTGAAGTGGACTTCAGATCAAGACCTCAAATGAAAGTCAACATTGTTCTGGCTGAGATGATTTTTGAATTCAAAAGTAACAAGCAAGTTGTGGATATTGAGGAACATATGAGCTCAGACTCCAAGTCTGCTCCAAAAGAAGAGGCTTGTGACGTTTCTGCTCCAGCAGGAGAGGTGCTCTGTGACGTGTGCCCTGAGCCCAGGCTCAAAGCTCTGATGTCATGTCTGGTGTGTTTGGCCTCCTATTGTCAGAACCACCTCCAGCCCCACCTCACCAACCCCCGTCTGAGACGGCACCACCAGCTGATCGAGGCAGTGCCCAACCTGGAGGAGCGTGTGTGTCCTGAGCATGACAGACCCCTGGAGCTCTTCTGTAAGGATCACTCACACTTCATTTGTCTGGATTGTACTTCTGCAGGTCATAAAGATCACAAGGCCGTCCCCCTGAAGGAAGAGTGTGAGGTTCAGTTGACTACGGTCAAGGAGCAGATTAAACAAAGACTTAAGAAAATCGAGGAGATCCGGAGCTCAGTGGACCTCAGTCAGAAAAACGCAGACACAGAAATACAAGAAGGCATCAGAGCCTTCAACACTTTGATGGAGTGTGTTCAACAAGGTCTGGACTCGTTCAAACAGAGCATCGAGGACAAGCACAGCAAGATCCAGGAGGAGGCAGCACATCTGTTAAAGAAGATCGAGACAGAGGTCTCTGTGCTGGAGCAGAGAGAGGCGGAAATGGAAGAGCTGTGGAGATCTGGAGACCACCTGCAGTTTGTACAAAGCTTCACTTCAGCCAAACCTGCTCCACAGCTCAACGACTGGACAAAAGAGACTGCCAGGGCTCCCACCTTTGAGGGGAGAGTAACAAAGGCTCTGATTGAACTGGAAAGGGATCTTACTCTATCCATGGAGGTAATCTTTGAGAGTGAATTTTGCGGTGTACTGAACTTTGAGGCAGAAGTGACTCTCGATCCAGACACTGCAAATTCACACTTGGTTCTGTCTAAAGATCTCACTCAGGTCAGTTTCAGTGATAGGCAACAGAATCTCCCAGACAACCCTGAGAGGTTTGCTACGTGGTACAGCGTTTTAGGGAAACAAAAGATCTCATCCGGGAAATTTTATTTTGAGGTTCAGGTCAAAGGGAAGACTTATTGGGAATTAGGAGTGGCTAGAGAGTCAGTGGGAAGAAAAGACAACAACTCTCAAGATGTTGAGAATGGATACTGGCTCATTTATTATTCAGGTGATGGGATGTATGAAACAAAGGAGGAAGAATCGTTCACTTGCCCCAAGAGGTGCTCGCCAGTTAAGGTGGGGTGTTTGTTGATTATGATGAGGGCGTGGTCTCTTTCTTTGACACATTTAAAGAAAGCCTCATCTACTCTTTCACAGAGTGTCGTTTCACTGAGAGCCTCCTGCCACTGTTCAATCCATGTAACAATACGAAAGGTACAAATGCTGCTCCTATGGCACTGGTTCGTATTTAGTGCTAATGACGTACTGTTTATTGGTGTATAAAAGCAAAGGCATGGACATTAGGTTTGTCTGACAGTATTTGATTGCACTTTCAGGGATAGTGCAGAACAATGTTGGAAAATGTTTCCAACTACTAAATTATTGCGTTTACTTTCCCCCAGGTTAAGATTCTGTTCAGTGCACATTTGTAATGTGTCAAGGAGTATTTGGCGTTTTAGAGAATGCCGAATATTGATACTTTAGAAATGTAGATTTGAGATTATAGAAGTTGAAACTACAACATTAGGAGGTTGTATATGAATATTATATAGAGAGAGAAGTTTACATTTGCGAAGAGGGTGTCTGTTCACAGCTTGGTTGTTTTCACTTTGTACTTACAGCGATGTTGTTTTTTTGAGAGGGAGAGAGAGAAAAAGTTCCGATATTGCAGTAATAGAGTAATCGGACATAAGTTGCTTGTAAAAAGATATACATTTAAAGATATAAATGGGAAAAGAAGAAAAACAAATGGCAGAATATCCCATTTTGTTTGCGATTAGTGGTCAATCCTAAAAGAGTGTTGCATGAGGATTTTTTTTTTTTGTTCTTTCGGTTGTTCATGTGTGCATGTTTGCATTTCATAACAGACAAGTTTACTTTGCATGTAGTTGGAAATGATTTTCCTATATTATCTTGCTATATTTTGTTGCAATGTTACATTTCACAAACAATACAGTTTTTAAAATTCTAATAAGTCACCTCTACAGTTTTTGGTGGTAAGGGAGTTACAACAGCCCTGATTTTGTTCTTGAATGAAAAGTGGTGCAGTATAGTGTGCTTTCACACACGTTTTTGAGTTTGTATTTAATAAAAGGGGCAAGAATACGGTTTGCAGTTTAAAAAAAAAAGGTAATCTTGCCGTGTTTTGATGTGTTGCATGAAATAAATCATTAAAAAAAATGCATGATTTGTCTGCAGTTTTTGAAGGGTAACTGAATCAGTCAGTTTTATATATATTCATATGTATTAAATAACTACTCATTGTGATTATTTAAATCCTACATACTTTAAGTTAATAGTTTTTGAAGTTTTTTATTAAGTTTCAATCATCTTTCAGTACTTTTTTCAGTGGTATTATTTCCATACGCAGCACAGTTTTTATATTTTTCCCTCACCTTGTGATAATGGGTTTTACATGAGCAGTTATGCACAATACATTTGCATACAGTAATAAGGAAACAAAAATACACACATCCACCCTGTCCCTCCCCTACTGACCATGCATGATAAAGGGGGAAAAAATCAAACAACTCTGGTAAACAAGAGACAAAACAGACATATTTGCTGATTTCCAACGTCTGTAACAGCCACAGAAATTATGCATATATTTACAGTATGTAAAATTTAGACCGGAAAGTTACTGTATTTGGAATACATGTAATCATCCATCCATCGATTTTCTTCCACTTGTCCGTTGCCGGGTCGTGGATCACATTGCACCAGCCCCTATGGCTCCTCCTGGTGGTGGGTCCACAGAAGGACGGCCTCAGGGTTCTAACCGGGCCTGTTGGTCTCTCATAAGGGGCTTCTGAACCGCTCTTTGTCTGACCCGTCACCTAGGACCTGTTTGTCATGGGAAGCCCCCGACAACAGAGCTCCCAGGATCATTCGGGCGCTCAAACCCCTCCACCACGGTAAGGTGGCGGTTCCAGGAGGGGATATACACTCACCTAAAGGATTATTAGGAACACCTGTTCAATTTCACATTAATGCAATTATCTAAACAACCAATCACATGGCAGTTGCTTCAATGCATTTAGGGGTGTGGTCCTGGTCAAGACAATCTCCTGAACTCCAAACTGAATGTCAGAATGGGAAAGAAAGGGGATTTAAGCAATTTGGAGCGTGGCATGGTTGTTGGTGCCAGACGGGCCGGTCTGTGTATTTCACAATCTGCTCAGTTACTGGGATTTTCACGCACAACCATTTCTAGGGTTTACAAAGAATGGTGTGAAATGGGAAAAACATCCAGTATGCGGCAGTCCTGTGGACGAAAATGCCTTGTTGATGCTAGAGGTCAGAGGAGAATGGGCCGACTGATTCAAGCTGATAGAAGAGCAACTTTGACTGAAATAACCACTCGTTACAACCGAGGTATGGAGCAAAGCATTTGTGAAGCCACAACACGCACAACCTTGAGGCGGATGGGCTACAACAGCAGAAGACCCCACCGGGTACCACTCATCTCCACTACAAATAGGACAAAGAGGCTACAATTTGCACGAGCTCACCAAAATTGGACAGTTGAAGACTGGAAAAATGTTGCCTGGTCTGATGAGTCTCGATTTCTGTTGAGACATTCAGATGGTAGAGTCAGAATTTGGCGTAAACAGAATGAGAACATGGATCCATCATGCCTTGTTACCACTGTGCAGGCTGGTGGTGGTGTAATGGTGTGGGGGATGTTTTCTTGGCACACTTTAGGCCCCTTAGTGCCAATTGGGCATCGTTTAAATGCCACGGACTACCTGAGCATTGTTTCTGACCATGTCCATCCCTTTATGACCACCATGTACCCATCCTCTGATGGCTACTTCCAGCAGGATAATGCACCATGTCACAAAGCTCCAATCATTTCAAATTGGTTTCTTGAACATGACAATGAGTTCACTGTACTACAATGGCCCCCACAGTCACCAGATCTCAACCCAATAGAGCATCTTTGGGATGTGGTGGAACGGGAGCTTCGTGCCCTGGATGTGCATCCCACAAATCTCCATCAACTGCAAGATGCTATCCTATCAATATGGGCCAACATTTCTAAAGAATGCTTTCAGCACCTTGTTGAACCAATGCCACGTAGAATTAAGGCAGTTCTGAAGGCGAAAGGGGGTCAAACACAGTATTAGTATGGTGTTCCTAATAATCCTTTAGGTGAGTGTATAATTACTGTACATTCATAGTTGTTACATGTAATCGGACATTTGCAGTCAAATTTCATAAAACAGCTGTATTTTGTTTAACAGGTTTGACCAACATGAGATATTTGCACTTTTGGTACCGTGGATCCGAGCTGCTTCTCCAGTTGGAGAGCTCCAACTGGACAATCTCTTTAAATGACGAGAGCCATTGGTTTCCATCGACATGCTATATTATCAGACCAGCTAGAGTTCAAATTGGAAGTGGCATAAAGTAAAAGTAACCTCTGTGTGTGGGGCAATTCTCTTTACTTTAGGTTTGATAGAGCATCAGCAACATTCCATTGGTATTAAGCCTTTTTAGCCTCTTAACCTCCACCTGAACCAAGGATATTTTCTCCAGTTTGGCATTAAGCAAATCTAAAGGCAAGGCGTCTGTAAAAAAACCTCAAAATAACACGGATAAAAACGCAAAACGCAAAAAAAGAGTGACGAAAACATGACAGAAAAGCAACACAAAAAGCGATGAAAAAGCCACAAAAGAGTGACAAAATAAGCAACAAAAGAAGCAACAAAAGAGTGACAAAAGCATTTCAGAAAAGCAACAATAACACAACAAAAAAGTGACAAGAGCAACAAAAACATAATAATAATGGATCGGTTTTATATAGCCCTTTTCTGGACACTCAAAGACGCTTTACATTGCACTATTCATTCACTCCATACTTGGTGGTGGTAAGCTATACTATTGTAGCCACAGCTGCCCTGGGGTAGACTGACGGAAGCGAGGCAACCAGTCTGCGCCATTGGCCTCTTCGACCACCACCAACCACTCACTCACTCACTACATTCGCTAGGCTTCCTGGTGTTCCCAAACGGTCTCCCATCCAACATGATGAAAACATGATAAAAAAGCAAAAAAAAGTTAGGATCTTTAAGCTTCATCCTGCCATAAAAATGAAATATTTTTTAAGAACTTGGATAAATGTGGAAAAATGTGACAGCCAACACCAGTCTCCCCTTATCTTATCTCTAAAAATATATTGTTTGGTTTCATTTAGACTTTGGTCACTGTTGATAATGACCCTTTTTCACACCATGTAACGTGATAAATTAGCCAAATACATTCTGGCTGCTGATAGCTGAGAAAATGAAAAATCGGTGTCAGATATTTTTAGTTTTTGGAGCAGTGAGGGTATCATTCATCTGTTTTTCAGAGAGGACTGAGTGAATCAGAGGACCACATGCTGGAAAAGCCTGGACACACTGTCCGGAGGCTCACTGGCCAAAGACATTTGGCACCGGAGGATGCTTTGTACTGTATATCCCCAGTCTGTTCAGATGGCTTGTTATCAGAGCATAAGAAATTTAACTTATCAAACTTCTACTCTTTTACTTTCCCTGCTCCACTGAAGGCAAGTTCCAGTTTAATTATAGTAAGGGTTACATTTGTATTGCACTTTACAAGATTGACAAACATGTCAAAGCACTAAATTACAGTCACAGTCGTATTCCTTTACTCCCCGTTCTATGAAGTGGTAATGTCTGAAGCTAAACCAGGAAAAGATGCACCCGGAGGCAATTCTATTCTATTTACCGCATACATAGTTTACCACTAGAGGATGGTGTGAATGAATAATGCACAAAATTATAAAGCGATTTGATCTGTACAAACCAAAATCAACACAAACCAGACGAGGCTTGGGCCTGTTTCACAATGGCGTCATTTCCGTTGACAAAACAGAAAATAAAAATCCACTTTTTCAAACGCAGATGTTGAAAGTTGAAGTTGGGGAAACAAAGATCTAACTATTAAACCTTTTTGTTTAACATTACCGTGACAGCTCCCCGAACGTTCTCAGACATGCTTATAAAATCATCCCTGTGAAGAACTCAGGTGTTAGAAATGCTTTTGGAAAGTTGGGAATGAATTGGGACCACAGCAATTTACATTTTTCATGCTCTCTTTTCTTATTGTTTGTAAACGGGGCAGGAAAATCAATTCTACGGCCTCTAAGACTGTAGACCCTGATGATTAAAAAGCCCCATATGACGATAAATGAAGATTGACCAAAGCCGAGAACTTTCTTTTGCCGCATAATTCGAATCATTTCAAACGCAGAGATCTCTCAACTCAATAGGGAAGATTTCGCCATGTCCCCATGCATGTCCTAAGAGATGCTTCTCAGGAGCACATGCAGGGCCATGTGCCGCACTTACGCACCACGAGGACGCCATGTGGGCCTGCGAAACTGTTGCCCTGACGTATGTGTGTGGATGATGGAGGCGGCAGGTGGAGGGACGGGGTTAGAGGCGGTTATCAGGCCACCCCCACCGAACACGCTCTTCACCTCGTTCTCACACCAAACAGGCTTTCCCATCCCGGCTCCGTCTGTCAGCGCCTTGGTGCTCTGCATAATCTACAAACACCTATAGCAATGCCCAACAAATGCACAGTGATGAGCTGCTTTTGAATGTTCTATGACTTAGAGTTTTCATATGACATTGGGAATCTATCTGAAGCACTGTTGGCTCAAGTTAAACTAAAGTCGAGGCTTTGTGTTTCATTTGCTCAGATCAGAAAGAGAACCTACTTGGATATGGTGTCACATGAGCTCAGGTTTTTACCCTTTTTTTCTCTCATGGTCAGCACATGTTCATGCAAGACAGCCCAGGGATTTACAGGAACTGGAGGCTTTTTGCCAAGAAGAATGGGCCGCTTTACCATTAGATTATTTTTTATTTTTTTTATTGTATTTATTGGTTGATTTGGTCGGGACAGTGCATGTTAATGAACATACTGTACATGGATCTCATGCATGTAAACAAGCCACACCGGATTGTAGCCTTAGCTAATTTGCGTCCGTTGTCCCCCATTCACACTCTCAAACACACTCTCATTCATCCTGGCCTATTGTACATGTTTTTAGTGGTAGGGGAAACCGGAGTACCCGCAGGAAACCTACGCAGACACGGGGAAACATGCAAACTCCTAATTATATGTTGTGTATTGTATATGTATATGTGTGTGTGTGTGTTTGTGTGTGTGAAGGCATCAGTGGTGCCCGTGGTCATTTGGGCACTCGGGAGAGGAAGAGGTTTATTTTTATTTTTATGTGTATATGTATATATATACATATGTGTGTGTATATGTATGTATGTATAATGTACGGGGCGTATTGTTTTAAATGCTGTAATCTGTAAAGCACTTTGTGATACCTTTCGGTATGAAAAGCGCTTTATAAATAAAGTTTGATTGATTGAAGCATGAGCTCTAACCGCTGTACCACCGTGCCGCCCTTAGAACCTTCATCACTACTGTCACAAAAGACTCCAAACTGTCATTGATGCTAAAACGGGCAACACACGGTATTAGGAACTGGGGTGTGTAAACTTATCTACAGGGTCATTTTGGTATTTTATTTTGGTGATATGTTTACATACACTTCATAAAAAGGCACATTTGTATTTTTTTTATATGAGTCTGACATGAAAGGTCAATTAGAATTTAAAAAAAATTCTATTTGTCAAATTCCAGTTCAACCTGGATAGACTCAGACAGACAAAAGCAGTGATTAGGCAGATTTATTGACATGTACTGTATACTAGTTTTGGTGATCAGACCCCGGCGGTAGACATCGATGTAAGTCAGTGTAGGTATACAGTTTGGAGTTAGGGATGTCTTCCCCTGGAGCCTGGACACTGGTAGTGGTATGAAAGACCTGCAAAGATGCGCAGGTAGAAGCCATGACGGAAGAGGCGGAGATGGGGTGGAGGCGGGTCGCAGCACAGCTGGGAAGCGAATGGATCATGATTGCTGGGGCTTAAAAGCAGGACCGAGGGCGATGATTGGCTGCTACGCTGATGGCTGAGGAGGAGGTGTGGCCCTCTCAGGAGTGATCATTGGCTGGAGGTCGGTGATGCTGAAATTAGTCTACCAGTTTGAATTAACGCCTTGGCAACGAGAGAGTGGACAGCCTTCACTATTGGCACGCAGGTCATATGGATTTCATATTTCACAACATCACCAGATGACAGCATTTGTCCACATTTGTTCTCATCGCGGCTTACAAAACTTTTAATGACGATCTGTACAGCGTGCGCCTCTGTATGGGCACCGCCCACAAATGCATGTGTATGTGTGGTGGAAACAAAAGGCTCTTTTCCACATGCAGGTGCGTGTCAGCACCGAATAGCTCTTTCACCCGCTTTGTTGAGCTTTTCCATAACAAAGGCCAGGGCCAAACCGGTCTGACCAGGTATAGGTTTTGGGCCCGACCTCTGGCTGTGGCCAAAGCGGGCTACCTGTGTCTGATGTGACGTGAACAGACTGCTGGCCTCTGATTGGCAACGAGAGAGTGGACAGCCCTCACTATTGACACGCAGGTCATACGGATTTAATATTTCACAACATCCTACCGCTGTGCTAAAAGGGGATTTTGTTGATAATAGCATTTAGCCGCTGTTAGCGCAGTTTTAGCTGGTGTTAGCATAACATTTGCATGTAGCTTACCTTCATAGTTCGTAGTTTAGCCGTTTCTTTTCTGTTTTAATACAGCTTGGCACCTCTGAATGATTCCATAACTCCCACCAGATGACAGCATTTGTCCACATTTGTTCTCATCGCGGCTCTAAAAACGATCTGTACAGCGTGCGCCTCTGTATGGGCACCGCTCACAACAAATGCATGTGTGTGTGTGGTGGAAACAGAAAGGTCTGCGGGGTAGTATCGATACGTGCACGTAGATCGTGGTGTGTGCAGCCGGGTCGCACTATGTGGAACGACGTTTTTAGTAGCCACAGCTGACCTGGGGTAGACTGACGTAAGCGTGGCTGCCAATCTGCGCCATCATTCCCTCCACTCACTCTATCTCACATACACACCATTAGCTTATTGTACATGTTTTAGTGGTATGGGAAACCGGAGCACACAGAGGAAACTCACACAGACATGAGGAGAACATGCAAACTCCACAGAGTATGTTTTATTATGTGACAATAGTGTCACATAATAGTGGTCATAGTGTGACAAGTGTAGGTATATGGGATTAGGTATAATAAGCTTTGACTTCAGCCTAAACCCTTTCGGTCAGGCTAGTCTAATGGATTAACCAGCAGCAAAAGTTGAGTTGCTGGACTGAAGGCGCAATATATACAGTGCCAGTCAAAAGTTTGGAAACTTTTTTTATGTACTGTTTTTTCTTTTATTTGAATACTATTTACATTGTAGATTCTCACTGAAGGCATTCATTTATGAATGAACACGTGGAATTATATTTTAAACATCAAAAGTTAAAATAAACTGAAAAAATAGCCACCTTTTGCATTTTTTTTTGTTTACACTTTTTGACATTTTCTCAATGGAATGGGAGGGATGTGACTAAAAAGCGTATTAAGTTTGAAAATAGGAGTCTTTTTTAACCGTTACAAATCAATAAGATCAATGAAATATTTTATTTTACATTGATAATTGGTTACGTTGGTGAGTATTCGCATTCCTTAGTGTTGAGCAGTGCCACCTGCTGGCAAAAGCATAAGCACTACAGGTATTGCTGAAGATAATGTTTTATATTACTACTTCTACTCCTACTACACCAACTACCAAGCCAATGTCTGAATGTGCTTGGCTTTGAGGTGGACACCTTTGTTAAAGGGGAATCAATTTAACATGCTACCACATTTAAATAAGGAAAGAGAGTACACTTCTCAACTGTATCATACATGCACAAAAAAACTAAAAAAAATTCCTACTTCTACAGTAGGCTTCTACTACTGCTGCTGCTACTACTACTACTTCTGCTACAACTTTTGCTTTTGCTAATTCTGCTTGTCGGTAAGTAAAAAAAAAAGAAAAAGAAGAGCATTCAAATTTCTCATATACATTCAAGAATATAAAGAATAAAGTATACCTTAAACATAGAAAGACACACATTATAGTGTATATAATAGTTACTTTAGTGGTAGTATTGAGTTTGTACTCCTCCTCCTCTAGCCTGGTCCAGAACAACACTCCTCTTTATTTATTATACACAGGGATATTAGTCTGGGGCCCACGCCCACGTTTGCTGCTCGAGAAAACTCAAGTGGTCCCATGCCATCAAATTTGTTTATGTGTCCTCACATCAGCAGCATCAATAATACGGCATTGAGAGTTTTTTCCAATCACCGGTAAATTACCAAAAACACATCAGACCAACACAACAGTTGGTAAGTTACATGATTTATATTTCTGTTTGAATATTTGTGTGGAACCGCTAACATAACCGCGACAACAACACATGTCCGGCCTTTGCCTTTGCTCTCTGTTCATGCCACTTTCTGTTTATGCCGCTTTCTGTTTATGCTCGCGTATGCTCCACCTGAGAACGCATTTAATGCCACGGTCACCAGACTAAATCGCTGGTACAATGGTGAGTCTGCATTTCCAGGTAGTCCTGCCTCAGCAGCAGCGGGCTCTGGGCTGTTCTTGCTCGGACTCATGTATTATCAAGTTTTCAAGAGCAGGCAGAACCGGGTCTGGACTGGGCTGGCCTGACAGGATCTCCTGCACTAGCCTCCTGCAAGTACACACATAAAAGATTATTACTACTACAACCACTACATATAGTTATGTATCTAAAGCTACTACAAAGGGTGCTACTACTTTCTACTACAATTCTACAAATGTTGTTACCACTACTATTTGTACTTCTTTTTACAACTTACTGGCTGTGCTATTATTACAACTACAACAAATACTACTCTCTCTCTCTCATACCAGTATCAACTCTTACGACTACTAGTACATTATTGTGAAAAACTACTACATACAACAACAACAACAACAACTACTACTACTACTACTACTGTTGCTACAAAAAAAAACTACAACAATCATTGACAATAGCTACAATTGGACACTTAAATGTAATTACTGTATTTATATTGATATTATTAAATGAATTACTCAATGAATCCCTTATTACTAAAATTATATTTATTGAACATGTACCTCATGGCTTCCCCAACATTCCTGTTTTCTTTGACTGATGTTTCCACCCAGCTGACAAACCCGTTGGCTTTACTGAACATATCAATGCTGTCTGCGGAGACGGCTCGCTGGGACAGGTCACACTGAAAAGGAAAAAACACATGCACATTATTATCATTTTCAATCAACGTTGTAAAACCATCACCAGACTGCGCCATTGATTTGTCCGCTTGCCCTTAGCAAAATGAAAGCTTGCATCATGTGTCATTCCAATACTGTGTGAAGAGGGTGCTTTAAGCCTATTTGAAAACACTGACCAACACTCAGTCAAAGTGTCTTTTTCTTACTTTTTTCAGGTTTTGACTGTGGAATAATTCTCCTCAATACATCCTCAAGAAAAACATACCCATACCCAGTTCCTGTCATTCCACTGCATTACAGCTCCTGTCATATCTCGTCATGAGAATGCAGACAACATCGCTCCCAGAACACGCAGCGCCGTGGGCTGGTTTCCTCAAGCATCTTCTCTTGCAGGTTCTTGTTCATACAGCCTGGTCATGTCCTCACTTATTTATTCCAGTTCCTGTACTTCTCTTATTCATTACCTCCTTTTGCTCCCTAGCTTATTCGTCGTTGCTTCTAATAAGATACGGCTTTCAACTAATGCTGTCTTGTCACATTTCAGCCATGGCTTTCCAGTTCTTGTCGAGTTCCACTCTACGTCTCATCTCATTTGTTCCGTCTCTTAATAGCTATGGCTCTTCCTTTGCTTGATTCTCAATTGCAGCACTAGTATCCAAACCTACCTCTCAGGAATCAATTTAATGGTGTACACACACGCGAGGATCACGTGACTTCCGATTGGAACCTCAGGAGGCTCTGCTTATCCTGTCTCCATTATTTCCCTATGAGTTAGTAGCAGCGTCTCGTCTAAAAATATAAATAGCTCAAGATTACATGGAAGGAAGTGAGTTTCTGGTGGACAGTCACTAGCATCATGTTAAAAACATCGCGTCAGGGGCAAAGAATTCACCACAGGCGAATCCTGCTCATCATGGTGTTTTAGTCTTGAAGCTAACAGTTAAAAACAAAATAAAAATGTAAATAGCACCAAGATTTTGAACGAGCCGCTCAAAAATAATCGGCCTGTCTTTAGTAGAAATACTTTTCAGTTGTGTTATTTGTGTGGTGTTAGTCCTACCTCAAAAAACGCAGACGTTTCCTGCAGTTAAGAATTTACACCCAACGTAATGTTTTAACGCATAGCCAGTGACCTCGGATCAGTGATTTTCTTGAACTATTCGTTGATTTGACATCACTAATCCTTAATGGGAAAATAGCGAGAGAGGAAGAACCACGGCGATCGCACTCGGATGTCACGTGTCATTTGCCTGCATAGAGCCTATTTTCAAACTTGCAACTGGAGTCCCTTGCTGTCTCTCTCACACAATTTCTTCTGGTCAAAAGATTGCCAAAGACCAAAGCATGCGCGCTTCCCCAAGCTTTCACCACTCAGTACTGATCTTCTAGGCCACCATATCTGCACTCTATGCTCCAGCTACTGATGAATGGGCGGTCGACCTCACCTTAGAGTGCATGTTCCCACTGGCTTTTCTTAGGTTTCTTCAGTTCTGAATTTACTCCCACAGCGTCTTCGACCTCTTCATCCATCCAAGGTCATCTGAACCCACTAAAGACCGAGACCATATTTATCCCCATCCATCTATTCTAAATCAACTCTAATATTAGCCCTTGCGTACCTTTGCTTTAGTACATTACAGTACGTCTCGCTTGATTTCCTCGGCCCATGATACCTTGTTTCTAACCAAACAGATTCTAGATTCTGGTTCGGTTGCCTGACGATCCCTGGACCGTCAGGCATATCCCTTCTTTACTGTTTTCATATCGAAGCTGCTTCTTCCACGGCTCCGTCTGACCTCTTTTGCCATTAATTCAGATCCTCCATCGTTGATCCTTCCGGGCTGATCCCTCTTACATTCGCCATAATCTTAAATCTCCATCAAGCATAATCTGTTTTATGTCGAAAATTTCCTCTCTCAGTCTTCTGCTCAATGTCAATAAATTATTTGATCACATCTTCTGCTGTGGTCTGGTCCTTGCTGGTGAATTTGCTGCCTTTTAAAACGATTTATCATGTCTGAATCACAGATGGAAAAAAAGATACAGGTGAAATGTTTACAAGCCTGGCCAAAACATTGCGAAATCCCCTTGTGAAATAGAAATAAAAATAAACGTGTCAGTTCTTATGTCACAAAGGCACAATGCTTAATCAGCTGCTTCGGAGGCTGACTCACAGCTAAAAGCCTCTGTTATAGGTTAGGAAATATTGTGGTTTTCAAAGGAGTAGTTATTGGATTGGTCCGACAGTTCTGTCCTGGTTTGTTCTAGTCCATGGTTGAACAGCAGCTGCTTTAGTCCTGGTTCAGTCCTGGTTTGATTCTGGTTTCCTGCAAGAAGGATGCAGGAAGTTTAGTTTTGGTTTAGCATTTGCTTTAGTCCTGGTTTAGACCTGATTCAGTCTTCAGTAGAGCGGGTTGTCTCATGATCGGAAGGTCGGGGGTTCAAATCCCAGGTGTATACTGTCGTTGGGTCCTTGGGCAAGACACTTCACCCTACTTGCCTCCTGTGTCTGCGTACATTGGCGTATGAATGAGAGACTGAATGGGTGAGTGGCTGGGTGGAGTGGAGTCCTGTTTTTTCCTGATTTAGTCTCAGGATGCTCCAATACTGATGTAAGTAAGTAAGTGCTTTATTGTCATTGTACAACTGTACAACGAAATAGTGTTCAGGTGTTAGTCCTGAGCTGCTGCGGCTGAGCCGCGCTGCCACTGTGTCAACCTGACCCGTATGACCTTGGAGGTCAGGGAAACTGTAGCACTCGGAAGAAACCTGGCTTCCCTCTGTCTCCTTTGATCCTCTGAAATGGTTCAGCGCCTCCTGGGTTTGTCCCTGTTTCAGAGCGTGGTGTCCTGCACTGGTCAGCTCCACCTCCTCCTTCCTCCCTCCGCTTCACAACAGTCTTTCACCATCTCTCGTTTGTCCTTTTTGTTTCCTGTAGCACCTCTTGTGACGCCTCCACTGTGCTGCAGGTGTGGGGGCTCTTGGTGCCTCTTCAGTGTCTCAGAAGAAGAAATGTGTAGGTCTCAAATGGGTTTAGCTGATAAGCTAGCATTTTGTTTACCTTTAAAAAGCTGCTTTCTTCAGGACCATTTTAGACTCTCAAAGTAAACAAATCCACCAAACCTCCACAAAAACACGGCAAAGACATACAAAAGTATCCAGAAAAACAATGTGAAACACTGAAACCACAAATGCAGTTCGTAGAAAAAGGCAAAAACCTCAACTGTACACGTCATATTGGCATTGGATATTGGTGAAAAATACTGTAGCTTACAGCATCATTAGCCAACTAAGGCTGGGACAGAATGGAAGCTACGATTGAGTCACCTGAAATGCCACTGTTGAAGGTCTCAATTTGAGTAAACTGGTAATGATATAGCCTCACGTATTCGTATTGGAAGTTCAAATAAATAAATAAATAGCTTGATCGCCAGATTTGATCTCGTTTAGGCCAGATTTGGCCCTGGTTTTGTCCTGATTCCGTAGCCCTCACCTTGTTGGCCACCAGGATGCAAGGGAGAGGTTGTCCGTTGGGGAGTAAGGTCTTAAGATCCAGGTCTTGTTTCCAGAGTCGGCAGTTGAGGAAACTTCTGGAGTCGGTGATGTCGAATATCACCATGCAGCCTAAAGCTCCTTTATAGTAGACTCGGGTCATAGAGATAAACCGCTCCTGACCTGTGAACAGAATGTTTTATTAGTCCTGTTAGCAGAAGCGCAAGAAATGATTAGTAGTAACATCAGATGACATCAATCGAAATCTAAAAAAGAATATGAAATTAGAATTAAGATGTGGCAGTAGTGATCATATATAAGCTGTTTGTTGAGAGTTTTTAATGTCTTCTTGAAAAGCGACTTGAAGGGTTTCAAAGTGGTCTCTGAATGGTAGGAGAAGTAGTAGTTGAAGTAGTAGCAGCAGCTGTACGTTTACTGGTTTGTACCTGCGATGTCCCATAGGTGCAGTTTGACCCTCTCTTTGTCAGACCAGTGCAGGGTCTTCAATGAGAAGTCCACTGAAGCAAAAACACAAACATAGAGCCTATATTACTAAATGAGGGTATAACATAGCTCAAGATATCTTTATAAACACAATTACTGGTTATAATTGCACTTGTACGAAGCAAAATAAAGATGCTTGTTCTTATGACGCGCTGAGCACTTGCATTTATTTCGTTATGACCTTTTTTTATTGAACTTCTTTTGCAATAAATGTTAAACAACTACAGGCCCCATGATTACAATTAAAATGCATCCAAGTGAAGCATTTTCTTAGAAATATTTTTAAAAGAATCAAAGCTCCCTACAGCACTAACAGGATTCACATCAGTGTTGAAAAGTTTTTTTGTGGCAGTAATTTTATACGTGGTTTACTTGTACTATTACTCGTAATAGTTACCACCACTGCATCAAAAGTTATTGCAGACGAATGATCACCGCAGAAATAACATAGTCATGAAAGCAGAAGGAATTGTACTATTACACAGTACCTCCAACGGTCGTCTTGCAGGTTTTGTTGAACTGTCCGTTGACATATCGGTTGATGAGGGAAGTCTTGCCCACATTTACATCTCCAATGATCAATATTTTCATCAAGTGCTCTCTCACCGGTTCTGTACTCTTTGAATAGAGATCATCTGCAAACATGGCCAAAGTTCAAAATACATATGATAAAAAATTAACTGTCTCCAAGCAACAAAGAACAATATCCGCAATACTTTGAACAATAGGCTACAAGGTTTGGTCTGGATATGAAAGTTGTTGAAAGGTAGGAAGTTGCTGTAGAGGATAAAATACAAAACCACGCCTCTTTTTATAAACATTTTTATTATGCTAAATGACGCAGTATAAAAGTAGAGGTTGTTGGGTTAATTGTGTGGTGGCCAAAATAAAACAAAAAACAAGAAGAAAAAAAGGTTATAATAATAATGCCTTACACTTGTATCGTGCCACTAAACAACACTCTGGATAACTAGGAAATGAGGCCCTATGTCAAAAATCCTGAAATATCCCTTTAAGCCAGTGGTTCTCAACCTGGGGGTCGCGAGAAAAATTTGTGGGGGTCGCCAGATCATGTAGATAAAATATACATATTTTTATTAGCATATAATATATTTTATTGTAGCATGTGTGTGCTATTTTATCAGAGTGTCATTATCCATTATTTGCTCGTAATGTGATTAATTTTAATTTAGCCATTTGTTTTTTACCCCGTGGGTAAAGAATTATGTAGGCTAATGTTCCTATTTCTCACGGTGTGACCTAGGCGGGGGGGGTCACAAACCCCTTTAACTGTTATAATGGGGGTCACGGCTCCAAAAGGTTGAAAACCACTGCTTTAAGCATGACTGTGGGATCAGACTGCGTGCCAAGTGTAACGTGGGCGACGGTGGCGCAGAGAGTAGAGCGGGTCGTCTTGTGATCAGCGGATTGGTGGTTTGAATCCCGCAGGTGCACACTGTTGTTGTGTCCTTGGGCAAGACACCCACTTTGCCTCCAGTGTCTGCGTACACTACTGTGTGAATGGGTGAGTGGTTCCTTGATGTAAAGCATGTAGAAAGGTGCTATATATATTTTTACAAAATTCAACAGCTCGTGTCCTCACGAAGGCCAGGAGGCGGGACCACATTACACTGGTTTTAGAGTCGCTGCATTGGCTCCCCGTGTGTTTCAGGATCGATTTTAAAGTTTAATGGTTTTTGAATGTCTCAATGGTCTTGGTCCTTCTCTTTCAGAAATGCTTTTACCTTATGAACCTTCAGTGATAGGCTGTGGCTGTGTGGGTGCTGTCCTGTAGGTGCTCAGGTGGAGGTGTGGTGTCTCTGGGCTCTCTTGGGTCAGTGCCCTGTAGCTGTGCTGGACTGCTGCTCCCGGCACAGACGGCTCCTCAAATGGGGTTTCCACACTTGTCCATCTGTATCCAGCTTTATGCATCTATTTATTTTGTTCTGCATGTAAGTCAGTGAGTGAGGGGGTGTGTGCGTAGACAGTGGAGTAAAGGTTTGAGTGTGTGTGTAATGTTTGTATATATTCGGAGGGATGGGAGAGAATGCCGGGCGTATTAGTTTTAAATGTTGTAATCTGTGAAGTACTTTGTGATACTGTGGCAAGGCAAGTGATAATAGATGCCATTCTTGTTACAAACAAAAATGAAAAGAACCCAGACAACGCCACCCAGACCAGCTGGGAAAGGGAAAAGTGCTTAAGGCACACAGGTTCATACATTGTAAGAGGCAGAGACATTCCAGTATGAAAATATATGACATTTATTTGGTTTAAAAGTATATATGTATATATTAATTTACTGTTTCAGTTAATTGTGACAGAACTTGGCAAATTCATTTCTACAAACCGTATAAGGTTAACCCCATTTGATTGACAGTTCAGTTTTGAGTTCTCTTTAAAAACATTGAGCATGGAAGCAAGACAGCAGGAAAACTGGGCCAGTGCTGTAAAACGGAGCTTAAAAGTTAGAAATTAGAGTTAGCTTACAAACGTTCACTACTGGGGTTGGGATTACTAATTTAACATACCGCGTCACACACACGATGCCAGCCCACAACAAGCCAGAAATCTTGCACGGCCAGCCTGTAGCCGGCTACAACGGAGGACCCCAGTTGTTTGTTGTTTGTTTGTTTGTTTGAGTTTTTATTTCGAGCTAAGGCACAAAATCCAAGAAAAAAACAGAAAAATATATATACACAATAAAAGAAAAAACAAAAAAAGAAAAAATAATAATATACATTCTAACTCGAAAAGGAGTGGGAAGAAGACAAGCTTATTGACTCCCACCCCTGTTCATAAACTTAAATAACAATAACTAACAACACTGCATATTTCTTACCATCTTACAAGACAACTATCAACCGAGTTGGTTACATTTCAACAGATGCCATACTGCATTATACCAGGTCAACACTCACAGTATCTCACACGCTACAACCATTGTATTATTTCTGTTTCCCATACCGAATTCATTACCGTGTTGGCATTATCGTTATTCATCATCACCATTACAAACCATATAACATTACTCTGTATCAAAATGTTTGATACATAACATACTCCACATTTATTCATGAAAGGTACATTAATCGCAGACCGATTGATGCTCATAATAACAAGAATGATCTTAATGATGTGTGTTACAAGGGATTCGTTTTTGTTTTTTTGTTTTTTTGTTTGTTTGTTTTTCTCTGTGACTGGACCAGCTGCCAGAGGGGAGCAGCCCCCGAGTAACCAGACCATCCTTTGTTGAGTGTCCTATACTATGCATTAAAAGAGACAAATGTTTAGGAGTCTGCTGCCAGAAGAGGGTTTCCTCGAGCTGCCGACCCCCACCTGTCTGCCCTGTACTACGGGTTATGTTGAATGCGGAGTACATAGATATGTGCATGATTTACTTCTAAGAATTTAATTCCTTTATATTACCATCAGCATCAATAGCCGTACTGCTGTCTGAATCGATTAAGTTTGATTCTAAGAATAATCTACAGATTATTAGGTAATAATCCTAGACTGTTACATTTAAAGTTTAAAGTTAAAATAGTGATGATAACAACACAACAGCAACAACAATAACAATGGCAATAACAACTGCAATAGTATATTAGTAACAACCACAATATACTTCATTATTAGTTGTGACTTGACGTCCAGCAACCAGCTACACCAAAGGACCCCGGCTTCCCAGAACTAGCAGTGCCCAAAGATCAACCTGACAGGGGTGCATCACGGGCTCCGTGCCTTGTTACAGCATTACAAAGAAAGTTACATTAGTGTTGGCTAAACTTAATATATTTTTGAGAGGCACAATGAAAACAATATACCTGGCCCGGTAGAAGACAACCTGTGGCCACACCCTGCCAAACAGGAAGCAGAAGTGTGGGAGAGAAGGGCACTTTTATACTACGTGGTACTGCCACCTGCTGGCCACTAGTACACATGACTTCACTTCACTACAATACCTTTCAGTATGAAAAGCGCTTTATAAATAAAGATTGATTGATTGATTGATATATAAATGTGACCATTTAACCTTGTAATTGTTTACATGGTGTCTGTGTGTGTGTTTGTGTGTGTGATTAAACTGTGTATCAATTAGGGCTGGGACAAAATATCGGCTCAGATAGCAGTTTTTCTTACTGCAATACCAAGCATTGCAATACTTTGAATACTCGTGTTTAGAGGCATTTTTATTACAGGCTCCTTGTTTTCCAGTAGCTCTTTGTTACATTTTGTGTGAATGCACTTTGCAATCTTAACACTTCAATAAATGTCAAATGGCATTTGGTTTATGAACTTTGGACACATGACTGTTTTCCTTTTACACATTTTAAGATAAACATATTACAAATCATAATTACTGTATCACATTGGATTGGCCCCCAAGTATCGTGATACGCATTGGATCGTGACAAAAGGTTTATTGTCCCAGCCCTAGTACCAAGTTGATTATGTAACCCATTCTTTTGTTGACATGTTGGTGGTTGGGCAGCTGGCAGCCAGTAGTAGTAAATCTATTGCAATATTGAGCTCAGACTGTGTGCCAAGTGTAACCCATTCCATTGATGACATGGAAAGGGTTACACACATAAATATTGTTGACACCCCCCACACTGTAGACACAGGGAGAACATTCAAACTCCATAAAGAAAAGCCAACCCTGTCCAGGAATCAAGCATGTGTAAGGACTTTGTTCTTTTGTATCACGCGAGAACCGTTATTTGGATATGGACAAAGCATACACTGGAGATAGAAGTCGTCTCAAGAAAAGGCTTTTATTGCCGTTGTTCCTAGTTACAAAGCAGTATAACCAGCTGGTGACTTCAGAAGAAAAGAAGAAGTGAAGTCCCGACCTCCGTTGACCGTTGCCTTTTATCCTGGTCTTGCACTTCTCTACGCAGAGAGGGTGCCTGCCTATCAGTGAATCAGTTGTTCGTGTCTATGTGTTTGTATATTATCTGTACTGTACGTCATGTTCAGAATTATTATGGTGTCGACCGTTATCTATCAGCTAATCTCACTGACATGGCCTTCTTGTTCTGTAGCGTGTAAGCAAAGCATGCGTCAGGAGCCTGTTCAGATTGCGTTACAACCCAACACATGGGACCGCCCTGAGAGGGTTCTATGATTCAAGCATTGGCCCAAAGACTGCATATAAACTAACAATAACTAATAAGTTTTACTATCAATGAACATAATCATGTGCTCCACTTTTGTGTCCCAAGCCCCAGTTGAGAACCTCTTTCTTTTTCTTCTTCACACTCATCCGCAGGTTTCTCCCCCGTAGATTTGTCATCAAAATGAATAATTGTTAGAGCTTTTGAGTCAGTCAGCCGGATGATTACTCATGATTCATGTTACTTTGAGATGTGTCAGCCTGATGCCCACACCGTATGAATCATTCTATCTGCAATTGTTGTCCTCATGCACCATTTCGACCCAAAGACAGTGTCTGAAGGGTGAGCAAAGTAGTTACAATTTTCATTGTACAGGAGTAACGTCTCCATTCCCGAAAGATCTGTGTACGTAAAGTGCACGTTCTACAAATGATATCATGCACAGTACGTAGTCCCATCCTCCTACTAAGCTCCTGGCCAAGATCATGACTGTCACTCCTGCCCATTGCACAATTGACTGGTCAGTCGCAAAAGCTTGATCAGCAACTGTTACAGCCACGTTACTCACTGTAAACACTGAATATATACCCGAGTTATTATATTTGTTTATATTCATATTTACTTATATTTTCTTCTTAAGTGGTGGTTTATTTCCCTCTAAGAATAACTGCAAAACCATTTTTTCTCACCAATTATTAGTCTTTCTGGGGAGATTTTTGTCTGTGAACATCAATAAAGTTCTTCAGAATCTTAACATTGCCATCATCTAACGACTGGCTCAACCACTAGAGGGCAGCAATGCCACAGGGAAGCAAAGCCAGGAATAATTATGTTGTCATTTTTATATATTATATTTATGTGGTTAAAGTTAATAAAACAAAGCAATTTCATTTATGGGGGAAAAAAAGAGAAAAAGAAGCTTATTTAAGTTTATTGTCCATACAAAACAGAGTGCAGTGCAGCTCACGCCTTGTCTTCAAATAAATTAAATATCAAAGGCACACTATGTAGCAGTCTTTGGACAGTCTTCGGCCAATCTCGGTTAAGCCAATATAGTGTTTGCAAAACAATACAATCTGAAAGAAAGTACAGTGTTTCTAAAAGCTTTCAAACCTCTTCAAATCATTTCTCTATTAGTGAAAATTCTGCACTGATTTACCCTAAATGAACATACTAAACTGTATGAATGATAACAACAAAGCGCAAAAAGAATCATATAGCGTATACTACATATATAGAATGAAAAGTATTGATGTCGGTATTGTCCCGTCCAAAGGTTCAGAGATGCATCATATTGATGAATGAAGACTCTCCCCTACATAGTGTGCCTTTAAATAGTGTACATTAAAAATGACATGGAAGACCATTATAAATGATTGTGCTTTACATTAAAATAATATTAATCCAAATGATGTCAAGATAAAAAAAGTCAGTACAGTAGCACTTACAGGTAGAAACAAAAGGAAAACCAGGATCAAAACACAGAAATGCTGCATAGAAGATCACCAATCTCTAATATAGAGAAATAACATGTTAATTAATAATATTGTGCAATGAGCTTAACACAATTTAAAATATAACAAGGAAGTTATACGGTGTTATTCCAAATAAGGAAAATAAGCCACACTCATTGGAGGACTGAAATATTTAACTGGGCTTGTTTGAGAATATATGAAGAATCTTTCAAAAGAAAATTCATGTGACGTTACAAACCGCCGACTGGTAACGCCATAGGCCTACTGGATGGCAACACAAGGTCATAGATAGAATTTCAGCAAAAATAGTTATTAGCATCATTATCAACAAAGCTGTTGCTGGGTGTGTGACACGACAGTTAGCCGATATGTCAGCCACATGTCCGCAGTTGAATGCTTGACAATGCTAAACTTCACACTAAGTACAATATGTTAGTAAACTTTGAGAAGGCTATAAATAACTATACCAAATACTATAATAAAACAAAATGAGAACAATTCCATTTGCTAAATGCTAGTTGTGCTATGCTAACGTTGCCATCAAGGGCTGTTTTGGGCTAATATCGGTTCTACTTCACAAATTACTGATGTGATTACTGTCAAACAAATTGTCAAAATAAATATATATATAGATTATGATCTAAATACATTTATGTAATAAAAATATAAAATTGTGCAAAAATATAACACACGGTCAGCAAATTTCAATGAGACCTTTTCTATTGTATGTGATGGGTATTTTGAGCTAGCACAGGCAAAGATTTCTACACAATTTACAAATATGACTCTTGATTTGAAATATTTTGAGTAATAAATAACAATAAAAAAATAATCAAGCATTTTCAAAAAAACAAAAAAAATATTACATGTGACAAATAGATAAACTGTTGCACCATAATACTTGTGATACAGTGATAGAAATAATTGTAGGTAGTTTTTATGTAAATATTTTCCACAGTGCTGAGTAGAGCAGGAAGTTCAGCCACATTGATCACCGTATGTCAAAACGTACGTCTGATATACTTACTGTGTTAAGTCACATGATTTGGCTAAAATGGTAAATGCTTTAAAGTCACAAGTTAAAAGTATTTTTTTTTTAATGTTAGGATAGTTAAAATTATATTAACTCAAGAAGAGTTTTAAAATGAGGAACTGTCAAAGTAAGATGGCAGGCATTTTGTGTATGTTCCTTGCACTAGCATGGTGGGTAAAGTAGTTGTAATAAAAACTACTTCTTTTTTTCATCTACTTGAGATAGTGTAATGTATAGGAATTATATACAAAAGCAAATATGAAATGAAAATAAATGTGATGTTTAGGCTGCATTTCCAGACTAGGGCCACCAGGGGGAGCTCCGTTTACATTATTGCACTAGATCAAGAATACCTTTAAGTTGGAGCAAACATTTAAAAAATGTGCTCAATGTCAAAAATGTACTCAATTAAAAGTAGATTTTACCTAGCAAGTAACACGTAGTATAAAAATATGTGCGTCATCAAAGTATATAGTCTTTCTTCAACGCCGTTTGTAGAATAATATCTTGGTATTGTTTTACAGCTCACTTTATTGCTAACGACAATAGAAAATGATTGTCCCACATTTGGCAAAAATATGAATGCAGGCCTATGTATTGAATGTGGAATGGCCACAGGTACTCAGTTCTATTGGAGTAAGGTGCATTAGGAAGAATAATGGTGTTCTGGTACGTCACAGTGTTGTCATGTCATTGCTAATGTCATTGTTTTGGTGTGGCCCGGGCACAGTGAGTGGGTTTACTAGCTTCCTTGTGCTACAGGGTGATGAACAGGCTACTGGCTGGCTGCTATAGAGGCTGCTGCTGGACCAGGCGTCTGTAGTGCGGCAGGACTTTGCTCTCAGGGAGGTACAACGCCATCTCCAGGGCCACCAGGATAGTGAACTCGAACGAGATCAGCTCCCTGCGACTGATGCGGAAACGCTCCTCCAGCTTCTGTGCAAGCGAAAGGCACCAGTTTTATTGGGCAATTAACAACCACATACACACATTTCTGTCTAATTTTAATTGAGAAAATTCAATAAAGTTATTGGTATTATATGGCATTATTATCTTGACTTGTACACAGGAGAAGCTGGTATTACTCACATCTATAAGGTGCTTGACTTCCTGTTTTTTTAGATCACTACTGATTTTAGCGGCCAACAGGAGGCAGGCAGCGGACACCAATTTCCTGTTCAAAAGAGAACAACACACAGCATGTTTGTATTTTGACTGTTCTCTCATATGAGGCATTAGCTTTTAACATTGTCGTATGATGTTGGTAGAGCAAGGGAAGGCCCCGTCAGTTCCGGGGCCAAATCCTGCCCTCCAGCAGGTTTCCTCTGGCCCCTCAGATCATTTTAAGAACTATAACCTAACAAAAAATACTCCTAAAATTTAAAAAAATATGATGAATTCCTTCAAAATTATCCTTAGGGAGGACACCCAGACCCCCTTGTTTAGAAAATATAGTCAAACAAAAATACCATTTGTATAAAACTATTTGTGACTACGTTTACATGCCATCAATATTCGGGTTACGGTCAATATTCCGGTTTCTGAACCATTTGGAATAACCTGTTTACATGCGTGAGCAGACAGGGTTACTCCTGTTACATGATCATTGTTAATCAATAGGGATATCCCGATCCAAACCACGATGCACGGAAAAAATCATGATGTAAATATGTTATCTCAATGCTTTCTACCGTCAATATTCATGTCTTTCACCACACTAATAAAGTCATGGGTTTCCTCCTCGCTCCAAAAGTGTGGTACAGATATGTAATTACAGTAAGAATAAAGGTTCAACAGAAATAAGTATAAACATGCAAACATACTTCCTGTGTATTACCAGTAGGATGTAGTACAGGAAGTACTTCCTGTACAAAGACCATGATTCCTTGTGGATAGAACATGTGTGCATTGTGCAGAACACAAATATTCGGGTTAGAAAAGGAGTAACCCAGGAGGGTCATATTCAGTTTTTTAAAAACCGGAATATGAACATATTCAGGTTTTTGTTGGTGTGCAACTGGGTTATTGCTAATATTTCGGTTATGAAAGGGTTTTTGACTGCATGTAAACGTAGTCACCGAATTTTGGATAAAGATGAGCCCCCCCGTCTAGTGACTAGAAAGAAAATAGAGCCAGAGATAAGCCAGTGATAGTCTTGGGAGAGAGCTCAAAGAGTGTAGTGCAGTGTGAGCAAGTGCACAGGAGCAGTTGGGGGAAGTTAATGTAGGAACGCGCTTCTCTATGGTCCTCATGGTAGGGAGCTGACATTGCTGTAATACCACCCCCTTGTGGCCAGGGGCGACTCCAAGAGACACTTGGGAGCATTGATTCTAATATGACTTCCGACCTCCCAAGAACGGCTTAAAAGTCTGGCTCCAAAGAGTTTTTCTTGTTCTAAAAGATGTTATGACCCATGTGACAACGCTGGGGTAGGTGAAATATTTTTATCAGCCCGAAGAAGTGGAAGCCTTTTCAGTGCACTGACTGGCTCCAAAGCCTGTCAATCAAGCTCTGGAGCTCTGTGGAGACTCCGCCCGCCCCACAAGCGCAGGGCTTTCCGTCTTTTGCCCTTTTAAGGAACAGGCTGCGTAGGAGGAGTCTGAGCGGCCATGTAAGTTTCACACAAGACTCGGGAGCTTTCTATGTATGGGGCTGAATAGGTATTAATCCATCTCTAATTATTATATCTATGGGGAAAATGCAACGGTAAAAAAAAAAAAGAATCTTTAACGGGCTAAAATAATGTTTCAAATGCCAGACTTTGGATTATCCCAAGTTCATACTATTTCTCCAGATTCTGACGCCACGTTACCTGTTCTGCTTATTGAGTCGTCCCTGGAGCACCAGTTTCTCGAAGTAGACAAAGGCCATTGCGATGGTGACGGCCTGCAGACCACAGTCCTCCCCCACAGTTCTCATCTCCCTCTTCAGACTGCAAAACACAGCACACTCAGCGCACAGGGAAGAACTCCTTTAAAGTAACACGGCTCCATCTTCTCTCTCTTTGAAATGACTCAAAAATGATCAACGTTCTCTGGTGTGTTGGTGTCTAAAACACATTACCTGCGTATCTTGCTGAGAGTGAGTTTGATGTGGGGGAACTTCTCCTTAAAGGTTTCATTCATGTCTTTCTTCAGATCAGACGGCTTCACGTAGTCGATCACTGTGGTCTGCAAAAGGATAAGCATCTCTTAATTCTTACGTTTTCTTACCAGACAATCACAGTCCTCTACCTTTCTAACTAAATGTCTTTCCTTTCCTTCTCAGACTTTTATTAAAATGTAGTTTGTGAGTGTGAGTGATATTCTGATTCTGATCATAAACACTGAAGAGGTAAATATTATCGTCCTTGGCTCTGCTGTAAGAGGACTGTGTATCAGTAAGTACAAACACTTGGTTTATCATCAAAGACGCCTTTTGTCATAATATTTGAACCACTGCAGCCTATAAACGAGACGCCTTGTTGGAACAAAACAAAACTTTACTGTGCTAGTGGTACACTGGAAGACAGCCATACACTAATATAAAAAAAAATTATAGAGCATGTAGTGTCCACTTGTGTGAACTTACGGGCTCGAAAAAGTGACCCTGAAAGTTGGAGTACGTACAGTAAGTAATAGTACGCAATACAGAGTGAGCGACTGCCTTTTCCCACATTTATCCTCAAACTGTGGAACGTGAACTTGGGCCTCTTTAGGTGGTGCTCAGAGCCATCTGCAATTTTAGACAATACTAGACTAGATCTACTGTAAAAATAAGATGTGCGCTTTACTAATACATTAGTAAAGAAGAAAAAGAAAAAAAGAAGTTGATATGTGTGTTTATTTGACCTTGTAGTTACCCACCGACTGTGATCGCAATTAAATGCGCCATTCTGACCACTCAGACAGCCGCTGGGTCACTACAAGGGCAAATATGCACAAATATCAGCTTTTTTCTTTTGCATAAAAAGTTGCATAATGCACATTTAAAGTGATAGTCTGTAAGTTTGGAAAGTGAGGAGCGATAGAGTGCAAGAGTGCAATTTGAACATAAACAATCAAATTCCTCCCCTCTTGGACAAGAAAGCCCTTCTTCGTTTGAAAAATGAGGAGAACAGGAACCGACTTCAAAAGTAAACAATCAAGCTCCTCCCCCTCCTGATTGGACCGGACAGGCTGGTTCACAGGAAAAGCTATCTAGCTATATATATATATATGTGTGTGATATATATATATACAGTATATACACACACATTAAATCAAAATGGAAGACCAGGTGGTCGATTTTGCACAATCATATAAAATTTGTAAAACATTTAGACTCCCAGACTATCACTTAACGTGTTTTTCTTTCCTGGTGTTAGAATAGTTTATACCCCCTTTAGACAAAATGTAGTCCAATTTAAATCAATTTTAAACTCTTTTAGATGCGGTTTAGTCCTGAATTGATCTTGATCTTGGCCTGGTGGAACTTGGAGGTTCAAATACACTGCCTGACCCCAAAAAAGTCACCAACCCAAAAAAAAAAATCTAGAACAATATTTTATTGGACCGCCTTTAGCTTTGCTTAGAGCACTCGCTGTGGCATTTGTTCAATAAGCTTCTGCAATGTCAAAAGATACAGGGTTTGCGCTCATTTTTCGCCAAGATCTTGTTGTATTGATGATGAGAGAGTGTGACCACTGCGCAAAGCCTTCCCCCAGCACATCCCAAAGATTCTCAAAAGGGTTAAGATCTTGGACTCTGTGGCGGCCAATACATGTGTGAAAACGATGAGTCTTGATGAATTGGTACTTAGTGTGAGAAGTTTCAGAAGCACTGCCATAGATGATCTTTGATATTTCCCCCCAACCCCCTAGTACCGAGCCCTACACAGGACCTAGTACAGTTTTCCTGACAGCTTACCATGTAGGAAGCAAATATCAGCACTCTTTTATGTTTCCCACAAGGCCACTGGGGGTCATTGAGGACGTTCGGATCGTAGTCTAAGAAATCCTCCACTCCTAAAGACAAAAATCAACAGACACATTATCAATCTGAAATGACTTCGTTGATATCCTCAGTAGTTATGTAGTTCCTTTGAGATACGGTCAAAGATATTAACTCAAGCCACAAGGGGGCAGAAACTTGTAAACGACTCCAAATAAACTGTCAGACAAAAAAAACAAGCGATAACGACTCGAAATGACAGAGATACAAATTGCCGCGCAGATGCAGGTTGTGAAGAGGGTTATCAGTGACGCACAGACGAAGCCTAAAATACCCCACAGCTGCCCGGTAGTAATGAAAGGGGGTAAGGGGAGTTTTAAAAGGCACTAAGCTGTCTCTGTTTGAATAGATCTGGCATAAAAAAGACAGCATTTGTACTCTCTTCACATTTATGTCTCTGTCTGTGAAAATGCAGTAGTGGACATATCAAGTGCACAATTGAGGCTTAAAGACATTTTGGATTCTGATAGCTTTCAGGTTCCAGGATAGTCACCTAGGTCCAGCCCGACGGTGCTGTTGATGCGGCTGGGCGAGTGGCTGCGGCTGGGCATGCTGTGGGCGCTCCTGGACACGGGGAGCTGCAGGGTCTGGCTCAGCTCCAGGGTGGACGAGGGCTTCTGCCGCACCAGGGCATTAGTGGGGTACAGGAACTGGGCGTACGACACTGACTGCATTTACAAACACAAGAGAGAGAGAGAGAGCGAGAGAGATGTAAACGGGACGATAGATGCAGATGCATTCCTGGGAATGCCCACAGATGGGAAAAAGAAGAACTTTTTCACCTATTACTAGGGCTGAGTACCGTTAAACAGTACCAGTATGGTATCGGAAAAAAGTTTAGGTACTACCGGTATCGGAAAAATAAAAGTATTGAAAGCAGGTACCGAAAAAAAACCTGTATATCTTTAGATCCGAGTTTTGATGCTGCTGGTCCAGGGACAGCATTAAAGGAAGTGATTTGGTTGCTTCAGTTCGAGTAAAAAAAAAAATATTCAAAAAAAATATCTTTTCGATTTTTTTGCCTACGGTTAACCCTATTTCCCCATTTTTTCCCAAATGTTTTTCTTAATTCTGCCCCAATTTCTTCTTGTTTTCCCAATTTTTTCTCTCATTTTTTCTCCTTTTTTGCCCAAATTATTCCCCATTTTTCACACATTTCTTGACATTGGAAATTAACCCGATATTGTACATTTGCAGATCTTCCAAACATTATTGTTCTGTTTTCTGGTTCTAGACGAGAATTATTTTAGGTATCAGAAAAAGTATCGTTCAGGTATTGGTATCGTAAACCAAGCATCGTTAAAGTACCGGTATCGAAAAAAATGTAAGGGTACCCAGCCCTACCTACTACCACTGCTTTAAGAAATGCTGCATTATGGGTGTATTTTCCACCAAATAAGGAGACAGAGACACAGAGAGGGACAAAGTGGTTCAATGGTCCAAATTGTCTAACGTTAGCTTCATGCTACATGCTAAAGACAAGCTTCAAATGCCGGTTTGTTTCTTCCAGCCAGTGGTTTCTCCAAGGATAATTTATCTAAGTCAATTGTATTTTTTCGTTCGTGCATCAATACAAACCATTTAAATGCACTTGTAACTTGAGTCACTTAAATTGTAATTACTAATATGTTACCGTATTTTGTGAAAGTAATATGTCATATTCCTTATATTTTTATATCTAATACTTTTGTTACTTACCCCCAACACTTGAGCCTAACTATTATTCACGTTAGGGAAAAATCTGAGATTGCAGGATAAATGCAGCTAAACCACACAAAACATGATTTCTGAATAGAATAATGGAACATGAATTTTGCAACAAAAATCTGTTAAAAACGTAAAAGTCTCAACAGGAGGATCATTAAAGCTGGGCTCCCTAATATTTCCTGTTCATACGATGACATTTTTAGTTTTGGCCCAACCTCACAATGCCGTTTGCACATCAGAATCGTTCAAATGAATTATATGCACATTTCACACTCTTGTACAGGTTTGAGTGGTGGCAAAGTGAAGCACCCCCAAAATAAATTGCACTAATTATATTCTACTTCCATCTTCCATTGCTCAATAAAATGTTAGGTGAAGACAAAGCAACAAGGTCTGTCTTTTGCTGTTTTTAGAACATAGTCGGAGGTGGCAAAAGTAAATTTACTCTACAACAACCAAGAGTCAGGTACCCCAGCTTTAAGGCTCATATTTCACCATTATAAAATACAAATTGGAGCTTATTATTTGCAGTTCCTTCCGCGTCCTCTAGTGCAGGTCTGTGTCCTCTTACCTTCATGCACCACACAAAGGTATCATTCATTCATTTGGACCTGATTTTGACTTGCCTCTATTTATGTCTGCTAAATATGTGTATAGTCTGCCAGAAAACGTCTAAAAAGAGTGGAATAAAATAAAATGTCCATAACAAACTTCCTTCCCCCTGGTTTGGCCATGCCCCCTAGCATGAGGTATTGCCATGTGTGTCTTTTCTACTTGGCAGTGTAATATTATTACTCACATACTGTTTGCATAATAAAACGTATGGAGAGCATACCCTGCCGTATGTGTCCAGGTGGAAGCCCTCCAGCCCCGGCAGCATCTCCAGAGTGGAAATGTT
This sequence comes from Neogobius melanostomus, assembly GCA_007210695.1. Taxonomy (NCBI): domain Eukaryota; kingdom Metazoa; phylum Chordata; class Actinopteri; order Gobiiformes; family Gobiidae; genus Neogobius; species Neogobius melanostomus. Next base: position 251,179 of record VHKM01000891.1, read on the forward strand.
CCCAGACGAGTGTCTCCTCCGTGGGTGGTTTAATGTAGGGTCACTGAGAAGGGCGAAAAACATGTTTGTCAAGAATATGGGACAGAATTCAGACATTTCGACAGCTAACACCAACTAATTTAACTTGTTTAACACTGTTCTAACAGGTTTTATTATGATAACATGAACATGAGGCAGAAATGGAAATAAAATAACTTCTCGAATGAATAAACTTGTCAGAAATACATGGAGCAGAAAAGTGTGCCGGTGGTAGTTACCTGAGGTAGAAGCTCTCTCCGTAGGGCATTATGGAGAAGGCGGCACACAGGGACCTCTTGGCACAGATCAGCACTATCCTGCAACACAAGCACAACAGTGGTTAGACTAACACCAGTGTTTTACACCAGGGTGCTCCTCCCATGGTCTAATGAATGGCCTCCAGAAATAAGGCGGAGGGTGATAGTTTAGATCTGCGTCAGACGCTGAAATGCACATTGAGAGACAAGAGATATGTACTGTTTGAAACTTTAAGCAAGAGTAAGGTTGGATGTGTTTGTGAGATGTTTGACAGTACAGTACATCCCGGGACAGACCGTGGCCTCCTTTAGGGACTGTATAGTGCATGTCTGGGGCATGTCTCTATGGACAGTCTGTTTACACTCATTAATGCTGGCTCAGGAACACAGGAGGACAGTGAGGAGTGAGTCACTGTGGTGAGTCAGTTTCATTCCTCGGGTTTTTGTGTTAATCAAAATCTCATGGACGTCTTAGAATGGATATTTACGATTTTGTAACATATTTGATCAGATTTGGTCGTAATTTCGGAGTACCGTACTTTCCGGCCTATACGCCGCTACTTTTTCCCCACGCTTTGAACCCTGCGGCCAACATGACGTTGCGGCCAATATAGAGCCGCCAACAGGCACTAGAGGCATCTCTAGCAGTAAACGCAAAAGTGAGACGGAACTTCTAATCTGCTTTTGGCTGAGGAACGGTAGATGAGTAACTTTATAATGATGAAGGCTCACTTTAGCCTAAATGTCGAAGGGCTTTGCTCGCCCCAATGCACACCGAAACGCCCTATTGCACGGCAAAAGAGCCGCCTCCTTTATTTTCTATGAGAGAATGCACACCGAGGTTGCAGTGATGCGCAACGGTTCTGCGGAATCCAGACGCGGCGCCGTGGAGGAAAACACAGGCTTTTAACCATCCTGCAGAGGCACAGAGGCGGGTCTGGCCATGACAGGCAGGGAGACCGCCGTGAACTTTGTTTGGAGGGCGAGAGAAGCCGCGGAGACAGGGAGACCATCGTCAGAGCTCATGCATCAGGGGAAGCATGTGAAACTCGTGTCTGTCGCCAACTCGCTATTAACCTACAAAACAGAGCCAGGTTTGCTCTCTCTCTTACAACACGGACATACGTGTCTTCTTTTATTGATGATAAATGTATAAATCACGTGTGTAAAGCCCCGCACGGTTTGAGAAAAGCCTCTGAAGTGCCTGACGTAGCGGCTGCGTTTTGGTGTGCGTTGGCCTCTACACTTCCACATTGAGGTCGGCTACACTGGACATTTCTGCCGCCCTCCCTCTGCCCGCAACTGCACCTTTCTCTGGGATGAGATGTCTCTTCCTCCCCATCTGCGCCATGGGCCGCTCTGAGCGGATGCACGGCACTATGAAAACCTGCGGCTTATTTTCGAGTGCGGCCTGTATGTGTACAAGGCTGCAAATTTAGTAAGGTGTGCTTAATTGTCTGAAATGTACGGTATATAAAACATCCGGGCTTGGGCTCTTCTTGCAAAGAGAGGGTAAGATTTCACTACTGGCAAGAATCGATACTGGAGGCAATCGTTTAGAAGAATATAAGTAAGTAAGTAAGTGAGTAAGTGCTTTATTTGTCATTGTACAGCCGTACAACAAAATATTATTCAGGTGTTAGTCCTGAGCCGCTGCCACTGAGCCAGCCGCGCCTCCACTGTGGGCCAACCCGACCAGCATGTTTCTGGAGGTCGGGGAAACCGTAGCACCCGGAGGAAACCTGGCTGCCTTCAGTCCTCTGATCCTCTGAAACGGTGCAGTGCCTCCTGGGTTTATCCCTGTTTCAGAGCATGGTGTCCTGCACTGGTCAGCCACTCCTCCTCCTCCTTCTTCTTCCTCCTGCGCAGCTCCCTCGGCTGCGCAGCTCCCTCGGCTCCACAACAGTCGTTCAGCATCTTCTCCTTGTTTGTCCCTTCTTTGTTTTCTGTAGCTCCTCTTGTGCTGCAGGTGTGGGGGGCTCTTGTCTTCTTCAGTGTTTCAGAAGAAGACATTTTGGTCTGAAATGTCTTTCAGTTTGTTTACTGTTGAAAAGCTGCTTTCTTCAGGACCATTATGGACTTTCTGCAGTAAGAAAAACCCCACAAAAACATGGCAAAGACGTACTAAAGCATCCAGTAAAACAGTGCGGAACACAGAAACCACAAATGCAGCTCATAGAAAAAGGCACACAAAAAACGCTGCTGTACCAAGAGAGAGGGAGTAACTTCTTGTTTGGCAGTACATGTTATTGCAATATTCAAGACCGTTTAGTTACTACATATTTCAAGGTTTACTCGTATTGTACAGCCCTACCCAGCAGTAGTAGGTCAGACTTAATCCCGATCGTTTACTAAACCAAGTCAACACAGTAGGGGACAGTGACGTAATATGAGCCAGTTTCTGCTTTGGTGGTTGTTGTGTAAAAACAGTATAATATACATAAAATGTTTTACTATTTACACACACTTTGGAATGTTTTCTATATGTTTGCATCTTCAAAAATCGTCTGGATTATATGGTTTTACAGATGTTGGTCTTCAAAATGAAGTGATCATTTTATCAGGAGCGGGGGACGTTGAACCACCACATTTAATGGTGAAATTATCATTTTAAAGGAGCTGTATCATGCTCTTTTAGCCATTCCAAAATAAAGTATAGGCATTTATATGATATATTGTACCTCTATCACTATGGAGTACTCATTTTTGAGTATTTTCTGGGGGGCACTTTTCAAACCCGGAAGACAAGACCCTTTGATTCAGTTAACTCCGCCCCTCTCTCCGCTCATTTCACATTTACAGTATTATAAATATAAATATAGCTGCAAAAACTGAAGTTACTTCACATAATGCAGTTATAAGGAGTTGACATGTGCAACAGTTTCATAAATGGCTAACACACACGCTAACACACGTTTTGATTGACTCACCGCTCAGCCTGGCCTCCCCATCGTTGGGTGTTTACGTTATGGGACTCGTGTTGGTTATAAAAGTTAATCTACTTTGATTCTGGCCAAGGGTCACCAAGCATCCATCAGGTTGGTTGCTATAGTAGCTGAATCCCGGAAAGAAATTCCAACTTCTGGCGAGTGCACTCTTCTTTAGGAAGGTTGAATAGTCCTGTTCCTCTCGTAGCCAAACGCGCATCCGTGACATTATCGTTCGGTAAGAAAAAAGAACAGGCGTGTCCAGAGTATGTTAGAAAGAGCTCCGTCTTCAAAAACATGACTTCTGATCGGATCCTCCGGCCGGGGGTGCGTTTGTTTACCCTCCCGGGACAGCACAGACACGTCGGAGAGTTTTTTTTAGAACTGCGTGAATGAAGCCAAAAACCGCTCTGGGGGTGTTTTTGAAAAGGAAATAGCATAACAACATGGCTAAAAGCTCCAAAAAGTCGATTTTGCATGATATAGGACCTTTAAATCTTTACATTTGAGTGTTTCCCATTAGCAATTTTATTCCAAAAAAAGTTATCATAATATATATTTTTCTTTTCCTACTAGATTATGGAATTTTGTCTCTAAAAACACCTAAAAGAATTTAATGTAACATATAATTTTTCATTTGCGTGTCTCTGCTAAACCCAGAACCACCAATAAACAATGCAAAAACTATAGAATTGTACATTTACTGTAGATTTTCTGTAGTTTGTTATTGTTTCTTATGGGTCAGATTTATCTTTAATAAAGCTGATCCAAAATCAGCGTGAAAACAAGGCTAAAATGGGATCATGTATTGATGACGGGAGAGTGTGACCAAAGGCAAAAGCCTTCTTGAATATGCAGCATCACTCAAAGCACACCTTCAGGTAGAGAAACCGTCAGTCAGTTGAGACGAATGTGGACTTCATTGACAGAGAGTTTGTAGAAAAAAATTACTTTTGCTCCCTAAAAACATTTACCGCTGCTTTTCTCTCCACCTCGGGGACAGATTATAGCTGGTGATTATCAGCGCATGTTGTTGTTTGTGTGGACACTGGGGGCTCCCACGGCACTCGAACGTGTCGTGGGAAAGCGGCAGAGCAGGAAGTCACCAGAGACCGTGGAGTGGAAACTGCTGACACACTACTATCACCGCTGAGGTTTGGGCACAGCCAGATGCACTCTTCAAAACATAAAAGGTCTGACTGGGCAGTGTGACCACAGCTACTCTAAAACATACACCAGTCCTCCTATCGCTGGAAGGTCGGTCGTCGCAATCCCACTCAAGCCACACATTATGAATATTAAAGAGGAGCGTGTTATACTTTTTGCAGGTATTGGGGTAATAATCTCAAACACATCTCTCATTTATAAGGTACAGTGAAAAAAATACAACTTTAGAGACCAATTGTTTTTATGCCTGTTGGTCCAGGAACAGCATTAAAGGATGCTCAAATAAATGATACAAATTTAAAACAAATGGCCTTTTATGGCTTGACTTGGCTGTGGAGTCCGATGATGGCATTGGCGGTAAGTAAACAAGTTACAGCCGCTAACACTGCAGGAGTTTACTATAGTACCAAAGCCTGACTCATCTGATAGTGGCCCCAATATAGCTGCGCGGTGAGCCAGTGACATTCACATGCTGCCAGCAGAGGAAGAAGAAAGGGAAGGGAGGGAGGGGTGCCGTGGGCAGAGTGTGGACATGCTCGGGTCTGGATTTGAGTCCGAGTCTCCGCGTTCACGGCAAAGTTTTAAAACTATGTACTATAAAGAGTTGTAAACACATAACATTGATCAATGAAAAAGCTCAAAAGCAGAGAAACAGCAGAGGTAGACTACTTGTCATGGGAGCGAGGGAAGGAGGCGCGTCTCACACAGCGCAACAGCGTCACAGTCAGCCTTTGCATGATGCTGCTGTTGTAACGCGAGCCGCATCTTTACAGAAAAAGCCCAAAGTAATGTACTGTATAGGCCTATATGAAGGGAAAGCAGTCTGAACATATGGAGAGAGAAGAGAGAGAACAAACGAACAGAGAAGAGTCAGATACTGAGACATATTGAGATAAGGAGGAAGAGGAAAGTTGAGGAGGGAGCTGGCATCACACTAGATTTTGAGAAAATCATTGGTGAAGTTACAATTTCCCATAATGGAGAAACGTTTGATCAGTGAATTATTACACTCCTTATTGTAAAGATTAGGTAATATAGTTGTTTCCAGGTGAAAGTTTATATGTGAAGAGCAAACTGGACCAAAGTTTTCACCTGAACATTGAAAACATTGATTTTGGCCTGTAGCATCTTCCCTTAAATGTTCTTGATTCTGAAGCTTTTTTTTATGACGACAGATGTAATGAGTAGAGAAGGATGAAATAATATAAAAAGTAATTTGCTATTTGCATTGCAAATCCACACAGATGCTATGGTGTTGAATGTCTTCAAAGGGCATTACCGAATTGATTGCTGTTATAATTTGTTAAGCCTATTTGTAGCAGTTAACATTGTCTTGTGAAGCATTGTTGTTATTCCTATAAATTTTTTGCCATTTCAAATATTTTTGGAGCGCGCACGATAGTTAGATTTTATGATTTATGCATGGGTGGTGCGGTGGTGTAGTTCCAAGTGGGGGCCCATATGACATTTTCTTGCCCCGGGCCCCAGCAAGTCTGTCAACTTCCCTGGACTTAATGAACATTATTGTTCTGTTTATTGGTTGTAGATGAAAAATATTTTAGTGTAGGTATCGAAAAGAAATCGTAAACCAAGTATTGTTAAAGTATGTTGTGAGTCGTATGGTACTGGAACAAAAGATTATCGTCCCAGTCCTAGTAATTAGGACCATTGGGTCAAACACTACACACTAAATGTCTGCAAAAAAGGGTAAAAAACAATAATTAATAGGGCTGGGACGATCCAATTTTGTCACGATCCGATATGTATCATGATACTCGGGGGCCGATTCGATACGTATTGCGATACTGTAAGTAATTATGATAAGTAATATGTTTACCTTTAATGTGTAAAAAGTCATGTGTCCAAAGTTTATAAATCAAATGCCATTCGACATTTAATGCAACAAAGTGTTGTGTAACTGTTCCTGGAGATCAAACGTGTGTGTGATCAAAATGCAAGTATTGCGATACTTCATAAAGTATACTTGCTATTGCGGCACAATATAGTGCGATCCGATATTTTGTCCCAGCCCTTATAATTAAATATACAATTTTAGTCATATTAATTATTTGAGAATTATTTCACAAGCTTTGTCGTCACTAGGAGTGGCGTGGAAAAGAATGTGCGTCAATCTCGCCCCATTGCGGTGCCGTATGAAGAAGATTTTTGTGGTCCCAAAACCTCCTTGGCTTTGGATATCGTTCGCTCCCTCTCTCCCCCCAGACTGTGAGAGTGCTACTAGACTTGGCTAAACTCCAAAACATCTTTCTCCTATTTTTAGACCAATCAGAGTGCAGTCTATTATTATCATATGAGTAGTGCATTGCCTGATTTATACTGCGTGTGTGTGAGAGAGAGGAAGTCTAAAAATAGCAAACAATGGCGAGGCCGCTGACCCAACGGCCCTGGCTTCATTCGCGCTGCACCTGGGCACTTAGGACGGTCAGGAGTTAAGATAAAGGGAGATTAGAGCAGCAGAGAGGGCTTATTGAACTGCAGTATCAACAGAATTACACACTCTCTGGAGATTTTTCTTCCTCATAAATAATGCACTATTTAGCCTTGTAAATGGATTTGGACACCTTTGGACACGAGCCTCCCTTTCTCTCACACAAATAAAGCAGCCCTTATGACCTTGAATTTAATATTTGAAACATGGGGTATTATTAATAAACAGGGTATACTGTACCATACATAACATATTTAACATGGCTAAAACCTGCGGTAAGTTTTTATTCACGCATTAAAAGGACCTGAAAACTGCACGGCATGCGTGGTTCACGGAATTGGCTGGCGACATGATGCTACCTTCCTAGAATATGTTTTATTCCTACGGAGAATTTACGTTAGAATCAAGCTAACGGTAGCGCCACAGCCCATACAGTGACGTCCGGTTTCGATCCAGCACGCCAGAATAAAAGCACCGTCTCATTCATTAGTTCAACTTTCTGTATGCCTAACTATTAATAGACAAAACACATTTAATCTCTCACTTGAAAGAAAATTATTCTTTGATTTGGCCAGTTCTGGTCCTTATCATAAAATCATCTCTTTTTTATTTTTATCACAGAATAAAGTCATAGCGGACACATATCTTGTTAGCATTACAGTGCAGCACTTAAAATGTATGTATTTAGTTATATTCTTGTAATGTACAAGTACCTGCTGAACTAAGACGAGCTGTGTGCTTTTCTTTCTTGCGGGCTGTGGAGCTACCGTTAGCTTGATTTTAACATTATGCATAGAGTCAATTAGCTGTGTCTCACTGATATACAAATATTTCAACCATTTGTGGCAGAACACATGCAGCTGATGGATAATTACTTACAACATATTAAAAACTTTACACAAGATGTAAATCATTTTCCGGAAGAGACTTTTTTGTTTTTAGAACTATAGCTGTTTTAGCATGTAAGCTAAAGGCTAATGTTATTTTGACATTAACAAATGTTAAAAAAGCGCCACTATCTGAAATCATTTTTATGAGACACACTCTCAAGCTTGATGTTTTCTTCTGTTTTTTAAAATCTCATTTTATTTTGAATCTGTGTGAAAATGTTGACAGGAAGTAGTCTTCACCTTACAAAGGTCAACAGGAAGTTAGCCAAAAACATTCGGTGCAAAGAGCCTACCACTTTATATATTGTTGAATCTGTTCTCATATTGTGCATCATTCAGAATTCTGTACTGACCTGCTCCCTCTGGTGTCGTACTGCTTCATGTTTTTGATGAAGTGCGTCTTCTTTGCCTGTCGCGGTCTGGGAGAGCCTCCGGACAGGTTCCTCGTCCTGAACACAAACATAAATAAAATAGACTGATTTAGGCATCAGAAAACATTTAAAGATCATCACTTGGGATCATTGCAAAGTTGCTGATTGATCTCCGAACTGAATTCACTTTTTTCTTAAAGATGGCCCACATTTTAGAGCAAAAACAATAGAAGAAAAGTGAAAGAAAACTGTATTTTAAGGGGTTCTTTTTTATTGTTAAACTGTTAGCGGATTACTCTGTTTTCATTAACTAATGTGATGACTTAAACCAGGTCTAAAATTGTATTGTGATGAAGCCTACAGTGATTTACAATAGTTTATTTGCAGTAAATCTCAAACGGAATCGACACTGTGGAATGTTTTTCATACCGAGTCGGATATTATAAACAAGATAATCCAGGATGTAGATTGTCAACAAACGAGTGATCCGGAAACTGCTGCAGATGGTGTTCCCAGATGTGGCCCATTCCAAATGTCTTCTTGTTTATGGGATTATTTTATTAAAAGTGGTTGGACATCTTTTTTTTTTTTTTCTGAAGTCTGTTTTAGTTCTCTAGAGATGAAAACGACATCGGTCTCTGTAAAAACAGGACACTGACATCACGGCGCTTATGTAACAGCAGCAGACGTCCCCAACTCACAATGTGAAACAACATATTATGGAGCCTACGGCATGCCTCCAGAGTCCACGAATAGCGGTCATAACAAGATAAGGCCGTGGTTCTCAACCTAAGGGTCAGGACCTCCACGGGGGTCATGTGATACTTGCGGGGCGTGTAGTGTGAATGGAAAACATGTGCTGTTGAAGATGCTGGGGTCGGGCCGCGACTAAAAACAAAGGTTGGATAGTTCTGAGATAAGGAGTAGAGCAGCTAAATCTACAATGCTATATTATTATTATTATGAAATATTTCATAATACTTGCATGTAACAATTTTGTGGTGGCTTTCAAAGGTTGAGGCTATAGACCGTAAATAACATGGACTAGGCATCCAGTTGATGCTAGCGTTACAAAGCAACAGCAACACAACAAAAAGAGCGACAAAGAGTGTCATAGTAGGTGCTTGGCTGCACTCAGCCGTGCGTAACCCAAACAAAAGCAGTTATATGCTGAATAAAGAGCCTGTTACTGGTTTCCGAACATATAATAGTGCTAACAAAATCAAATTTAAACAATTGCTGGAAAATGTTTCTTTTGAAAGTGTTTTTAGGGAAAATGATCCTAACTCATCTTATCAGAAGTTCATGCAAATAATCAATAATGTTTTTAAGAGGTCCTTCCCAATTATAAAATCTCATGGGGGTAAAGTAAAAAACAAAATCAATGGTTCACAAGTGGACTACTAAAATCTTCACACATAAAAAATAAACTATATAAAAAGTATCTTTCCTCCCCCTCCCCTTAAATTTAGCTACATACAAGTTGAACAAAAATCAACACACTCATCTTCTTAGGATAACAAAGAAAAAATACTTCAGTGATCACTTTCAAACATCAATAAACAATATTAAAAGGTACGTGGAACACAATAAATGAACTTCTTCAAAGAAAGAGAGAGCTCCTTTAAACTATCCTTCAACTTTTAGAGATGGAAATAGTACTTTCAGTAATCCTTTTGTTATTGCATGTAAGTTCAATAATTATTTCTCAAATGTTGGTGCTACTCTGGCTAAGAGAATTTGCGCCACAAAAGTCAATCCATTAGACTACATTAAAAGATACATTTTCTTCTTTTAGTGATTTGATTTGAACCGCCTAATTCCAGTGAGGTTCAGGAAATCATTGCAGGCCTAAAAACATCTGCCCCTGGCCATGATGCAATAAGTGCTTCTATTATTAAAGATGTTACATCTACTATTTCTGAACCACTTACTTATATTTTTGCATTATCTATGAAAACTGGCATAGTACCTTCTGAATTAAAAATAGCTAAAGTTGTACCTTTGTATAAAAATGGTGAAAATGCATCCTTCTAAAATGATCGTCCTATTTCAATATTGCCATGTTTTTCAAAGATTTTGGAAAAACTTGTTTATAGAAGACTCCATCACCACTTAATTAAGAACAATATATTATATAAGTATTAGTTTGGATTTTGCAAATATCATTCATCACACATGGATAGAATTCATACAGCTTTGGATAAAAAGGAATTTGCAATTGGTGTATTTTTAGATCTATCAAAAGCTTTAGACACCGTAAACCATGATATACTGCTTCAAAAACTGTACAAATATGGATTCAGGGATAATGTGTATATCTGGTTCTATAATCATTTATCTAACAGAGAACAGTATGTCAGTATAAAAAATTATGACTCTAAAAAGAATTCCGTGGAGTATGGTGTTCAATTTTGGGACCATTATTATTTATTATTTATATTAATGATTTTGCTTCTGTTTCTACAAGCACCTTTCCAGTTCTTTTTGCTGAATGTTCGATGAATTCGATGAATTTTGCTAAATACCTACTAAACGCCGCTTTCTTTAGTTTGACCATTTTTGTGATGTTTATAGTTTACCTTTCTTATTGGACACTGACAGGAAGTGGCAAACAATTTTAAATTGTTGCCGTGCCAACGATGGGATGTCAATGGGAAATGAGTGAGTCAAACTGCTATACGTTTGTTAAGTGTGACAAAACAACAATAACAAGCTTCTTCCGTGGCCAAACAGTTGCGAGTTCCATAGATAAACACAGCAAAAAACGCAAATTTATCTGAATCTCCTGCTGAAATAGCAACAGATTAAAGGCCAAAAACTTCTTCAAAAACTCTTCATTACAATAATATAGCTCACCATTTGTCCAGGCAAAATTAAGAATTGTTTTAATTAAAATAACCCTTTATTGTGTATGGAGAAAAATAATTTGATAATTAATGTCAGAAAAGACTTACTAAAGAAAATCCAGAGTAAATGTAATATTTCTGTGTGATCAGATTTAAAAAGAGCCTTGTAGTCGGCTCTGCAGCACGTTAAAATCAGCTAAATCCCATTATAGTGAATAGGGCTAAAGCTCTGTTGGACCAGGGAGTAGAGCCTTTACCTCTATTTATGTCACTTCCTGTCATTAACTTAAAAATTAAAATAACTTATCTGCACAATGGGCGAGGAAAGCCCTTCTCTTTGGTCCTCATGGCGGGAAGCTGACATTGCTGTAATACCACCCCTGGTGGCAAGGGGCGACTCAAAAAGACACTTTGAAAACAGGATTTCTAATGTAACTTTGGGCCTTGTTTATACTGCTGAAAAGCCTGGTTCCAAAAAGGTTTTTTTTCTTCAAAATTGCTATAACCCATGTGACAATTCTGGGGACAATAGACATCATATTTTAACCATGCTGGTTTTGTACATTAGCAATAAAAAGTGGAAGCCTAAGTCTATGACTGACAGGCTCTGGAGCTCTGTGGAGGCTCGTAGCCGCACCGCCCGCCCCGCAAGGGTGCGGCTTCCAATGCGATTAATTTGCTTTGATTAATCGCAATGGAAACAAAATCGCAATTTATCACCTTTAATAACACGAGGGTATTACTAACTCTGTTTAAAGTTATGACCTGGACAAACATGTTCTGAAATGCATTCTTAAGTCAGCGGAGCAGTTCATATTGCAGCCATTTCTCAAAAATTAATTCTCCTGGACATCTTTAAAAGGTAAACTGCCAACTTAATCTCATCTATAAATTGCAAATCCAATCACCATCATCACCATTTGTTCGTGACTCATCTGTGACCTTTCCTGGAAACACCGAGACGGCATTAGCTATTGCATTATGAATAACAGCACTGATATTGGCAATAATCCCTTCACAAAGCCAGTGTTGCATCATGGGACTTACATAAGACTCTGATATTGAGTGGTCCCGTTTGAAGGACAATATGACAGAGAGCAATAAGCACTTTTAACCTCACAGACAGCTGGCCTCCCACTCTGTCCTCCCTGCTATCTAACAAAACCAATCAATAGAGAGATGTGGGCATCGAACACTGGAAACTGGAAACAATTTCTGTGTGATTAGATTTGTAATTTATGTTTAAAGATCGATATCTACTGTAGTTCACAATGCACATTCTAAACACCGCATCGGGGCGCATAAACACTAGGGAGAAGATCTATGGGACTGCTCTAAAATTAGGGTGAGAAAGAAATAAGAGCCACATGGAAATGGGATATTAGGGTTTTTGCTGCGGACTCCTTATTGTCAAATCAGTGGTTCCCGACAAGAAAATAAAAGAATAAAACGATATATAAAGCATGCAAGTTGGATCTTTTTATAGATTTTATGTTACAATGTTGTTCTCTCATCAAAAACATACCCCAAGTTGTATTTTGAGCTTAGGTTAGGTTACTTTATTTGTACCTGTAGGTAAATTTGTCTTGAAATTCTGAGAAAACTAGTCAAACATTAAAACACATTATACAAAGATAAACATCACATACATGTTTAAATATAAAGCCTGTACTGGTAAGTGCTCCAGATACTAACAGGATGTGCCTTTGCTAAAGATACAACAGAAATGTAAGCCACTTGACAGTAACAAAGATAAAAAGCCGCGTCGGGGCGATTAGATCTCTACTTGTTCATCAATGGAAATGGCAGCGGAAACAAGGCTTTTCTTAAAACGGTTCGTATGGCTTATTGGCATTAAAAACCTATGCCCAGATGAAAGCAAACGAAACTCCAAATGCAAAGGATGCTCAGTGTCTTTTAGGATGCTTCGTGCCATCCTCTCTAACTGTCTATCATACAGAAAGTCCAAACTGGTCTGAGACTGGCCGATGACTTTCCATGACCACTTGACCAGCCGATTCAGGGCGTTTTTTTGTTTCTAACAGAGGAGCTTCCATACCAGGCGACCAAGCAGACAGTTAGGGTCACTTCGATGAATGCCCGATAAAAAAGTGTCATCACGGTTTTATCTACATGAAAGGACAGTTTCCAAAGAGCTTAGTCTTAGTTTGCTTAAATAACCAGGAAGTAAAACTACTGGATACTTTGTTTTAGCTGTTTTAGATCAATATTGAACTTTCTTAAAGAGGGGGTATTATGCTTTTTTCAATCACATAGCACCAGTCTATAGCATACTACAATGATGACGTAACCTTCTGTTGGTCTGTATATGCAGTAAATTAAAATAACTGCCTTGAATAAAATTGCTCTCTCAAAATGTACTGAATGTCTTGAAATAGGCCTCTGTCTCTTTAAGAAGCTTTCCGACACGCCCCCTTCAGCACACTGCTGTGGCATCTAAACAACACTACTGTGCGGGGAGGGGCCTCTGCTGAGCTGAGGAGCAGTGGTTGGTGGCTTGGCTGGTGACGAAAGGTCCAGAGGCGTCTCCAGGAGGTGGGGGCGTTCCTAGGAGGACTGAGGCATTGCTACACCTAAAATGGCTGCCGTCTAAGTTTTTACTGATTACTCAAAAATATGTGAATGAGCCAAGGCAACACTCCAGGCATGTGTTTAATGAGGGAATGACATAATAACATGATATAAAGCTTGAAAAAGTCGATTTTACATAATCCCCCACCTTTAACTTCTTTCTTGTTTCCCAGTTAGCAGGAGGTACTTGAAATGTATTATTATTTACTTTACTATTAAGGAAAAAATATTTAGAGTATAATAACAACACACTGAGTTTTAGTTGATCACTTAATGAATCAGGCCGCACCCCTCAAGTTAGGGAGTACAACAAGTGGCAACCTCCCTCTCTCTTGGTACAGCTGAGTTTTTTGCCTTTACTGCAGCTTTTTAAAAGTAAACAAGCTGGCTTATAAATTCAAGAAATTTGAGACCTACACATTTCGTCTGCTGAAACACTGAAGAGGCACCAAGAGCCCCCCACACCTACAGCACAGTGGAGGCGTCACAAGAGGAGCTACAGGAAACAAGGAAGGGACAAACGAGGAGGTATCCGGGCGAGACTCACAGCTAAGATATTCTATTCTATTGTTCTGGCTAATGGACGTTCACTGGAGAATAAAACAGGAGGAAGAGGAAGGAGGAAGAGGAGCTGACCAGTGCAGGACACCACGCTCTGAAACAGGGACAAACCCAGGAGGCGCTGCACCGTTTCAGAGGATTTTTTTATTTATTTATTTATTTATTTATTTATTTAAGTAGGGACAGTACATATTAATGAACATATAAAATATGTAAATATGTCAGATTTTAGCCATAGGCTAATTTCCATCTGTTGTCCCTAGACAGGCTGATGTGAAACTTCACATTGAACATTTAACAATGACACACAACAAAGTCACAAGACAGTACAGGAACAGAACGACTGCAGGACAAGGAACAATGGGACCACAAGATACACATTCAAATATACTGTACAAAGAACATTAGGGATCTCAGGCAAATACAATGACAAAAGACTGGACAGGACAGAGGACAGGGAGGACAGGGAAGGGTGAGGCAGAAAACGGGAGCGAAGGCGGTTCACTTCCACAAACCCAGACTTAATTCATTAATTGCTACAGATTTATAAAAATCTAAAATTTCATGAAGTTTTTTTTTTTTTTTTCTCTCTTTAAAATACTTATCTAAAATGCTGTGGTGCATTGCATAGCCCTAAGGTGCGTTTTACATTAAATGTTATCGATTATGTTGACAGGTTTGTATTGATCTGAGCCATTCCTTTAAGTGACTTTTAAATGATTTGAAGCTGATTGCCTCCCTCAGATCAGAGGAGACTGAAGGCAGCCCCGATTCTGGTCTACCCGACCGCCAAAAACATGTTGGTCAGGTTGGCTCACAGTGGCGACGCAGCTCAGGACCAACACCTCAACACAATTTCGTTGTACGGTTGTACAATGACAAATAAAGCACCTACTTACTTATTTACTTACTAGGAGTACACAGTAAATGAAAGTGCCACGGGGTTTCTTAAGACTGGAAAGGCTGGGAACCACTGTGGGAACCAACAAAGTGTAAGATGGTGATAAAGATGAGTTTGAGATTATTACCTAAGACTTGCAAACTAACTAAATAAATAGCCCCGCCTTTGATAATGACTCTTCGTTTTGGATTTGAAAATACGGGACATTTTCTAGCACCCGCAGCGAGCCGTCCCACCAGCCTAACCGAGCTCCCTGACGAGTCAAAATACGGTAGTTTCCCGGCCAAAACAGGACACTTGACAGCTACGCAACTACGCGACAACTGCCACTCAGGCTTCTGCAGGTGGCAGTTCTGGCGAGGCTAGTGACAGGTTAAAACTGGGACTCAAACAAAATGAAAATGAAGTGTAAAAATGATTAACATGAAAGTTGGCCTTATTGTCTTCACAAGTAGAGTTAAAAACTGAACTCTCAGTGCAAAGTAAGTTCATGCTTAAAAATAAATCTGCAAAATCGTGATTAAGATTAAGACAATCACTGAACCAGGATTCTGCAATATGCGACGTAGGATTAAAGCAGGATTTACCTCAATTTACCTAGAACTAATCCAAAAAAAAAAAAGAAATGGAAAAACTCTGAAGATATGCAGAGTTTTATTCTGTTATACAACTAAACCATGTGATCATAAAGCTGCGATGATTTAGATACAGGGACTATTGGAAGCATCTGCTGTGAGTTCAACAACACACAGGCTTAATACTCCTCTTTATCAGGCCACGGAAAGAATTTCACCCACTATTGGTTCCACCTGCTGTGGGCTCGGTTTAGCTCGATCGACAGATGTTGTGTGGATGGTATTTTTAGTTTTCATCAAGGCTGTTATAAATATGGAATAATTGCAGGTAACAAAATCTGGGGGCTTATTATGTATAAACCTGCTAACTTGCCATTATACCTTTTTATACAGCATTAGTTCCAGTATTTTCATCACTCTTTAGTCGTGGTTTTGTCGTTTTTTTTTATTTTTTATTGTTTTTTCCGGCATGTTTCATTGCTTTTTGTCGCGTTTTCATCCTCGTTTTTGTCGCTATTTTGCTGCTTTTTTCAAGAAGCTTTTAGATCTTGGGTAACTAGAGAAAATGTGCTTGGTTCAGGTTAAAAATGAATAATAATTGAAGCAATGTTTATAATTTGTGTAATACTACCCAGTACCCACAAATAGAAATATTGACAACACAACAATCTCACGCAACAATCATAAAGGTTTTAGGAAAAGGATAATCTGAACTAGATTCTTATATTTAGATTCAACATGGACATTTTCTTACTATGGGAAACATTGAGCTGCTTGAATCCGCTTGTTTTGCCAGCTCTAGATCAAAATATCAAACTGCCCAGGAAAAGTAGAGCAACCACAAAAAATGTCTTCTGTCAAATGTCCACGCAGCTATTAATATCTAGTGCTTTTATTTCCCCTCGCCTGTTTTTTTTCTCCTAGTGTTTAAAATAAATACAGTAACTATTCTCACGTGATGGAATCTTTTTAGCGCCCTTTTTCCACAAGAAATGCCATTCCACAGAGCTCTGGAATGTTCTGGATTTTTTCTGAATGTATCCATGTCGTGGGAATGGGAACATCCCCAAAGGATAAACACCGTAATTAGGAAAATATTACAATGGCCTTCGACTGGTCTTATGAAAAGCAACTGACTGACCAACTATTTGCTAACCAAGCCAACAAGATGTTTATAAACAACACAGCTGCATTCTCAAAGCTGGTCCGAACATTAGCTCTGATTTTCAGTAGATGAGTTAGCATTAGCCGCAAAACATTGCAAACTATGAATAGCCTACTTAGTAATATTTGGGCGACTGACAACCACTCGACCACATGGGAATAATATAAAAAGCCTTGTTCAAAAATATTACAGAATCTGGCAGTGTTTAGCCATTTTATTTGATGTAGCGATTAGCAGCAAAAAGTTAGCATAAAAGCTAACAGCTAGGTTGTTTACGTTCTTTAGATTGATTATTATGTTGGTCAAAATGCAACAGAACTATAATAGCAAACATAACAGAATGACAAATGACTGCATAATTGAGTACATAATGTTAAAATCAAGCTAACGGTAGCTCTACAGTGATTTCTTATTAATTAGTTCAGCAGGTACTTGCTACATTACAAGAATATAATTAAATACACACATTTTAAGTGCCACTGTAATGCTAACGAGACACATGTCCGCTAAGAGGGGAAGCTAAGCAGCGTGTTTATGATAAGGACCAGCCTTTTCAGAGCCAGGTTTCCACTTGTTGCAGCGTGAGAAAGATAAACAGTGGATTTTAAACTATAAATCTTCCGCACTTTAATAATTAGAAAGATGCACGAATAAACAAGTTGGCTAATACAGCAATAACTTAAAGTTTAGACATTTGCGCTAGCAGCAGAGCTAAAGTTAGCATTTGACCCGTTCTAAAAGGCTTTTAAGCATCAAGATCTTGATGCTTAAAAGCCTATTTAAAAAAAAAAAAACATCCATTACCCCCACCATCTACAAACGTCAAAATGAACGTTTTTATTTTCCTGTCTTAAATGGGATGGAACATTCACGGTCCAATAGAATAATAATAATATTTAAGAGAACTTCAAAACAACTTCAGTTTTACAGGGAATCACATTCATTTCAGAAGAAAGGTCTTAACTACAGGATTAGCAGGTTTTGAAAAGAGCCCATGGAGTCAGGTAGCCTATATTTAGGTCTGACTATTCAAATCTCAAATTTGTTTGTATCGCAATGATGACAAACACCTACATATATACTATTTTTAAATGAAAGGCCACATCAAAAATCAATCATAAATTATATTTAATCTCTTAGTTCATGAATGCTTATCAATTTCAGCGGGTCATAGAAAGTCAGTATACAGCATTATGGGTTCTTGAAAGGAATGCACATTAGCAACTTGTTGTCGTAGCCCACAGTAAACAGCTCATTTGAACTCATTGGTAAAAGCTAACTTCAGTCACAGCAGTGCAGTATCTAAACTCGAGATCTGACTCATTATCTCTGTCTGCTCGGAGAACCAGACGCTGGGAACTTTTCACTGTGAGAATGGAAAAATACCGTTTCCCTGACTGCTTAGAATTAGAGTATGGTGGGGAACTTTACGATAACAAAAGGAAATTCATATGCACTGATTTTAGAGTTGTTGTTTTTGTGTGTGTTGAATGCCAGTGAACTAATGTGCACTTGATATGGTGTGAAGTGGTTGATGAAATATTTTTCAACTTGTGAGCAAGACGACCGGCTTGGGAGAATATGGCATAGAAGCCCAAAACCAATTAGCTTTTGAGAGAAGATGAATATACAGTATGTTACAATGGAACTACTGAAAATAAAGACTTGGTGTTATACATCAACTGGGTGAGGCTGATCCCACACTTTAACGCAAAGAGTCCAGCTGCTTGACCAGGTTAAAATGAAGACAGGACAAAGGGGCACAGCAATAGGTTTTGAGTAAACAGAAGCACTTTTCTGCTTTTGCTGGGTGACGGACATAATGTGTTACGTTCCTATTTGTCGAGGAGAACCTACTGTACGTATATCCTCCGTGATATTGCTTTCTATTTAATTGCAATTAACTTTGCTGCCCTAAAGCAATACCTTCTCAAAATTGCACTCATACATTGGTCTTTGCTTCTGTTCAAAAGCCCTATTTCTAGTACAGTAGATGGGGACAACCAGAGAGATTACTGCGTTTGCATCACATTTGAATTGGGTTTGGCTACTGCCCTTTCATCTGGCACTCACAGCAGCTGAGCTCACCTTCCCTGAGCAGAAGAAAACCTGTGCCTCCGAAATGAAACATTACTTTGCATGGATTTTACTGGAGACATTGCAAGTGATTTAACTAAATGTCTAGAAAATACAACCACTTCCATCACTTTGCTGTACCATTGAGTAGTCTCAACACTATGGCCCTCCCCGTCTGTACACAGCGCGGCTTACTCGTCAGGGGTGGATTTATTTTTTCCCTTTCCTTATCGTAAAGCAGAAATGAACATCAAATACATTGCGGCCTTTTGACATCTAAGGCTAAATTTAAAGAAGGCCAGGGCTCGCAAGGCACTGTTTACCTCTGTTTGGAGGAGATTAGGAAGAAATCCAGAAGCACCAAGAAGTAAAACAAGAGTATGGCTGAATAATTCATTGTAATTGTAGCAACATTTCAATTTGAATCACAAAAAAAGCGTCTGAACAAACAACCCTAACGCACTTTATAGGGCCATGAATATTGCAGCTTCTTATAACTGGCCTTGAACAAAATTAGACCTTTCATACATCATTTTGATCAATGTTTTTTTGCTGTTACAATTGGTAAAGAGTATTGTTTTGTTTTTTCTCCTTATCAAAATAGAGTTTGAAATGTTAGCATCCTGACCACACTACTTGTCTGATAATGTGCAAAAGCCACTAACCCTGTTGGACCTCCACAAACATGTTCTAAAAGGCATGGGATTCTTATATTAGCTGAGCAGTTCACATTTCAGACTTCATTGAATGTAAAGGCTTCTTCGTGCACACAATATGTGTCTTCTCTTGTGTTCTAAAACCTGATAGCAAACCTTATATTGGAAATCCAATAACACTTTTCAGAAACTACTTTACATGGCGGAACAGAGTTTAGAAAATAGTTTCAAGCCAAGGGTGAACAAAACTTTCAAAACTTGAATTTGCATTAATAACAGTTTTTCGGTTTGACAGTAAAACATAACAGAAAAAAAAAAGAATGCTAACAAAAGACTATTTTTTTAAAAGAGCAACATTATTACACCATAGCTTTTGTCCGCTTCTCACTGAGTCACAATCCGTCGAGAAAACGGTGTCATTGGAAAGTCGAGATGTGCAAACTGCCTCAGCCCACGGCACCGCACATTATTATCGTTCTCATTATCACAGCTATTTCACACATCTCTCACTGGTCACCAAGGCAGTTTGCAAAAAGAGCGAGAATAACTCTAGTACTTCACTTTTGTGGTAGAAAATGGTGTTTGAGTGACATTAGCAATGATTAAACAATGGGTCTGTGTTGCAGTTGTCAGACGGATTCATCTACTTACGGAAATACGACCATATTAGTCCAGTGCTCCGGTCTCTGCACTGGCTTCCTGTCACTCAGGGAATAGAATTTAAAACAGCTCTGCTTGTGTACAAGTCTTTTCATGGTTTAGCACCAAAGTACATCTCTGACATGTTAGAGCCATATGAACCATCTCGGGCCCTGAGAACTTCAGGGAGGGGTCTCCTGGTGGTTCCCAGAGTCAATAATAAACACGGTGAGGCTGCGTTTCAGTTTCATGCAGCTAAAATCTGGAACAGTCTTCATGAGGATGTGAGACAGGCCTCAACTCTGACAATGTTCAAATCCAGGCTGAAAACAGCTCTTTTTACCCGTGCAGATGAAAACTGAAAGTATTTTATGCAACTATGAAGCACTTTGAATTGCCTTGTTTATGAATTGTGCTCTACAAATAAACTTGCCTTGCCTTACTCATTAGTTGTGCGGCCCTGATCCGCCTGTAATGCGATTTTTATAGATAGACTGAATCTTAGGGAATGCTCACAAATGGCCACGGTTGAGGGGGAATATTAAATAATCCTTCACTGACTGCTCCACCACTACTTTAACAAATGCTGTTTTTTTCCCAAGCATAATGCAAACTTTAGCTTCATGCTACAAGTTAAAGACTAATGCTGTACCTAAATCTAGAATTAAAAAAAGAAAAGAATATTAAATTTAATGATTTACTCAACACATGCGCTATAGGATCCTATTATTCTATAGGAAAACACACATGTTTTTTTCTAATTTATTGCAAGGCCTAGTTTCAAAGCAAGGCCCTTTCCTCAAGCACCCGTGTCTCGTGATGTTTTCCAATCTTGCTCTTGCAGCCTTTAATTCCTCCACATGCTAATCCCCGGCAGCGGCACACAAATATGCACAAACAAACACACAAACCACAGCAGAGTGTTCAGTACTGCAGAGTGTCACACAGTGTGTTCGCTCACCACACTGGCTCATGTCCACAGATTACAGATTACAGAGCAGTTAGCAGCTACCATTTACATCACCAGATTAAGCAACTCCTTCTGCTGCTAGAAACGCCAATTACTCACCAAAGTCAATATTTCAGTCAAAGGCTATTCTGTGGCATATGTAAAATAAAATGAATGTGTATGAATGTGTATGAACTGTAAGCATACTTGGTTTTCGAGACAATTGGAAAACAGTTGTAAACCCTCATGAAGATCACTTAGATCTTTGGTTGTAACACGTTTTCTAATTGGCAGAGGACATATAACCAATGTTACTTGTGGATACAGCAGTGTTTCAAGAGTAGAATGAAACAAAAATCTTAGTTTGACCAGAAAATTACAGAAAAAGCAATTTTGTGGGCAATCTTGTCCCTCAGCCCCCTTAACCAAAATATATTCTGACGGCTCTGCGCCAGCCGCACCTCCCCTTCAGCCAATCATTGCCCAGGATTCCGCATTTAACCCTGTTCTTTCACTCCCCCATCTACTAGCCAGCTGTGCTGCAACCCACCTCCACCCCGTCACCGCCTCTGCCCAGCCTCCCTTTCCACCACCAGTGTCCAGGCTCTGGGGTAAGACATTCCTAACGCTAATCTAACCAGCTCAAGCACATCAATTCACAACACCTACTATGTCTTCTGAGCACGAAAACGTATATTCATGCGGTCTCTACAGGTTGAAATGCTATGAGTTTGACAATATGAACTATTACTTAAAAAATAAACATTCATTTATGTTCTAATATAAAACCAGATCTGGTAGTACGAATAATCACATACAATTTGCCTAATGAGCATATACTACTACTGTAGTAATCAAATAGTAGTGAGCAAAATCATTAAATTATCATTACCTGGAATATTACGCTTTAAAACCTTTATCCTATGGAAACATAGCTAAGCAAAGATGTACAACTATAGAACCCATACAAAGCAGAATCTTTGCAAGTTGACTGGAATTTAAATAGTCAAAACTTGTTTGTAATTGGGCTCCTAAAATAATTCTACGGATCATTTTATTTCTATCAGCCTACAGGTCATGCTTATAAGTGGATAGTGGCTAACTTGCGGTTCCATTTAGAGATACTTAAATGTCACATAGTTGTGCAAACAGGATATGAAAGGCTACTGTGCACTTGTAAGTGCGTGTGCTTGTGCGTGCGTGCGTGCGTGCGTGTGTGTGTGTGCGTGTGTGCGTGTGGTGTCTTAAAGAGAAGAGGATCACTCTCGACACAGTAACAAAAATGTCACTGGGTCAGAGTGGACAAGTCATTTGCCGCTCGAAGAATTAGCTCAACCAGTCATTCTCTGTCCTTCAGGCTGCCAACTCTATACTGTGAATCCACCACCATGAACCTCTCCATCTACAAACTTTTGCCAGGTAGATCAATGATTCTAAAAAAAAAGTGATTCTGTTTCTTAAAGTTGGTTGAAAAAAGTTAAAGTAGTTTCAATGAAAAAATGTAATTGTTGTGATTTTGTAAGTCTATATGTTTTTGGGATGTTGTCGACCACCTGGTCTTTCATTTTGGTGAAATTGGGGGATTTTACAATATCGGCTATCGGCCGATCTAGCACCAAAAAAGATGATATTTCCGGGACCGAAAATGATAGAGACTTCGCGTTTTTGCAATGGAAAGAGCAAAGTCAGGGCTTTAAAACGAGTCCTCTCACAACTCCCTAGGCCTCAGGGGCGGTGAGAAACATCGCAGTGAAAATTGGTTAGCTTCAAGTTTGTTAAACACAAGTTTCACTAAACCTCCGTCAATATGGACATGCTGCATGTCATTTGGAAGTGCAGAATCTGGAGAATTCAATCGCTGAGTTAGTTTTAACCTCCACTATTGTAATTTGGATGGTCGCGCAAAATGCCGCGGCTAGTAACGATATGCTAATGCTAACGACAACTAATCAAATCTGGGACAGAAACTATGATTGGATCGCCTAAAGTAATAAAATAAAAAGCAGCCTGTGCTGGAGCGGCCAAGTATTTGTTTCTACAGGATTATAGACAAGACATTTGGAAAAATCGGCCAAAATATCGGTCAAAAATATCGGCCGAGCATGTCGGCATCGGCCAATTAACATCCCAAAATATCAGCATCGGCCTTAGAAAAACCCATATCGGTCGGCCTCTAAAAGTAAGTAATAATATTTTTATTCTTTTTTGTTGTAAAGTCCCACCTTCCCGGGTCTCAACAACTAATCAGAGTCTTGTCGACCAATGAGACAAGCTTTTCCTGTGAACCAGCCTGTCAGGTCCAATCAGGAGGTGAGGAGGAGGAGCTTGATAGTTAACTTTTCAGTTCCTGCTCTACTCACTTCGAGCAGCGTTCCAAGGCATTTTTCCAAGTGGTAGGTGGGAAATTTACCAGTTGCCTGGAACATACCATAAGAAGGGTGGTCTGGTTAAAGGGGGGTATTATGTAAAATCGACTTTTTCAAGCTTTATATCATGTTATTATGTCATTCCCTCATTAAACACATGCCTGGAGTGTTGCCTTGGCTCATTCACATATTTTTGAGTAATCAGTAAAAACTTAGACGGCAGCCATTTTAGGTGTAGCTATGCCTCAGTCCTCCTAGGAACGCCCCCACCTCCTGGAGACGCCTCTGGACCTTTTGTCACCAGCCAAGCCACCAACCACTGCTCCTCAGCTCAGCAGAGCCCCCTCCCCACACAGTGTTGTTGTTTAAATTCCACAGCAGTGTGCTGAAGGGGGCGTGTCGGAAAGCTTCTTAAAGAGACAGAGGCCTATTTCAAGACGTTCAGTACAGCCATTTTGAGAGAGCAATTTTATTCAAGGCAGTTATTTTAATTTACTGCATATACAGACCAACAGAAGGTTACGTCATCATTGTAGTATGCTATAGACTGGTGCTATGTGATTGAAAAAAGCATAATACCCCCCCTTTAAAGGGGAGGAATTTCATTGTTTACTTTCAAATTTCACTTTGCACACTTACAGACTATCACTTTAAGTAGTGTTGCTCCGATACCAGTTTTCCCATCCGATACCACAACAAGTGAATAAAAACTAGGGCTGAACGATTTTGGAAAATAATCGAATTGCGATTTTTTTTCTTCAATATTGCGATTGCGATTAAATATGCAAGGTCCTCTTCTCATGTATTTTTTACCTAACACAAGCAATAAATCAGTCTGTTTCATAATAAACAATATTAGATTAATTTGAAGTGAAAATTGATAAATGAAAAAGATAAATTATATAGATATAAAAAAAATGATAAACTCACTGATCCAGTCAGTAACTTCACCCATACTAAAGTGCAGGAAAAGAAAGAACAAACGACTGCTTTAACTAGTTGGAAAAGTTGTAGGAAATGAAACTCCCAATTAATATAAAATAAACTGTTCATTATTTATTATTTCGGCCAATCAAATACCGGTCTGAGCTGTGACTCCTAGTTGCTTCAGATGCACGTTATTGATGGACACGGAGGTCAGATGGAGCACACGCCAAAACACAGGAGCAGCATTTTGGTTTGGGGATGTAACTTTGGACAATATCAAGAAAGAGAAGAACATTGACACAAGAAGACGGCAACATGAGGTGCCAAACACAGACACGTTTACTTTCTCTTTGACTCGCAGCCATTTAGTGACATTTCAGCACTAAACAGCACATTTACTCATCAAAATAAGACAGGACACGGACTCCTGCCTCGGATCGTAATTTCCAACCCTTTTCATACAGCAGTTTAGTGTTTATATCTTGCGTCTGTACTACCTACGGAGCGCATATACGGTAGATGCAAAGGTAAATAAAGGCACATGGCACATATACATTTACGGTCATGAACCATCATTATGCTTTTGAGATAAGTTCTTTATCCACAACATTCCAAAACATAAGCCTCCTAAACTGAGCCACAAACGGCTCTTTACTCTTTACAAGCAACACAGGCTCACCAATATCTCTGTGGAGGAGACGTGTGAATCCGGAGGTGAGGTAGTTTCTGTGATCATCAGAGCGTGTAGTAGCAGCGAGGGAATGGCGTGATGAGCGCTGCGGCTAACGCAATGCTAACGGAGAAGAAAGCAATAGTCCTTTCCCGTGGCTGCATGATAAACGCTGATAATTTCACTGTCCAGCCACAATCTACCGTCCACCTTAACTAGACTGAGACGTAAACAAAAGCATGCGGCGGAGCAGACTTTGCTGCCATATCTTGTAGCTCCATTCACTTCCAAAATCGCGTGCCCTGCGATTACGAAATCACGTTGGGTAATATCGCGATAAAATTGCAAATGCAATTAATTGTTCAGCATTAATAAAACAATAACAAAGCCTGTAAAAAGTATGCCTGGTTCATTATGCAGAACAAAATATGCGCATTGTGACTGATGCTGCTTGATTCTACGTAGCCATGGTACCAGGTAAATCTGTGGTATCGGTATCGGAACAACTCTAAGGGCCAGATCTTGTGCCTGGCGCACGAGGTGCACAATTCCCAAGCGAACTGAGATCTTCCGAGTGGCGGATATGCGCTATTCACAAAGTGCGCTCCTACTCAGCGCAAAATTTTACGCTATAGTCTGCGTTTTGAGTTACAAGATCGGGCCGTAAGTCTCTACAACTACAAGCGGGATGATAGAAACGTTAGAAAGTAAACAATGGAGATAGCCAAGCCAGACAAGCTGCCTGTCCAAACTTGCAGAGGCCATCATATGTTCTTTGAATGTGAAGCAGAACTACGCTCTTCTCACTCGACTGTTTCAAATTGTTGTATTTTGGCACAACAATGATCTGGATAGGGCCCATCCGGCCGGCTTTCGAGTTGCAGCGCGAGTAGGGTTATCTTAACTGTTGTCTTTTCACACCGAAGGTTTAGGAGTAACACCATTTTGATTCCCTGTGTGTGTTTCATGTGTGGCACAATAATTGTAATTTATATATACATTATTGTACCTCCTCAACAGTCCACCACATCCACAACAGTTTTAATGGGGAGCGAGAGGAGGAAGGTTTAAGGGACAGCAGTGAAAAAAGCGTAGATGGAAATGAAATCAAGTGAAACATTCAAAAAGTCGTTTTAGATGGATATAGGAATTTCTGGATCGTGATCAAATTATTAAGAAATCCCCACTTAAAATAAAGCAGGTCAAATTGAAATACAAAAAAATTCGGTCGACATAGTTTTAGAACATTAAAACAGGCCTAAATTAGATATTCCCATTGACCCATTTGCTCTGTTCTCGTTTTAGCAAAGCGTTCAAAGTCCTTAATACCTACTGTCACTGTTAAGACACAGGGAACCACAGGGGCATCATCCAATATATAGGCAGAAGTATGTACACTTAACTACTTTACTAAAATAACTATTTGGGTCACTACAAGCCAAAATGAGAAATACGCCTTTTGTCCGACAGAAAATGAATCCAAGAGACCAAAATGAGAGAATCTCTTTGTAGAAATCCGGTTTGTTATGGGTGTGCACGTGCAGTGGAGCTGGGCAGATTTTTGTCTGCATTAAAAGGGTGGGGAGAGGAGTGGACCGCTACTTTCCCTGGAAAGGCATGTTTATACAATCACACGCCCAGGCAAACAAACATGGAATCACTGAGAGCAGAAGCAGGTGGTACAGTATGTCTGAGGGAAAAGGATGGGCTGGCTAGTCTGGCTTTATTAGCTTTGCCAAAGTAACGGTATATGTTGTTTTAGCATGTAAGTAGGACATAGGTAATAAGTGACTTTCAAAGCGTCAAAATGAAATCACTTAGGGGTGGTATCAAAAAGCCAATGAGGTTGGGACTTTTTTGATTAATTACAATTAATTAATTACATAAGGTTTAGTGCGTTTAAAAATATTATATCATAACAAAATATTGAAAATAATCCCACTTTCCTTTTGTGGAACAAACACTTTTTCAGTTTCCATTTTCCTGCAAGACGTTGCATAGAGACGAACACGGCGTATAAAGCCAAAAACAACTGTCCAATTTGTTTATTCACACAGTTAAACCACATAAACTTATTAAAAAAGATCATTCTCCAAAATACAAAGAAACATCGAAAAAATACCTCTATAAGCTAAATACAACCCCTAAATAAATTACACTTAAATGCGATTGATTGCGATTAATTAATTGCAAAGGCCATAATTACATAAATGCATTTGCATGTAGCTGCTATACAACAAGCAGCTCGCGAATCACACCTCCTCTCCTGTAGGTAACAGTCAGAGGCTTTCTCCGCTCAGGGAATCCACCCACGCCACGTCCACTAAATGTCACTCTGAAACAAACATTAAAGTCAGAGCAGTGTTGTTACAAAGCCTCATGCATCTTTAATGAGCTCTTACGCACAAACGTTGGACTGTCCCTAAATCCTTCCGCCGCACTAATGAGTAACGGCTCTGTAGGTCAGCTTGAATTTTTTTACTGAAAGAATATTGCAAGAGTACAGTAATGACGAGTGCGGGATGGGCGCGCCTTTGAAATTAGAGCCACTGACGTCAGCAGTTAGTGGCTGTATAATAACATTTCAATTCAATTTCTAGAGCACTTTACAACAACACTTGGCAGACCAAAGTGCTATGAACATAAAATATACAAACACCAGAAAAAAAAAAACCAAATAGAGCACACATGACCTGAAAAATAGTATACTTGAAAAGAATGTACACTAGAATTGTCACAAATAATAATCAAGACCCAGATACTGAAACTAGTATCTAAACTAACACTCACTTGCAAAGATATGGTCACTTCACTGTCTTTTGTAAACTAGACCTTTCATGAGCAGTAATGAATGGTCATGGTCTTCAGCAGAAACAGTATTATAGATGATTATGAGACATTTTTAAAATACCAGTCAAAAATAGCGGCAGTGCATATCGGTATCAAAATCCACAAAAATCGGCCTGAGGAAAACCCTCATCAGTCAACCTCTAACTAGGGATGGGACAATAAACAATAATATCGGTAATCGCGATAATAAATGCGGCAATTAAATCGATCGCCAAATTTTTTTAATAATCGTGATTAGCGCGCTAGAAGATAATCGCTAATTCCACCATATAGTGCTGCGTAATAAAACCAGCAACAATGACTTTCTCTCGATTATGGCTATGAAAACATCAGCTGGTTTTCGTTCTATATTTATAATTTATTGCATTTTTTCTTTTGATGAGTTTTGAGTTGAATTTGTTTAAATATACTTTATTAGGTCTTTATTAGAGGAATATTTTGTTACTCTGTCGAATTGAAAAGCACATCAAAACCTGATCCCCACAGTGAAGTATGGTGCAGGGAGAATGATGGTGTGGATAGATATTTTGCAGAAAAACTTGAAGCCATCTGTCAAACAGTTGAAGCTCAAAAGAGGATGGGTGTTGCAACAAGACAATGACCCAGAAGAGCAAATCCACTCCAGAATGGTTTCAGAAGAATAAAATACGCGTTCTGGAATGGCCCAGTCAAAGTAACCTAAACCCGATTGAGATGCTGTGGCATGACCTCAAGAAAACCATTCACACCGGACATCCCAGGAATCTTAGTTTTGTAAAGAGGTCGTGCTCAATAAAAATATGATAACATGTAATTGTTTGGGTGGTATTAGTTCAAGTAGACACTGTTTACTCATTCTTGTGATTTTAAAGGTGCATTATGCAACTTTTTATGTGGGGGGGGGGGGGGGGGGGGAGTTGATATTTGTGCACATTTGACCTTAAACAATTGATCCTGGAGCGTCCTAGAGACCACTGTGATGGAACATAAAAGCGCCATGGTGACCACTTATATAGCCACTGGTTCACTACAAGGTCAAATGCACACAAATATTAACTTTTTTTCCACATAAAAGGTTGCATAAGGCACCTTTAATAAAGATCAGACCACATTTTATGAAATTTAAGAAATTCCTAAGGGTTCACATACTTTTTCCTCCCACTGTGCATATAAGCCATGAGGCTTATATGCACAGCTCCAATGTTCTCCCTGCGTCTGGGTGGGATTTACTCCCAGTGGCAAATCCTCCAATTTAAAAGTGAAGTTAACAAATAACCAAGTACATTTTGAGCTGTCCCGATTGCATGGGTAGAATGAAACAGACCTCCACCTACTTGTTCGTCTTAGAGACACAAGCACATAAAAACAAACCCTATGCCAACCTCCGGACCAGTTTACAAGTCGGAAGCAGTGATAGCATGAAAGAAAAAGAAAAAAACTGGCAGTGCTTCACATGTGTTCCTTTTTACAGAGTAAACATGGCGTGACAGGTACTTGTCGAGAAAGTGTTTACGAGCACAGAGTGAGTAAAAGGGAGGTCCATCCAATTCTAACCAATCAAAGAGATTGGACTTGTGAACAAATTCCCAGTTAATTTACTAGGAAACCAAAGGAGAATTTGAAATATTATCATTTAGGTCGTACAAATACTAGTTTACTCAGGCCATTTAAATTACTTTTGGACTCCTTAGCCTTGGTATTTTAGTATAACTGAAAATAAATGCATATAGCTATGCAAAAGGCCAGCAGGGGGCGCAATCCCATTCTTACTGCTGAAGGCTGACATATCTACTTACTAGAATGAATCAAAATAGTGAATTTACTTAACTAGAATAAATTGGGACAGTTCTGTTATTTCAGTATAATGAGACTTAAAAAGTCAATTGAATGGAGGAAAATTCACAACATCTATTATTCTGAGCATCTGCACGTCTTTTGTCTAAGCAGTCGGCGCACGCAGCTGCTAACTGTCTTGGTTTCATGTGGTGCTGTGGTTTCTCACTGGCAGTTTGTGGCTGTCACTTCCTCACTTTAGCCCGGTTAGCCCACCAGTTCCTGTGTCAGATAATTAATCTCCTTGAGCATAAACTCTACAAAAATATTTACTTTTCCAAGGCATAACACAGACAATATTAACAGGGGCATTATGGAACTTTTTATGTGAAATAAAACTATTTAATATCCGTGCGTTTATTTTGATAGGATGTGTTGATATTTGGCTTGATTTCACGCAAATATTCGAAAATACATTGAATTCATTGTTATGAAATGTAAAAAAATATTGTCTTGAAAACATTTCCCGACCCCCTCTTTGGGAACCCATGCAATAACAGACAAACACTCAATACTAATCGTCAGTACATTTATTAGAGTTTTTCCCCATTTCTCTAATGGCCAAATACTATGCAAAGTAAGCTGTGTCTCATTGTATTTCATGTTCATTAGGGGATATTTTAAGATTCAGTACTTTTCGAACAAAGCTGTCCTGTAATTGTTAAGCTTTCGAGTTTCTTTTGCATTATAAGGTCTTCAATAATTATTGTTTATAGCGATAGTTTTCTGCCTCAGTACATTGAACTTTAGATTTTGTTCTCGTGACAGGCCTAAATATTCAGAACGCAGATAGAACATTATAATGATAAGGGGACGGTATACTGACTCTACTATACTCTTCATAGGGATGAGTTTATGCACATGTTTCCCAGCTTTCAGATAGCAAACCGGAGTGTATACTGCTAAAAAATAGTGCATACTACGAAAACAAATAACTGCCATTACAACATGCTGCAATAGGTACAGTATGAAAGCTATAGTTGCCAAATCAAACTTCATCAAAACTAGTATTTAGCAATAGATGCTAAAGACCCATTCAAGAGTCCGAAGAGCACTCTGGAAAGCAACACATTCTCATCTCCACAAAGGACGGCAACCCCAGGTGTGTTTATTGAAAAACAGCACCATACTGATTCCAAACTCAAAAGACTGACTTGAAACATTCGCTTTTTGAAATATCTTAGTCTGACAATTACTGCAGCTCGACAATAAAAACAAATAAAGCCTGCAAAAACAAGCCTCGCACAGCAGGCAGTAAAGCTTAATCCCTCTCCTGGGCCCGGCATAATCAATAATTGTCAATTGTCAATAATGCTTTTGAAATTACTAAGGCATTATTGTAGCAGGGGGGTATTGTGATTTTCTCAAGTATTTGTCACAATTTCAAGTACATCTTGTTGACAATTTACATTTATTTTACATTTTTTGTTGTCATGGCGATGTGAAAACAGGAAACGACCTCCCTCTCTCCTTGTGCAGAGTTTTTTGCCTTTTTCTGCGAACTGCATTTGTGGTTTCAGTGTTCCACATTGTTTTTCTGGATACTTTGTACGTCTTTGCTGTGTTTTTGTGGAGGTTTGGTGGATTTGTTTACTTTGAGAGTCTAAAATGGTCCTGAAGAAAGCAGCTTTTTAAAGGTAAACAAAATGCTAGCTCATCAGCTAAACCCATTTGAGACCTACACATTTCTATACTGAAGAGGCACTAAGAGCCCCCACACCTGCAGCACAGTCGAGGCGTCACAAGAGGAGCTACAGGAAACAGAAAAGGACAAACGAGAGCTGGTCAAAGACAGATGTGAAGCGGAGGGAGCAAGAGGAAGGAGGTGGAGCTGACCAGTGCAGGACACCACGCTCTGAAACACGGACAAACCAAGCACCATTTCAGAGGATCAGAGGAGACAGAGGGCAGCCAGGTTTGCTACAGTTTCCCCGACCTCCAAGGTCATGCGGGTCAGGTTGACACAGTGGCAGCGCAGCTCAGCCGCAGCAACTCAGGACTAACACCTGAACACTATTTCGTTGTACAGTTGTACAATGACAATAAAGCACTTACTTACTTACTTACTTACTTTTGTTAAGAAATGCTGTATAAGGTGCCACATCTGCTGTCAAATAACTGTAATACAACTCTAAATACACCTGTAGACATTTTTTTTCATTATATAGTGGTAGAATGAAAGCACTAAAAAGTCAATTTTCCATAATAAACGTAAGTGCATTTCCATAATAAACGTAAATGCATTGCTCTTTCTATTGTTCATACATTGTGTCATTGGTATGTAGCTCTCACTATAACAACAGTATGAACAAGCACTTACACAGATGACGTTATCTCTTAATGTGTAACGCATAGTTCCACTTACAGAAGCCTTTTGTCACAAACTGTAAGTCTGATGAGTCACCCGCCTGCCTCTGGCTCTCCCTAATTTATCCCACCTCACTATACAGTAACTTCAACTATGACGTTAAAAGTTATTAGTAATGGTGGCATGCACTGACATGTACAGTTGTTGTGCCAGGAACTAGGTAAGGTGTCACAAAGTGCTGTTTGAAATAACTCCCGGGGCCTGCGATTTGTAAAGGAATGTGTTTACAATGTGTTTTGCACTTCAGTTGTTACCATTTATATGCTATTGAGGGTTGTGGTTTGTAATTTTGTAATTTTCCTAAACTAGTATACAAGTACAGGGGACCAGGGTTTTTTTTTTTCCGAAAGAAACATTTTAGAAATCTCGTATACTAATGAGGGCCGGACTTTCCAAATCCTGGGAAAGTCCGGCCCTCATTAGTCTACAGTCTAGTATACGAGTCTGCAGTGAAGATCCCGCCCTTATGCCTTTTTTAGGAACATGCTACGTCAGAGTTGGGAACGAGGAGTCTGTAAATCCGCCATGATTTCCCCCTCGAACGTAGTTATTATAGGAAACAGGGAGGAATGAGGAGGAGGAGCTGTCTATTAATTCTACAGTCTATGGTATCATGATACTCAGGAGCCGATCTGATACGTTAGGGCTGGGCGATATGGACCAAAAGTCATATCCCGATATATTTAGGCTGAATATCGATATACGATATATATCCCGATATTTTTTCCACAAAGTGAGAGCTGTGAAATTAAATCTTAAGTCAAGGTCAAAGCCAAATACAAGTAGTTTAATATTTAATATTTTGATTTCGATTTTATTTACCCCATTTACTGTTAATAACTTTATATTGCATATAACTAAACTATAGCAGAGACAATGAAATAGGACTTATTAAGGTATTACTTACTTTTTAGACCTTAATAATCAAATGAAATATAATTCAAAATAGTCCACATGTAAATTTACATAATTTACAATAAGCTTATACTGATAATTTATTTATTTATTTATTTTTTTGCATACAGCCCAAATAATTACTTGATATTTGCGATTGATTGAAATTGTGTTTTAATAAGTGGTTGTGAGATAAGTTCCTATCTTTATCCCAAACATAAGCCTCCTAAACTAAGCCACAAAGGACTCTTTACTCTTTACAAGCTGCACGGTGAGTCTGTGCAGCTTGTAAAGAGTAAAGAGTCGTTTGTGGAGAAAGAGACGTGTGAATCCGGAGTTGAGGGAGTTTATGATCAGTGCATCAGAGCGGGTATCAGCGAGGGAATGGACGGATTAGCGCTGCCGCTAACGCGCTGCTAACGGGGAAAAAGCAATAGTCCTTCGCGGTGGCAGCATTACAAACACTGATATTTTCACAGTACATCCACGATCTACCGCAAACCTTAACTAGACTGAGAAGTAAACAAAAGCACATGGTGCAGCGCACACCATATTTCGCCGCTACATTCACTATGGGCTGTGGGGCGGCACGGTAGCGCAGCGGTTAGTGCTCTCGCTTCACAGCAAGAAGGTCCCGGGTTCGATTCCCACCTGGACGGGGCCTTTCTGTGTGGAGTTTGCATGTTCTCCCCGTGTCTGCGTAGGTTTCCTCCGGGTACTCCGGTTTCCCCTACCACCAAAAACATGTACAA
This sequence comes from Neogobius melanostomus, assembly GCA_007210695.1. NCBI lineage: Eukaryota > Metazoa > Chordata > Actinopteri > Gobiiformes > Gobiidae > Neogobius > Neogobius melanostomus. The sequence goes on from VHKM01000891.1 coordinate 284,860, forward strand.
TAGGCCAGGATGAATGATGTGTGAATGCATGGTGGTGGTCAGAGGGACCATTGGCGCAGATGTGTGCAGTCGCGACAGCGCTTCTGTCAGTCTCCCCCAGGGAAAACTGAAGCTACTAATGTAGTTTACCACCACCAAGTATGGAGTGAATGTAAAATGCTCTCATGTAAAGCGCTTTGTGACCATGTCTGTGAAAGGTGCTATATAAATAAAGATCTTCTTTTTCTTCTTCTGTGGCCATCAGCTGAATGTGCCACAATCGCGTGCCTCCCCACATATAGCGTGGTTTTGTTGCTATCTGATCATTTGTATCCGAACCATCTCCAAATGATTGAGCCACTGGTTTTTCTTTTACCAACCAAGGGGCTCTCCTCCGCACGCTTCAGACGTTGTTGCTTTCTCCATATTTGTTGAAGAGTGTCTGAGGAGGGGCGGGGCCGCGGCGCTGGGAGCAGTGCAGAGAGCTCCGCTCAGCGGCTTGCCTGAACCAAGTATTACAGCGCAAATTTGACCTATATCGATATATGCGATATGGTCTAATTCCATATCTCTTTTAAAAATATATCGATATATCTTAAATATCGATATATCGCCCAGCCCTATGATACGTACTGCGATACAGTATGTAATTATGATAGTAAGTAATATGTTTACTTACTTACAGTCATGTGTCCAAAGTTTATAAACCAAATGCCATTTGATATTTATTGAGGCGTTAAGATTGAAAAGTGCATTAACACAAAATGTAACAAAGTGCTGTGTAACTGTTACTGGAAAACAAAGGAATGTGTGATAAAAATGCCTCCATTGCCATACTTGATAAAGTATTGATACTTGGTATTGCAGCCAAAGTAATGCGATGCGAACCAATCTGATATTTTTTCCCAGCCCATTCTGCAAGTTTACCCAGCAGTTTGGAAAGGAAATCACACGGAATCAAATTCTGCACTACGGTGATGCTGGTTAGGTCACCCATAGAGAGCACAACAACTAGCCCTAACAAACAAATATTGTAGTCTTGTCTAAAAGGATAGCCTCACTTCTGTCTCTTTACTGTATATTTGAAATATATTTGAAATTCCCAGTTTAGAATAAACAGTGAATAGTATGCCAGGCTAGAAAAAGGATCACCTGACGTAAATATTAACCGTGATGATTATGCTTTTGAAACATAATAATAATAATGCATTGTACCTTTCCAGATGCTTAAAGGCTACTATTTTCCCCCCAGTTTTTAAACAAACAAAAACATTTAGATTTTTTTATGGTTGGGCGTGATCCACTCCGAACGTATTCCTAACTTTCCTAACGCATTCCTATTTCCTAGCGTCTATTTTTCTGGGCATGAGATTATAAGCCTGTTTCATAGTTTTCGAGTAGAAGGGTGACCCAATAATCTAGACAGTATTCACCTCCACTAGGCTAATTGTTTAAACACTGCAGACGAAACGCAGTGGACTTATTTTCCTCCACAAATGTCTGCAGACACAATATAGCGAAAGGGCAAAACTGATTTCACTCTACAACAAGAATGAAAACCGAAAGCCCCTTTAACATTGCTTACCCACAGCCCTAAGACAAACTGATTTATGAAGTCGCTGCAAGAGCGTTTTAGTTCTTGAAAAGGAAAACATTTTACCTAAACATGCATGAAACTACAGGTATGTTTTTGGAAGCAAATGTTTTTGGAAGCTCAACAAAAATGATCTTTTGTAAGCTATAGACTTTTTGAACAGTGAAATATTAATTGGAGACTATGGCTTACTAGACGACAAGCTGTCACACGTCTAATATAGAAATGCATCACTGGAGAACCAGCCAACTTTCCAAAACTATGTGTCAGAGTACAGTCATCCGCACAATTTAAGAAATGAAGACTGTGCTGTAAGCCAGTAATACCACATGTGTTAACTATACAAACTATGTATTTAACAGGCTTTAAACCATCCTGTGTTCTCACGGTCATTCCCACTGCTGCCTGTAGAGAGCGCTCCAGGCCAATTTGAAATCCTGACCAGCCCAGTCTCTCACTATTTTGATTGATTGGGTTTATTTGAGTGATTATTTACATTAATATTATTACAGTGCAAAAAATAAATAAAGTAACATACATATAACAGACATATAACAACATTGTTAAAGAAAAACATTTCGTTTTACAAAAAGCCAGGGTGTAATATGGCCAGTTGGTAGAGGCTGTTACAGCATTGTAACAGCTGTCTCTTCTTGCCTCAACACATTATTTAAGAATAAATATCACAGCGTAATATTTAGTCGTAAATGGGGCTGAGAACGCACCAAAAAACAAAGAAGCAAAAAACGCAAAAAAAAAAAACTGCAACAAAACAGGTGACAAAAATCGATGAGAAAACAACAAAAAAAGCAGCAACAAAAAACGCAACAAAACAGGTGATAAAAAAGCTACTACAACACAACCAAAACATGACATTACCAAAACATACGAACAAAATGTGAAGACACGAGGAAAAATCTTACATCAGTTGTGTAGGTCTTAGCTTTCAAATAAGGCGTTACACACTGGCCTATAGGCTGTAAGCTCCAGTCGAGAAGCTTTCAGATTTGGGTAAAGCCGAACTGAAGAAAATGTGCTCGGTTAATTAAGGCGGGGGTTGAGAGGTTTTAAGCTTAAATGTAACTTTTTTAAACGCACTTCATTGGAAGCATGCGTGTAGTTTAATAGAGGACACGCTTCCACATGTCCCATACAAACGCATCACTGGAGAAACTTTCCAAAAGTATGCGCGTCAGTTTACAGTCATCCCCACAGTGTCAGAAATGAGATGCCGTAAGCTAGTAATACCACGTGTGTTAACCATCACAAAACAAGCCAGTAAACATCTGCAACTTTTGTTCTTTTTTTCCTTACCTCTGTCTCGTCTCGCAGGAGGACACCGAGTTGCAGCTCTGCACCGACAGCAGCGTGGACGACTTGCGAGGTCCCAGGGGCGACGGCAGCAGGCTGGCGTTGGAGGGAGAGGCGGACAGGAGGTTAGAGCTCTCCCCGGGCGACGGGAACGATCCGCGGCGACGGCCCAGCAGCGCCTCCGCATCGCTCTGACCCGCTGAGTCCGACGGGAGCACCAGGATCGGCGGTATGTGCAGGACCCTCGCGGCGGAGGGGGAAGCAGAAGCAGCGAGTACGTCGGATGCAAAAGTCCCGTAGTTGTTGTTGTTGCACGCGCTGCTGCTGTTGTTCCCCACTCCGGGGACACGGTCGCTCTCAGTCTGGGTACTCTGAACGGGCCGTCCGTCCAGGGAGATGTTACTGAGGAACAAAAGAGCGGCTTGCCTGCGCTTGGAGGTCTCACGGTTCCGTCGGGTCTTGCTGCTCACGGGGACCCCGGGCTGCTCGCAGGTAGCGGCCGCAGCCATGGCTTTGTGTCCCCCCCTCCCCTCCTATCCCTCCCTTCCGAAAGCCGACACAGACGGGATAAGCAGCTCCACTCCAGGACCAGGAGCAGCCGCTGTCAAATCCCTTTTACCCGGCGTGAGAGCGCTCTACGCCCAGCCATAGCGGGATTGGTGCAGAGCGGGTGACGTCACGACGCAGACCGCGGTTGTAAACGCCCACTGGGAGAATGTAAATAAGAGGAAACTGCAGCGTAGTCTTCTGTAAAAACACGGGACTTACTCAGCAGATACTGTTAATCATCATGACCTCATTTTGAAACACATTAATGGCACACGTCCCCATTTATCAAAACGTATTACATCTTTGACAATGATGAGAATATCACAAATTACCCAAATTTACCCAAATCGAAAAAAGCTTCTTGACTGGAATACACAGGCCAAGGTACGTCTTTTTCCTTTCCTTGCTGCGTTGTCGTCCCTTTTTTTAACATGTTTTTTACCCTTTTTGACACTGTTTTGAGACTTGTTTGACGCTATTGTGACACTTTTTTGAGTCGTTATTGACATTTTTTTGAAGCGTTTATCTTCTTTGTTTTCGTCTCATTTTTGTCGATGTATTGACGCTTTTTTTCAAGAAGTTTTTAGATTTTGATTGTGCTCGGTTCAGGTGGCAGTTAAGAGGTTAAATGAGGTGTTGCTAAACCATTTCGTCTTTATCATTTTAGTTTATAATAATATTTTTGCTGACTAAAATTAGACTAATACTTTCAGATTTAGTTGATAACTAAAATCTAAACAAAGACAGAAAATAAGGGGGTAAAAACCTTGTTTTCTTTTTTTACACGTACGTACAAACAATACAGAACACTAGAATTATACAATAATGACTTCAGACAGATTTGAAGTAGTAGGACCTGCAAAGCATTAAAGGATGGAAACAAAAACCACACACACATCATTGTAAAAACAGATCAATAATAAATACAAACAGATTTGTAACAGTATTATTTTCTTGTCTGGCATTCCAGCATAGAACCTCCCAAGGACAATGTTAAAAAAAATACAATCACACTATCAATACCTGTTTAAAACTATCTAAAAATCTGAAAATACTATTAATTCCTTTAAATGTTCATGGAGAGATCCCACCAAAACTCGGTGTTAGGTCATACACACTCCAAAGCACTGGCATTGTAGGAAGAGGTCTTTTTTAGACAAGAAAGAAAATCAGGTTATTCACTAAGCAAACACCAGTAACCGCTTGCTCTGTAAAGCGCATTGAATTATGTTGTGCATGATCTGTGCTCTACAAACTTAACTTGCCAACATTTCTGCTTTCATCCTCTTACCGCTCAACCGAGCGCATTTTCTCTTACCTAAATCTAATAGCTTCTCAACTGACTTACAGGCTATAGGCCAGTGTCGGCGTTTTTGTCACATTTTTGTCGTGTAATCATCTCTTTTTGATTATTTTTCTGTTTTCGTATATTTTTTAGTCATCTTTTGTTGCTTTCTTCGTCGCTTTTTTCCTTGTTTTACTGCTTTTTCTTGTCACGTTTTGTCACTTTTTAGTTGTGTTCATTTTTCACCACTTTTCAATGTTTTTGTCGCTTGTTTTCAGTGTTTGTGTTTACTTTGTCGCTCTTTTGTTGCATTTTCATCCTCGTTTTCATCGCTATTTTGAAGCTTGTTCAAGAAGCTTTTAGATTTGAGTAATGCCAAACTGGAGAAAATGTGCTCGGTTTGGGTGGGGGTTAAGAAGCTGTTATTCCCTCTATGTATTCTGGATTCAACCCAGATAGACTCAAACAGACCAAAGCAGCGATTAGGAAGATTTATTTACATGTATATAGTTTTGGTAGACATTGATATGTATGAACATACATGTATGTCAGTCGAGTTGAAACGCGTTGGTACACGCTTTTTAATAAACCACTACTTCTTTGCTATCCAGAGTGCCTCGGCTCATCCTTTTTCCTTTATACATGTATGTATAGATGGACAGCTTGGAGTTAGGGATGTCTTCCCTGGAAGACCATGAAGATGCAGCAGGGAGAAGCCGCGGGCAGAAGAGGTGGCGACGGGGCGGAGGTGGGTCGCAGCGCAGCTGGGAAGCGAATGATCCATGATTGCTGGGGCTTAACAGTGGGCCCGAGGCCAATGATCGGCTGCTTTGGAGGTGCGGGTCTTACGCTGATGGGCTGAGGTGGAGGTGTGGCCCTCACGGAAGCTTCATTGGCTGGAAGTAGGTGATGCTGAAATTAGTCTCCCAGTGAGAAATGAAGCCTAGGCTTCATTTCTCACAGATGGAAGCAAGTTCGATTCCCAGACTGTGTGAGGCCTTTCTGTGTTTTCCCCATTAATCTTATACTCCGGTGGCGGCCCCTTTAACCTTATACGCCAAACATAATTTCAAATATTTTGAATTTTGTGTCAATAACGTACAAAACAAAACGCAACATGACATGCCAAACAAGGACATTCCATTATATCTATGCCACTGTGTTTATCCCTTTCCGGGGCTCATTAGTAGCTCAGTAAATCACCGCATTATGATCTGCCATGGTGTGTGTTTGTGTGTGTGTGTGTGTGGGGGGGGGATTACCCTGTTATGTCCTATGGGGTATATTTAGCCTCTTCGGTGCTGCCGGTGTGTGGAGGTCTGATCCTGCCCGGGAATCAGCCAGAAGAAAATAATCCACTACGGGTGTTTCATAACAAAGTGTCAACAGCCAATGAGGGGAGGCGTGAGGGCGAGACACGGCCAATCACTGCGAGGTAATCGGACAGGGAGGGACGGCTAATGCCACATTGGGTTAGATGGGGCTGAAGACATGACATAGCAGGGTAATAATAGGAGCTGGGAAAGGGTGGGTTTGGAGGAGAAAAATATAAATGAATAGATATGGCGGAATGGGTCTCCCCTTAGACAAAGGTCGCCCCTCTTTACAGAAACAGGGCCTCGGTTAAATTAGGTGTAAGTGACCCAACAACATGGTCAGATCTGACTCTTTCTTCTTACCTGCCATCCACCACCTGTGAGTTGTGTTTTACCCACTCAGATCCTACACATTATCAGAAACAACAAGGCCTTAGCTTTCAAATGAGGCATTGGACAAGCCTATAGGCTGTAAACAAAAACGCGACAAAAACAGAACAAATGCATACGCGACAAAAAGAAGACCGAGTCAAACACATGAGAAAATTTGTTTAAAAAAGCAACAAACATGTGACAAAAACGTGCCGGAAAAGCAACAATAACACAACGAAAGCACGACAAAAATGTGACTAAAAGGTGATGAAAAAGCAACAAAAACGTGGCAACAACACGACAAAAAGGTTTAGGTCAGTTTTAGGTCTTAGCTTTCAAATGAGGCGTTACACTGGCCTATAGGCTGTAAGCTCCAGTCTAGAAGCTTTTAGATTTGGTTAAAGCCAAACTGGAGAAAATGCGCTTGGTTAAGGCGGGGGTTAAAAGGTTAATAGTAGTGTAAACCTATACAAAGTTCAAATCGCTTCTTTAAAGCAAGAGTAATATTTTAAAGATTTTAAGTATATTTTTTACGTGTGATTACATTTCTGATGTTTAAGATGATTGTAAATTAAAACAGTACTTCATGTCAAACTCTGCTATTCGTGTGAGTGATTTTGAGTCTCTTCACAAACAAATATCTCTTTCACTCACTTGAAAGAGATATTTCATATTATAGATATTTTACGTATATTTCATGACGTAATTAATAATAAAATGACAAAACTCTATGAAATTCTGATTACTGTGAAACAAGTTGCCTTTTTTTTTAACACTAAAGGGCACATCTAAATTATGGCAAAATATTTCAATCTTTGTATTCCTCATTCCCACATTTGTACAACTTCAACAGAGACCCCATTCCCTCAACATAACATTACACTTATCAACCACCACGGCGCCCATACTAAACACACATAACCGTTACATAACAGCGGTGACTAATGCCGCTGCCTGATGTTCACTAGCCCTGGCACAGCAAAGCGCTGGAGGGCACAGGAGCTGTGCACCATGGGAAAATCAGCACCAGCAAAGGATGGGTCAATGGATATTGGAGATGCACTCGGCTCATATTAGTTCATTCATGGATCTGTCACTGCTGAGGCAGAACAGCTCTGATTCTGTGTTGTAGGTTATTATGAGTTTAGCCAGTAAGTGGTGGTGTTTGGTGCCACCATGTGGGGATAGTGAGAACTGGACTGATTTAAACATTTTTGCAACTGGATTTTTTGCATGGAGAGTTACAATTGTATGACTGAAAAATACCAGGATTAGCTTAATAGAGCATGTATTATTTAAAACAATGAAAGCATCGATTTGTGTTTTGGTAGTAACTTAATCAGACACACGACAAACAAATAAATGTATACATTGTGATATCTTGTCACGCCTGGCTTTTTGTTTGGCACCATAAAAGTAAAAGCAGTCTGGGGAGTCTCAAGCCGGTGTAATAGGCTATAGACCAGAGGTTTTCAAACTGTGGTATGTACCAGTCTGGTGGTACTAGGGCTTCCTCACTCAGGGTCATCTGCAATTTTAGACTTTATTCATTTTAATTAGAGATCAACCTTATTTAGTCCTGATTTTGATCTTGGCCTGGTGGGAAGGTCAAATGAGGTGGTACTTGGAAAGTCCAATATTTTATGACGCGGTACTTAGTGTGAAAAGTGGCATTTTCAGGATGATGATTTTGAGTAAGATCAGTGACCAAATACCCGTTGAAAAACTCTAAAAAAGCTGAAAATTCTGTAAATTCCTTAGAAATTTCCGATGGGACATGCAGCGCTCCCAAGTCATTCCAACCTTACCTTTAGGAAAAGATTGCCTATGAAATATCAAGAATATGACACATGAATCAATCTTGCACAACAATAGAATCAATTATTAAAGCTGCATTTTTTGGCATTAAATAAACAAAATAAAAAGGGGATTTTTAGTTGTAATGAATGTTAACTCTTAAAGGTCCTATATCATGCAAAATCGACTTTTTTGAGTTTTTAGCCATGTTATGCTATTTCCTTATCAAAAACACCCCCAGAGCGGTTTTTGGCTTCATTCACGCAGTTCTAAGTAATCCTCCTGAATCCTGCTCTCTGAGCAGCTGCTCTGCCCTCTCCTGGTAAATGACTGAGCTGTTCAGTTGTGTCGTCACAGCGGAACGGAAGTGCTCTACGTCTGTAATGTAATGCCTTACGGCCTGATTTTTATTTATAAAACAGCTTTTTTTTTTTTTGAAAAAAAAACAAAACAAAAAACAGCAACTCTCCGATGCGTCTGTGCTGTCCCACGACGCTAATCAAGCGCACCCACGGCTGGAGGAGCCATGGATACGAGCATAAGTGTTGTTTTTGAAGACTGAGCTCTTTCTAACCTACTCTGGACACCGCCTGCTCTTTTTTCTTACCGATAATGCCACGGATGCGCGTTTGGCTACGAGAGGAACAGGACGATTCAACCTTCCTAAAGAAGAGTGCACTCGCCAGAAGTTGGAATTTCTTTCCGGGATTCAGTGACTATATCAACCAACCTGATGGATGCTTGGTGAACCTTGGCCAGAATCAAAGTGGATTAACTTTTATAACCAACACGATCTCATGGGGAGTCCAGACTGAGCGGTGAGTCAATCAAAACGTATGTTAGCGTGTGTGTTAGCGTGTGTGTTAGCCATTTATGAAACTGCTTTGCACATGTCAACTCCTTATAACTGCATTATGTGAAGTAACTTCACTTTTTGCAGCAATATTTATATTTATAATACTGTAAATGTGGAATGAGTGGAGAGAGGGGCGGAGTTAACTGAATCGAAGCGTTTTGTCTTCCGGGTAGGGAAAATACCCCCCAAAATACTTATATTTCTCTCAAAAATGAGTACTCCATAGTGAAGCTTGTCTTCTTCCCACTCCTTTCGAGTTAGAATGTATATTATTATTTTTTCTTTTTTGTTTTTCTTTTATTGTGTATATATATTTTTCTGTTTTTTTCTTGGATTTTGTGCCTTAGCTCGAAATAAAAACTCAAACAAACAATAGAGGTACAATATATCATATATATGCCTATACTTTACTTTGGAATGGCTAAAATAGCATGATACAGATCCTTTAAAGAATGAGGTTTTTCCTCCACTCATGCAACGGGTGAGCCCTTATAGTTGCTCCTACAGACTCCAAACTTAACAAGATTTTTAAGACTTTTCCAGAGGGATTTTTTAATATCTTATTCCTAGCCTGATTTAATTGAACCCCAAAAAACAAGGCGGAATTTGAGTTTTTACAGATTTTTTCACTTATGATTAGTTTATTAAAAAACTAAACAAGATCCAAAATCCCTCTGAAATTTTTTGTTACTAATATGTCAATAAAATGAAACCATACATTTACATCTGGGTCGATCCATTATTTAGATTTTGTCGCCGGAAATATAGGCAATTTTGACCATTTTCATGCACAAAATGCCTCATTTGTATACGAAAACATAAAATGACAGGAACAATGCAATACAATTTCTTCTCATATTTATATCAGTAATGTTCATCCATCCATCCATTTTCTTCCACTTGTCCGTTGCCGGGTTCAGTAATGTAATGTTACATTGTACAATGTTACATGTTACTGTAATGTTCAGTAAGTTTCAAATTGATAGCTCTACTTTTTTTTTTCCCCTATTCACCTGCAGGTCTCACCTTAATATTTTGGATTTAGGGCTCTAAACATTTTTGAGATGGGCATGGGGGCTAAATCTTTTATTTACCCTCCATAGATGACAAATCCACGGAGAAACGAACCTCCGCTCTCCACGGTCACAGAAGTGGCCGAGATGACCCAACTATTTAAGCCATTTTATTCAGCCTACTTTTATGGGTGGTACATCTAGAACTCAAACACAAGTAAAGTTGTGATAAATGTACAACTTCTTCAAAAAGTCGTTCAATGACTGGAACAACCCACTGGAGGCAGTAGTTAGGTCTTTTTACTGTCGATGCAATCACTTTGATACAAACATGGCATCGAGACATCGCAAACCGCAAATTAACAGACAAAATAAAACAAAGCTCATTCCTTCACCCAAACTCAATTACAATGATGGCTTTACAGATCAGTGAATCAAAGCTGGTTTGACTGTTACATGGGTTGGCACAATGACGGACAGTGGACAACAATGGGGGGTAAAGTCTTCAAAGAAGGGCTGTTATAATTCACCGCAGTTATTTATTTAGGTACCTTTAGAATCGGGGAAACGATTTTTTTAGCTGCAGATTTCTCACGTACACGGAAATATTGACATTTATCAATCGCAAAATAGAAAACCAACGATAGACTTACATATTGTTTAGTTAGAACTGCTAACAATTGTTATGAAGGTAGGGCTGATACCTGATACTGGAGGAACTATTTTAAACATATTCAATTGATTTTAGATTGCACTCATGTGGCAAAAGTCACTTGAGGACTTTTGACTTAATAGTTTTATTGCCAAGTAAGGCCACAGTCCAAATATGGATTATATCATCAGAAACTCATGTATAGGTTAAGATTACTGTGAATCTGGCTGTTAATCCAGTATCTCTGTAATTTGTTATTTAACTTTAGCCATAAATGATGCTTGACAAACATGTTTTTTGGCATTTTTGTTCCAATGACCACATTTTTTGAAATTATCCAAGGCTTAATTAAAGTGACTGCATTCACTGAAATCATCTTTATACAATACTTCCCTTCACTGTAGTCTCTTAATTCTTAATATTTAAAATGTTTAGTTTGGGCTGTGTTAAGCTAGACATTCACTTACGGTCATGATATAATAACATGCAGACACATGGACAGAAGGAACAAATCCTATATTTTAAAAAAATGTGACAAAAACATGGCACAAAGCTACATTTACCTAAAAAAATCCATAGAAATAAAACTAGCACGTTTTAAGCATAACTTCAGTGTTTACATCAGTTCTATGGCATTTTGCAAAGGGAAGCAAAGAGCAAGAGGGCTTCACCTAGCATTTCTCCTAGCGTTAGCCCGTAAGCTAACTGAAAATGGCCTCAACGCTGGAACAAGTTAGCGTTAGCCGTGCGCAGGCACAGGACTGTGCTAGAGTTTTAGCCAACATGGGAGAGGTTTGTAGCATTTTGAAATGTGTCACACACTTTAGCCAACACTAAAGCTCCCGTAAGTACAAAAGCTAGCATTTAGGCTAGTCTAGTATGTTTGTACATTTGCATTAGTATTTTATGTTGTGTTTCTGTTATTTTTCCATTTGAACACTTGGATTCGATGTCTGTCGCCTTCTGCTTGCAACAATGGGGAGTGAAACATGTTCAAAAATAATTAGAACGGCTACGGTCAACATGATGCTAACATGTAGCTACTTGACAGTGAAAAAATTATTTATCAAGAGACTTTAAAAGGCCCTTTACCCGATTTTCTTTTAGTAATGGAATAAAATGTGTTTTGTCCTTCAGTGTATTGTAAAGGCAAACATTTGGGGGGAAAAATGTGCACTGTGCATCTAATTAAAGCTTATTTTTAATCCATCATGAACTAACAGGGAAGATGTTCTTTACATTACTGTGTACTTTACATTATTTGCTCCCTGAAAGTAGTTAAACAGGGCATTACAAACGTCTTAGGAAAGTTAGCAATAAATTTGGACCGTGAGTATCAATTAAATATGTACCTGTTCCCTCTTTCATTGCTTGTATTAAAAAAAACTGAAGGACCAGGCCCTCTGAAGTTGAAATACGGTATTTGAATGAAACAAAATACGAGTGCAAACCACATTATACCATGAAAAATATGTATTTAGCAGAATATCACACCTTGCCTGCCTAAAACTCTTGCACAGCTCTGTAGCCTCTTAGATCCGATTGCATTGTCTTTTTTACCTGAATAGCCCGCAAGTCTACGCATAGACTTTGTTAAAACATCAGCAAAGTGTTATTCCTTTTTGCGTTAATAGGTGAAATACCAGTCTCAACGCTGGTAATGCTTTCAGTCAATAATACACGTTTTTAAATGAGGACACAGCTACTTGTCGGCCATCTTGGTCAGGAGCTATCCGGACCGCGCTTCCTTCCTCTGAAACCCCTGTGGCCAGCTGTAGCTGTAGTTCCCGTGAGTGTCCAGAAGGGGAAGGGGGGCATCACGCAGTGCAGGATCTGTTCTGGAAAAGGTGCTCCACCACAGAGGAGTCCGCCAGCGTGGAGATGTCCCCCAGCTCCCGCTCACCGCTCGCGATTTTCCTCAGCACACGACGCATTATTTTACCTAAAACGGAAGAAAAATATGGTATGGGCATTTGCCGGTTTAGACCATCTCCCAACCTCAATGTTCCCAATAAAAAGTTACTCTACTGGTCTCAGACAAAAACAAATCACTGCAACATTTTATATCAGTACAGCCTTGATAATTTTAAGGATTTTGTTATTAAGAAATTTTGAAATAATTCATCAAAAAAAATAAACTTTAAAAAGGTGCATGATACAACTTTTATTTGGAAAAAAAAAGTTTTATATTTGTGCGTATTTTACCTTGTAGTGTAGTGACCCAGGGGCTGTATGAGTGGTCCGCATGGTGCCTTTACTTTTGATCACGTCGGTCTCTACAGTGCTCCAGGATCAATTGTTTTTACAGGTTTTCTGGTGAGAGGCTCCGTCAGCAGTGAAAACTTTCCAAACAATTGATCCTGGAGCGTCCTAGAGACCACTGTGATCAAAAGTAAAGGCGCCATGCGGACCACTCATACAGCCCCTGGGTCACTATAAGGTCAAGTACGCATAAATATAAAACTCAAAAAGTTGCATAATGCACCTTTAAATAAGGCTTAAAAAGTACATTTTGAATTTTGATGAGTGAAGAGTGGCTTTTGCTTTTACTTTTCTTGTTCAGCAAACACCAAAGAGCATCTTGTCTCACAAAAACATCCCTAAGCACTTTGATATTTGATTTTTTGGACTGAAATTATTTTTCAACTCAAGTGTTTCATACTGTGGCACAACACTGTGCAAATAATAAGCCAAGTGCATAAATTGTACCAATAGGGCTGTGTAGTTTCAATGTGTGAGTTTGGTTTTGTCTGTAAGCACTCTAGACCAGGGGTCCCCAACCTTAGGGCTGCGACCCAGAACCTGGCCATTATTGGGCCCCTGAGTCCGAACCCGACCATGGTCAAATTTACTGGACAGGCACCACCAAAGCCCTTCTCACTCTCTCTCGTCGTCTCCCTCATGGTTCATAAACATACATACAGCAAACAATACAGATTCCTCTAGTACTGCACATACCGGATCTCGTTTTAGGGAGCCCCGGCGCATTCTGGATGTAGTCTGGTGTTGCTATGGCACCAATCTTTTCCCTCACTGCACAAAAACCATGATATCAGACAAGTCCAATTAAACACCGATGCCCCCCACACGTCCGGGAATCGTTTTGTACCTAAATTCCTGAGCTCGACCTCCAGGGTGCGGCAGAAGCTGGCCCCCTCTGTCAGGGTGACGAAGCAGTACAGGCTCTCTCCTTTGACCGGGTGAGGGCGCCCCACCACCGCCGCCTCTGCCACGCACTCATGCTCCACCAACGCCGACTCCACTTCTGCTGTGCTCAACAAGTGCCCTGAGAGAGGGGTATAAGGTTCAATAACAAATGTAAATATTAAGCTACATCTGGTAAAGTACCTTAAGTTTTAGCTGCCAAATTTGTCTTTATTAGAATTACAACATACAGTACCAATTCAATACTTGTCTTACTGTCAAATAGTAAATTGATCTGGGCCTGGTGATACTTGGAATGTCAGATATTTTATGAGGTGAGAACTACTGCATCTTGCTGATCATTGCTTGTCCTGATCTGATATTCGGTATCGGTATCAATAGCTGATCTAGGCATTTAGAGAGTATTGGATATAACCAGATTTAATGACTGGACTGGGTCCAATCCTCCAAAAGATATCTGCAGCCTGAGTCTGCAGTGGCTCCAGCCTGCAGGTTCACCACTATCGCTAAGCTACTACCGCAAACCTCCGTTAACACCTGCAGGTTGAATACTCACTGAGAACCCTCAGCAGCCACTAAAAACATAACAATGGCAGAGAAACATCCTGGTTACCTTTACGGTGCTATCATTTAGCTTTTAGAGGAGCCAGAAAGAATCGAGCAAACAGCAAAGATGAGAGCGTTTGTAAGTGCACACTTTTGTTAATGCAGAATAATTAGCAACGTGGTCATGTGTTTACGTCTTTGACAAGCCCTAATAATAATGCAATAGACCTGAATGGCCTTTAGAAGCAGATGGATCTGAATCTATAATATCTACAGCTTTGCTGTTGTTTGTGAAGGGGTTTAAAATGCTGAAATATAAAACTTTTTGTTTTAATGTAAAATGCCCCTTTTAGCCTTTATATTACCCAACATTACCTTCCAATTTAACATTCAAAGCTAAATCCAAAACTTCTTACATATGTATAGAGAAGGCTGTAAAAGACTAATATATAAAATATAAAATAATATACAATATGTATTTTATAAATATTTAATAATATAGACCGTATCGGATCGGTATCTGCCAGCATGAAGTGTCAAAATATCGGATCGGGACCTCCCTAACCACTGTGTTTAGGGATGGGAGGAAATACGACCATATTAGTCCAGTGCTCCGGTCTCTGCACTGGCTTCCTGTCACTCAGAGAGTAGAATTTAAAACAGCTCTGCTTGTGTATGAGTCTTTTCATGGTTTAGCACCAAAGTACATCTCTGACATGTTAGAGCCGTATGAACCATCTCGGGCCCTGAGAACTTCGTTTCAGTTTCATGCAGCTAAAATCTGGAACAGTCTTCATGAGGATGTGAGACAGGCCTTAACTCTGACCATGTTCAAATCCAGGCTGAAAACAGCTCTTTTTACCCGTGCATATGAAAACTGGAAGTATTTTATCTGCACTCTTGCCTTTTACTGTAATTGATTAATTTTATGTTGATGTCGTATTGATTTGATCTGTTTTCTTGTAATTTTATGCAACTGTGAAGCACTTTGAATTGCCTTGTGTATGAATTGTGCTCTACAAATAAATAACAGGCATCATCTATGACCATGATTATCAGATGACACTTACTCCTGTTACTCATCTTTTACATAAACTAGCTTGTATATGTGGAGTTTCCAAATGAAACGCAGCAAAGGAATGTTTTTTAAATATATCATTTGTGCCTCACCCGACACATTCAGCATGTCGTCTATCCTCCCTGTGATCCAGTAGTAACCGTCTTTATCTCTTCTGCAACCTGCGAGACACGAGTATTGACATTATTTATCAACATTTTCTTCATCGTTTTTACAGTCAAATATGTTCTCCTACCGTCTCCTGTGACGTAGTATCCAGGAAACTTCTTAAAATATACGGTTTCAAATCTTTGCTGGTTTCCGTACACCGTCCTCATGATACCGGGCCACGGCTGCTTGAACACCTGAAATAAAGTTTAAAAATGTTGTAGGGTTAAAAGTTATTAATATATAAAGACGTATTTGAAAAGTAAAAGGTTCCTGACCAGATATCCTTCACTTGGTCCCTCCAGCTCCTCCCCCGACTCGTTCAAGATGGCTGGCATGACGCCAAAGAAAGGAAACGTCTGAAAAAGAAACTCATTTAAATTAGTACTTAAATGAGTTGAGAATTTCGTAACGTTTTATAAATTCAAACTCACCGCTGATCCCGGTTTCATCGGCGTGGCTCCTGGAAGCGGCGTCAGTACGTGTCCGCCCTGAAAAACACAACGTTGCAGCTGTTGTCAAATAAGAACATGAAGCTACAGACCTGAAGCCTGTCGTCTTTTGATTTGCATTTGAAGCTTCATGAGAGTGAAATGACTTTGTTTAAATCTTGTGAAGGAGGCGCAGCTCATGGCGAGTTCCACCAGAGGGCAGACAAGGCTCAAAATAGCCAGCACAGAATGTTTACAGACCTCTCTTAAATTATGGTTATTTCATTATAGCAGCAAGACACACAGATACAAATCAGTTTCCTTTTTTAATTGGTAAAAATTGTACACTGATTAAGTAAGGATTAAACAACGAGGAGCCGTGCATTAGACGGTTATAATGCACGACGCGGAGTCAAGAGTTACTCCGCGAAGTGCATTATAACCGTCTAATACACGGCTCCTCGTTGTTTAATCTGCTTATACCATGGTCCCACAAACGTAATATTTTATAACAAATGTTGTTTTCATTTACTAAACTCGCTAAATATGCCAAACTACAGGGACTATGTTATGTGGGCTTTTAAGCGGCCACTGTCTGAACGCTCGTCTCAGAGCGAGCATTCTCTCGCTGCTGCGAGGATCTCCGTCAGGCTCAACGAAACAACATAAGCACACGCTGCATCGCCAGACTCACAACACAACAGGACTAACCTTGCTCTTTTCCGTGGAAGTAAACACCGATATGCGGCACTCCTGGGCAGGAGTTATTTCACTTTTATGCTGTTTAACCTAAAGCTAGTTAGCTAGCTAGCAACATGTAGCTCAACGAGCTCAACTGAAACAGCTGCAGTGGAGTCATTGAAGTGAGTGAAGTCCGCTTACACCTTGGCCCCACGAACTGAAACTTTTATATGTGACTTTACTAATCCAGCCAAATATGCTTAAGTGCAGGGATCATTTTATATACGTCTGAAAATAATGAATAGTGCTTTAACCGTTTTCAGTAGAAATGGAAAGCTCATATTTTATTAACAGAAGCCTAACCTAGCTGCTTTCTCTCCTCTATTCCCCATTCATCAAAAGTTTTGTTTTGGCCAAAAACGTTGAAATTACGAAGTGTCTACGATGCCGTCGGACGGTTCCCGCAACTCCCCGGCTATTTTGCCGTCACATATGTTTGATATGGACGTATCTAACGCGCCAATCCGATACTATTTGATACCCGTGATTATAAACTCCACTATCCTTAAGGTTAGGGCTAAGGTAAGGTTAGCTTGTAAACTCCACTATCCTTAAGGTTAGGGCTAAGGTAAGGTTAGCTTGTAACTCCGCGTCGGAATGGCGGGGTGTCATAAGGAGACGGCAAAATAGCAAAAAGAGTTTGTAGCCGTCCAACGGTTCTATAGACACTGCCTTGAAATTAAGCACAAAATCCATCTCATTGGTTCATGTCAGTCACTAATTAAGCGTTTGTCTGATTCAGCTGTGTTATGCGTTGGTATGGCGATGCCCGCAGCGGAGTGATATCCCACGCATTACAGAAATATTTATTTGCATTGATCCATTCCCAGAAAACGTCTGTATTAAATGATTTGTAAAAGGTGTCTTGAAAGTGAAAAGGACACACAAACTCTATACGTTTTACTCACAGTTTCAGTTTGCCAGAAGGTGTCGACGATTGGACACCTCTTCTCCCCGACTACATTGTAGTACCACTGCCACGCCTCAGGGTTGATGGGCTCTCCCACTGTGCCCAGCACCTTCAGGGAGTCGCGCTTGTGTCTGCAGAAAGGAATAAAAGTTTATATTTAAAAAGAACAAAAATCCTACAAAAAGCTGAATTTCAATAGAAGAAGAAAATGACGTCAATTTGTCTCCTGGTAATCCTGGTCAAAATCCTATTCTAAATACATACTATGGGCTTTTCAAAAATATTAAATGAAGAGCTCAAAGGCACAAGGAAAGCTAATCACCGATGTGGCAACTGCACGAAGGTTTAAAAAGTTTCAGATAAATCTTCAAAAATTAAAATTGTATGTTTTGATTTGTTGCAATCACCCTTTAAAACTCTGAATATGATTTTCTCTATGGGAATTCAGGAACCCAGGCCGGAGTTCAAGGCGAGAGGGTTCTGATGAGCTCCATTTGGACTAGATTAGATAAGTACTTTCAAGGTATTTCTGATGTCTAGGTTTCTGATGACGACGTATGTGTATTAATGCTATGTAGCCATTGTGTGATTGGATAAAGCCTAGAATAAAAAATTAAAGTTTAATATTTGTGCATTTTCTTCTCATAAATTGCTTAAATAATGTCATACAAGAATCATAAGAGGAATGGTGGTTCTTGAGGATTACTCACTTCTGCACTGGTTCGGTGCCGTACTTCATGAGCAGCCTGATGGCAGTGGGCGCGGTGTAAAACTTGGTCACGTGATACTTGTCCACGATCTCCCACATCCGCCCCACGTCAGGGTAAGTGGGCAGCCCCTCGAACTAAAACGCAAACCACCACACAAATCAAAAATCATTGCAATTTAAAAATCCAATTCACAATACATAGATCGAATTCGTCAGGTCAGAGCCACCGGAAAGGACACCTAGGGGATGTCACCATTCAAAATGTTTGAGTCACAATTTTTATGATTATTCACCATTATCAAACATTGAGGGGAAAAAAATACAGAAGATAATTTCTCCAAACCTTTACAGTACTGTCTAAATGTTATCATATGGACATCAGTTTGCTGCTTTAATTGAAACCTATCGAATATTCAGCCTATGTTATCTTTTATTGTCATACTTTTACTCTGGCATAAAAAATAAAAAAAAGCTGTTGACTCATGAATTCACTGTAATTACAGAGTTCCTACACAAATCAACCTTGCAGCCGATTTCCATGTGCTCATTTGCTCTCTGCACTATGGATTATTAAACCTGCTGCTGACTTCATGTGTTTTGAGGTGGGTTTAACACAGGATGCCGTTTCTTCAGCCTTTAGCGGTGAGTGCGCACCGTTTGGCAAAGAGATAGGCCTAAATATGCGCTACAGCTCATGAGACACAACAGTGGTCTTACCGTAGGCCTCAAAATTCTTGCAATTAACCTACAGCAAGCTTTTATAACCACGGTAGTTGTAAAAACAGTTAATCTGGACATCCCTATTTACGACATAAATGACATGGGGGTGGTTTGACAAAGCAGCAATGACTTGACACACATATAGTGGGTTTATCTGAACAGGATTAGCTCCTGTTTGGATAAAGGAAATAAAACAGTAAAACGTTTCAGGGTTCACAATGACTCAGCGCTCCTATTTCCCACTTCCTTCAAAATGTCCCCTCGTAATTTGGCAGCTTAAAAGCTTCACTAACCGCAGTGTCAAGTCATTTATTACATATTGAGTGTTTTCTCCACTCTACTGTAGTATGACGATCACACCGTCTGACGCTGTACATTTACAAACGCTACACTGTTGGCCAAAAAATAAATAAATCTTATGACATAATAAGCATTTAAGAGACTTGACTGGTTAAAATAGAAGAGTGAAATTCATGTCAAATTTCATGTTTCGGTCTTATGAGACGCACCCACACATTGCTTTGTTATTGCTGCTATGTCAAAAGGTGAAGAGTCAACATGGTTTCTAAGAATTTTACCTTCTCCTAATGAAAAAACACTGGTACACAGATCTTAAACATGTCTCAATAATAGAAAAACAATATTAATAGTTTCTAAACGTTATTTAATTCTGCAAGTGTTAAAAGTAAATAATGGTCACCAAGAGGTTGGGAACCACTGTTCAGCTGTACCGTTCATGTCTGCAAGCAAAACACTGAAATGGTAAATCAGTCCTTTTACATGAAGCTGTACTGACCAGGACGCTGGTGGCCCCGTTGGCCAGTGGTCCGTAAGTGATGTAGGAGTGACCGGTGATCCAGCCGATGTCCGCCGTGCACCAGTATACGTCGTCAGGCTGATAGTCGAACACCAGTTTGAAGGTGGTGCAGCGTACAGCATGTAGCCACTCACTGTGTGCAGGACGCCCTGGACAAAACAAAGGGAATTTAACTTTAACATGAGAAGTAACATTTAATAGAAACATTTTTTTAAAGTGGAAACATCATAATTGGCTCTCTGCATAACAACTTGCTGCTATTTTCCAAGGGTAACGATAGTTTCCTGAACTTATGGAGAGTTAGCCGTGTCTTGTTGAAATAAAAAAAATCTTAACAGGACGTGGCAGAAAACATGCAGCCTTTGGATACGTAATAAAAACTTTACACAGGTTGTTAAATCACATCTCAGGTGACTTCTGTTTATAAAGCTAAAGGCGAACATTAGTTTAATTCCAACAACTGGTAAAATAAAAAAGATAGGACTTTATTCATCTCTTGTTACAACAGCACTCAAGAAACATACAGGGGGGCAAATAGGATAATGTACAAACAAGGAATAGGAAATAGAGATAACTTGTGTACAATCAATAAGAATATAGAAATAATAAAATTAGAAAAGGATTTGAAATATCAAAATGTCAACAGTGACACCAATACAGAGATTATTGCACGTGGTTTTGCACAGGAGTTACTTTTACAGTGGAGTTGTACAATTATAGGGATAGTGCCACAATGTGAACACGTTTTATGAAACACACTTGACATGGATTTAAATTATCCTCTGTTTTATTTTATTTTTGTTAACATTCCGTGCATAGAGCCTTGTGGTTTATAAAGGGCTGGGCAATTCAATCTCATGGACGTTTTGCATTTTATAACTTAAAAACACTCATCTGCTGGATTCACAGTTTTCTTAGCAATAGACCACAGGCTGTCAGGATATATTCAGTCACCTCATTAACTCTGTTCAACAACACCGGAGGCCCCCAGGGCTGTGTTCTCAGCCCCTTTCTTTACACCCTCTACACAAACTGTACAAGCCCTTCATCCACACAACCACATACTTCAAATACTCAGATGACACTGCCAGTCTCGCCCAAGTCTCGGACAATGGTTCAATCTATTACGTTTGACCATTACGTGACTTCTCCAGTGCTGTGAGGACTGTTAATAAGCTATTTAACAGCTATCCTCAGGTTGGGATTTTATTTTGTGTGCAACATAGATCTGCAGTGAGCAGTAAACATGGGAGCAGTGCGCAATTGCTCACGTGGGCAGCTTTGAAGGAACACTGCTGGTAAGCATTAAAAATGTATTATTGTGCAAATCCCATGCAATCTGGAAAAAGACTAAACTTTACCTTAGGTTTGCCAGTGGAGCCGCTTGTGTAGAGAATAAACAGCGGGTCTTCAGAATCACACCACTCCGGCTCACACTCGTCAGAAGCGCCTTTAACCAGTGTGTGCCAGCACAGGTCCACCTCCGGGTTCCATGGGACCTACAGGGACACACATTGGACATAACTCACAAATGCCCTGAATTAAAAACAATCTAAGACACTCAAGTGGAAGAAAGTTAGTATGACACAACATGCTCCCAAAACGGGCTAGAAAGAGTAAGGAAAGAGTAAGACAAATTAGTGAAAAGTGTTAAGACCTGGATCACCTGTCATTTCGTAGTTTTTTTGACTGACATAATAAAGAAATGTAAGAGATGAGTATTTTGAAATGTATTAATGATTTTTGGTTTGAAACAGTCATTTTGTGGGGAAAAAAAGGAAAGGGATAATAAGCTCTGCGGAACAACTGTGGAACATTCCAGTGGCATTGTGATTGTCACAACAAGAGCCACTGAACTCCTGCAATAACCTTTTGACAGAGTCCTGCACGGGTCCATTTTTGGAGACCCGCACCCACCTGCTACAGCACCTACCCGCCCGTAAACCCGTGATTATATCAGTTAAATCCACACCCACCCGGACCCGTTAACATTCTACCCGTTACCCACCCGTGCCCGTGATAAATCACACAAATTAAAAGCATTATATTGAAGCACTTTTTTCGATGCACATCTAAACGAAACGTGACGCTAATGAGGGTTGAACGCTTCAACTGGTAATAGATACACTACATCGGTGCGGTTGATTCCTGTGTATTATCAATGTAAGAGAACGCACATGTGCGGGTGATGAGTGTGCGTGGCCTTAGAGCTGTGGGAATCAGCGTGAGGCGTGAATCAGGCGTGAGGAGGCAGGAGGAGTAAAAACACACATTCGCAAAAAGTTTATTGAGCATCTGAATTTGGAACAACATAACCAGCCCTACTACATCATATAGACACAAGTGAAACGGAGACACCGTCTGGAAAGAGGGACTCTTCATGTCAAGCAGCAGCGGTTTGAAATGCCTTTTCCGAACCCAGGGATTCAGATCAGAGGAATCATACGCTTCAATAAACTTATGGAAACACGGGCGCGATCAAAATAAAGGACGCACAAAGATGTTTTAATGGGATTTTATCATGACATGATCGACAGGTAAGCTACCACACACTCCAAACCCACACATATTGAAATAATATCCAGGAGAGGGAAAGGAGAGATTTTCCTCAAGTGGCAGAGAAATGTAGGCTTATAAAACTATACTGTCACCAAAGCACAAAGAATCAAGAAATCGTTTTCATTCATATCTTCGAAGCAACAGCATGAGCTGTGTGGTTCGGTCTGTAGACATCATAATGGTATAGATTAAATATTGTGCGGGTAGCAGTTACCCGCCGACCCGTCCGTATGTAATCACTACCCACCCGCATACCCGCGGGTAAAATTCCAGTACGTAAAATCCGCCCGTTTCAGCAACTTTTGCGGATACCCATCGGATACCTGACCCGGTGCAGGACTCTGCCTGATGATAATAAAGACGCCTACATTGGTTTTTTTTAGCAGCAGGCTATCAAAATAAAGCATTTTGGAACAGCACAGAACACAAACCTAGCTGATGATGCCCTGCTCCCAGTAAAGGTGTCATGTAGGCAACGGTGGCTCAGATCGTAGAGCGGGTCGCGGAGGAGGAGAGTCCACTCAGACACATGTTTGGAAGTATTGTTACAAATAAAAACACCTGCAACATCATACATATTTGCATTTTATTCTATTCACTAGGTCCAATATGGGCAAACTTTTTGATGCATGGGTCACACTTGGGTTTTTGAGCTTGCTAGGGGAGCATTACATTTCTTTATGCAAGTCAAATGAGATCGGTGTAGTTCAATCCTTTTAGCCAATGCATTTGGGCTTTTAAATGAATTGACCTCAGGTGTATTTTTTTCATTTAGGTGTTTTAAAATTGGAATTTTAAAAAGGAAAATCTACACACTCAATGGTTTTCTGTGGATAAGAGTGGATCAAGTAGTAGTTTTCCAGTTCTACTTTATGCTGCGGTTATCTGATAAGAGCAAACAATGCGTAAGTAAAAGCGCACATCCTGGAACGGCCATATAAAGACATAAAACGAAAAGTGGTAAAAAAGGAGTCACTGAGAGATAATGATGCTAAAGGTTCATGTTGCACACAAAGTTGGCAATGTGAGAAAAGTGACTCCTGATTTTGGTCTCTTCTGGAGGGAAGGGTCACATTGGTCCACACAATACGAGTAAATAGTAAATAACAGCAGATTCAGGAGTGTGTTGTACATCCAGACACAGTCACAAGACAAAGAGAAAATGTTAATGCTACTGCTATTACTACAGCTACTATGACTACTGTTAAATACACATTTATCCCTCCCATTTCAGACGGAAAAGGCAGAAGCTGAGCGCACAATAAATCACTTTTCTGTGTTGGTTAAGGTTTCAGTTTGTTGCTTTTCTTCTTACAATTATCTACTTAATAGATTCAAACATTACTCTGGACATAACTTAACAAAAATTAAATAAAACCTTTCAAATACTGTACTTTTATGCTCTCAAAAACTGCCACGTGGTCTGAAATCAGAGGAATAAAACTGCCATTTCGGTAAAATGAACAATGTGAAGTGATTAACAATATTGAGAAATGTGCGTTGCAATGTGATAAACCATGCACTGGAAAGTACAAATAGAGAGGTGTTCATTTTACGAGACAGCAGTGAGTGTGAGGCAAATTCAGAGTGAATTCGTCGTCGAAAAAGGCAGAAACCAAAACAACTCGTTATGGGGTTACATAATACCTGGGGGACCGGGCGCCTTTTCTTTACTCTGCCTGTTTGACCCTCCTGCTGCCACGGAAACAAGGAGGAGGAGCACAGGTTAATGATAGGAAAGAGGTAAACCCAAAATTATATTTAAAACCAAATCAAGGGAGTTCCATGACAAATTCAACCCCACAATAAAGGCACACGACGGTTGAAGATGCACGAGAACCATGTTAGAAAAAGATATTAAGAAGAATTTGTCACATCTCCAAGTGAGAGATGTAGCAAAATACAGTGGTCATTGTAGTAGGCAATAGAAACTGAAATCAAAAATAACAAAATAAAGTCATAGTTTAGTCATTATGTTTTATTTTTATCACACACATTTGTATTGTTGAAATACAAGTTTAAAATATGAACAAATAAATATGTATCTTTGCTGTGAGCGGCCTCTCCTAAGACCAGACTAACTTTATTGGGAGTGTGTATGTCTCCAGCCCGTCTCCATGGAGACGTTGACTTAAGGCAGCCAAATGGGATTTAAATGTGTTAGGTTCTCATCCAAATCCATTCTTTGATTACCCACCGCAAAAACAGCATTTTCTGTGTCTGGCTGGTCATTAGGAGCATGTTTTGTATTACTGGCAACATTCAAATCCAAATTGTTACGCAGTGTGCCAAGACAAGTAGAACTGACTTTGAATTTCGGTTGATATTCAAAGCTCAATATATCAAGCTATGTATGAAAAATCCTTCACAAAAACAAAACTAGGACAAGGCTGGACAATTTGGTGTCTGTAGCTACTTTAACAGGGTTCCTGCATAGTTTGCAATGAGAAATTTAAGACCTTTTCAAGACCTAGAATAACAAGCTTTAAGACCACAAGCTCCTAAAGATGCCAAAATAAGTCAAATAATATTTCAAATAAAAAAAAAAATTATATTTGTTTAATTTGTATGATAAATAAATGAATGAATTACATAATTTATAGCAGAAACAAGCAACCTGCATTATATGAATTAACAAATGGTTATGGAAATAAGTATTACGAATGGAGGCATTTTCTTTACATATTGCCTTAATTTGCAATTTTATACAGATCATTTATGTGTGCATTAGATACTATTCTCCTGTATATTAATTACTGTAACTTCTTATTCCAAATGAATGGAGAATCCAGTTGGCTTTAACACCCGTTTGTCTCATGGCACACTCAGCGCCTATCTATCCAGTTCACTCAAGTTAAAGCCATCTTTGTCAGAACGGTGCCACTTTGGTGCAAAGGAAACTCAAAACGAGCCAGAGTAATGGTGAGTCAATGCAAATGATTAAACAACTTCTTGTGAAAATTTGACAAATATTTGTTTCCAAGCGTAAGTCTAGGTTAGAGGAGGTTTCACAACATATTTCACGTGTGATGTTATATCTATGGCATATCTATCTGCAATATTTTTGATTGATGGGACAAGTAGCTCAGTTGGTTAGAGCGATCCTGTAAACCGACGAAAGTTTTTTGACTTTTGGTTGTTGAAAAGTTCCAGTGGGAACTTGGACATCGCACACGGCTCTTATATTCAAGAGCACACAAAGTAAAGTAAAAGCAGCAAAATAAAGTAAAAGTTAATAAATCCCACTATATTTTACTCAACAAAAATAACTTAAACTCAACTTATAATTTACTAAAAGTTTGCTCAATGACAAAAAGTTTGTTTCATTTGTATATTGAATTTACCTGCAGATCAGGACACGAGCGTTTGGCTGGCGGCGACTGTGACCCTTCTTCTATTTCTTTGGACAAGTGCTTGAGCATGATACATTTCCTTACTGTGAACCCTCTGGAGACAGGCCAAGGATATGCACATTAGTCCGACTACCAACTCAACATTTATCAAATTAAAACCAGCCTTTGGCAAGAAGACTGTGCCATACTTGTCCTTGCATTTCTGGAGTGCGTCATCAGCTAAAAGCTTCAGGTTGATCAGTTTGTCTCCTCTGTAGAAGCCGTCTGAAAAGCAAAGACATTCATTGATATAACGCAGGCAGGTAAGACAGGAGACACGTCGCATTATCGCATTTGTGCTAAGAATAGGAAGATGGAACTGGGTGAGTCATCTGTTGTGCGCAGTAAGAAGGCCATAAATTTAATTTGTTTTTGCGATCTGTGTTTAGAACTGTTAAGTTAATTTAAAGTTTCCCAAACACTTTAAATCAAGGAGAGGAATAGTATAGAAAGTTGAAGCATTTTTGGAACTTGGACTTTCATTTAAGCCAAACTGGAGTTACAAGGCCTGTTTACGTACAGAACAGGTGAACAGGCCACAGAATAGGAGATTAGCGTGACTTGTATGTTGAGTTTTTATTTCGAGCTACAACGAGTCACAAAGCCAAGAAAAGAAAAACAGAAGAATATATATACATAATAAAAGAAAAAAAGAAAGTAAAATAATTTATATTCTGGCTCGAAAAGGAGTGGGAAGAAGACAAGCTTATTGACTCCCACCCCTGTTCATAAACTTAAATAACAATTAATAAATAACAACACTTCATATTTCTTACCAGCTTACAAACAAAACAACTATCAACCGAGTTGGTTACATATTAACAAATGCAACACTGCATTATTCCAGGTCAACATTCACAGTATGTCACACGCTACAACCAGTGTATTATTTCTGTCTCCCATAGAGAATTCATTACCATGTTGCCATTACCGTTATTCACCATCACCATTACAACCCATATAACATTACTCTGTATCAAAGTGTTTGAATGATACAAACAGATGTACAATTTTTATTTTCAAAAGTAAATTGGATACACCGGGCAGCACATATAGTTAGAACAATTTTAGCAAAAACTGCAGTTGAACGCGTTTAAGACCAGGGATCCCCGAACTTAGGGCTGTCTGGTATCGGGCCGCCGACCCACCCGAGCCCCCAGTTCACGTAATTGAGTCTGTTAAAATGACCGTTATAGGGTTGAGGTTTTTTATCATAATTTCAGCTTTTCTTGCTTATTTAACGCTTATTCATAAACAACCTTTGAGGAAAAGACAATACTTTATATTTTACAAGTATAAGTCGTATTTGGGTGGCTTGTCATCCCATGGGTGATTGACTGTTACGTGCAGCTCCTACCTCTGGCTTTCATCGGACCGGCACCGTCAAGAGCACCTGATGCTTCCAAGTTCCCCTGAGGCCTAGGGAGGCTCTATCACTTTTGGTTCCGGAGATATTGGTTTTTACGTTTGTTTGTTATTTTGTTTTTAAATCGGCGTCAGATCGGCCGATAGCCGATATATTGTAAACGTAAAACACCCAAATATGGGCCTGATACATCAGTCAGCCGTCCTCTACTCACAACTTTTATTTGCATCCTTTCACGCTATCACAGGACACCAAACTGCAAACACCAAACAGTCTAAATAAGCCTGTCAACGGGTATATGAACTTTACTTGCCATTTGTGTGCCTGTTTCAGACCTCAAGTCTTATTGTGTGAAGAAGACCAGCTATATTTCATGGTTGGACACACATACAATACTGAGCCATCAAGATAATATAGCTATTCATAATTTGACATTCAACACACAAAAAAACAACAAGCTGTAATTAGGTCTAAATACAGTTGACAGACTGGATTACTGTGGGTTTCTGCATGAAGTGCTGTTTTTGCCCAGCCCCTAAACCACGGGATTAACAGGTTTACGGACCCAGACCCTAATCCGGCTAATAGGACTTTAATTAGGGGCTATAACTCAGCACTATGTCTGAACTCCACACGTCTCTCCAATATAAAAGTACTATTGAAATAAGTGCTAAATAGGGCTAATCATTAAGAACAGAGTTGCTAATGTTAAGGCAACCCAAGCCCATCAAACAACTAACCTCATGTCACGCTATTACAGTAAGTAATGAATCAATTACATTATTTATTCTCATTTGTAAGGATTGCTCGTACATAAAAAGGCGTCCAGTTATTTGTTTCGCCGTTTTCCCTCACCTGCTGTTATGAGTAGCAAGCACTCGGAGTCCATGATTCTTTCACACAGCGACTCAGCAGAGAAACCGGCAAACTAAAAAAGAATAAGAAAAAAGTGAACAGTTTGAATTGAAATTTATAATACAAATATTTTACAAGTCAAACTGGATTTTTTTGTTTTATTTTTTCAAAGATTTGCATATGCCCTGCAGCTAATTCATGAGTTGAGCCACATTCAAATAAGAAAAACAAGACATTTTAAAAGTTTGTCTGGGAATGGGAAGATCTTCCGTTTGTTTTATTTGGTCGGGACAGTGCATGTTAATGAACACACATGGGTCTCATGCATGTAAACATGACACGCCGGATTGTAGGTAAGGGCTAATTTCTTCTTGGTTCTTGACAGTTTGCGGCCGTCACCCAAGGAGAGGCAAAATATATGCAAGGGACATCATTACATAGTTTTGATAATGTCTCACCACTATGGAGTGAACTGCTCCGATGCGCACACAGGCCAACATGGCAACCACCAGCTCGACCGCCATGGGCATGTAGATGGACACGCGGTCGCCCTTCTTCACCCCTAGTTTGCACAAATTTATCATGGATTGACAAAATGTGGAATAATCAAAAACTGATGATGTGAGGCAGGCAAGTTATTTTGAAGCAAGCGTATAAATCTTACCTTGTGACTTAAGGACGTTGGCGAACTGACAGACTCTCTGCAGCAGCTCTCTGTAGGTCACAGTCAGCTCATCACCGGGCTCATTGCCTTCCCTGTAAAAAACAAACAAATACCGTCAGTCAATATTGTTAAGTCAAACATTTAAGTCTAAGGACAGTTGTGGTTGCACACATTATTGCTTCGTATTAGCCGACCCAATGGAAGCATGTATTCATTGAATAAGAGGGGTCCCAGGATCGACCCCTGAGGAACCCACCAGGTCACTACCTAATATCTATTCGCTTGGGAAGGAGGCTAAATCTAGCACCAGCACGTCGTTTTGATGGTTCAGTTAAGTTTTCTATGCATGTTTAGTCCCTTTAAAAAAAAGGACCAGACTGCATAGTCTCCTTCTGTGCGAGGTTCAACTGACTGAAGGACCGCCTCATCACCCAACAAGGTCAGAAAAGGCCATAAACTGAGATACTCCGAGGGTTGTTAGGACAGACATCTGGCATAAAACACATGCAAAAATGCAACAGGCAAAAAGTCGACCAGGCATATAGTTGCTGCATCTCTCGACCTGACATTAAGGCCACCTTGCTTATGTGGTGTGTAAGTCAGTGAGTAAATCATGATGGTTCATATAGCTACAGCTGAAGGCAAAAATCTGCAGAACAGTACTGAAATGTTATGGCAGGGCTTGACATTAACGGTTGTCCGCTTGCCCGGGACAAGTTAACGTTTTATCCGGGCAAGTGCCTTGTTCTCTCCGGTTGCCCGATCGGGCAAGTGAAAATACAGACGGCAGCAGAAGCCACGAATCCCAACATTTATTATTCATCTGCTATTATTTTCCGCCAACACACTTGCCGATAGTTTATCCCCTCGCAAAAGTCTATATTTTTCACTATTATGTTTGCCTTTTGCGCCGTTATCTATGCGCTCGAGCGCCGGTCGGGGAGCGCTGCATGAGGCGGAGCAACTCGCAAGGAGGGGAAAGGTCGGTGCAAAAGCAGAAAGTTAAGCGTTTGTTTCTACCCGAGTTCGCTCCGATTTCCTCACAGCCAGAAAAAGGCTCGTTTGTTTGTAGCAAAGCACTAACGTGAAGCTAACAGTCAGCTACAGCAGCTGTCGGAGTGAGAGCCACCCTCCCCCTTCAGCCGCTACTGTATTTATTTAGGCCTGTCTGTTTTAGCCAAAAAATGTGAATAACATTCGCATTCAATATAAAAAAAAAAAGTACACATATATTATTATAGCTAGTTAATTTAATCGTAATTCAAAATTAACGCCATTTTACCTGACAAGTATTTATTTATTTGAGCAGTGTTCTGCTCGAAAGGAGTGGGCCGAAGCCAAGGCTTATAAACGCCCACCCCAAAAGTAGATTTTGTTGTCGGGCAAGTAAAAAATACTTGCCACTTGCCCAGTGGGCAACTACCTCTGCTTAATGTCAAGCCCTGTATGGTTTTAATTTTAATTTCACTGAATTCCATAAATTAGACAAAGGCAATATGAGTGAAATTGTACAGAGCAATAATATTTAAACATCCAAAGCCTCCAGTGCTGTCAAAGAAGCAAAGCAGCCGCAACAAACTTCTCCTCAAACAAGTACATTTCAGCCACATTATGCAATGCACTTCAAAAATGGTGCTTTCCCTTGTTGTCATTATTATTTGAGTCACCTTCAGAGTCAGTTACAAAGCTAAGCCTCAGAGCTGTGTAACTGGTAACATGGTATTACAGCAATTAGATAACAATGGACTGAGAGAGAAATGGGCTGTGACATCTCTGCCCATCCACATTACTAAGCACAGCCCTGGACTAAGTGAGCGTCACACCTCAACTGTCAGTTTATATCAAAGACAAACTCTGACTGAAGAAAAAAAAAAAAAAAGTCAAAGTCAAAGTGAAGACCAGCTAAAATGAGCGAGTCTTGTTTTGTGGCCGTGCAGATCTGACGGAGGTTTATGACACTCTCTTTCGGCAGAGAGTTTCTGGGCCAGGTAGAGCTAAGGGGAGTGGCCACGTAGAAATTGGTTGGTTCTGTACAGTACTTTATAAAACAAGGGTGGCATCACTATACTTTAAATAGTTGCCGCAATTGCATGCTTAAATGACACAAAACACAACTCCAGGTATGATTTGGATGAGGGAACAACATTGTAAAATGAACGACCGGTGACTTTTGCACGGTGATAACATTTGGACAGCTAAATGATCAGACAAGCGTGCCGTTTATATTGGGTTGAATCAATGGGAAGATGTACAGATTACAGGACAGCCGGGGAAACTCATTTGAGAAGAAACTTATCTTACTTCACTATCTGCAAAATGAGGAAAACACAAAACATCCAGCTTCACACTTTCACTCATTTGTGCAGCAACTGCTCTAAAGCAACATGTTATTTCCTTCTATTGCCTAACCACTTGGCACACGGACTAGCCCCACCTTCCAAAACTTTCCACACAAGACTGCTTATTGCATAACGTTGACGAGTTTTAGAATGTACCAAGTTAGTAGCTAGCATTACTGTGCCTTCATTGTTGCTGAGGGGTTCCGGTTGCACACATAAGCTCTGAGGTCTCCATGATCCGAGAGTTGGGTCTGACTGCTCTCACAACAATGCTAATAATTGTTGATGTTTTTAAATGTGTGTGTTTTCTTGTAGCACTCTGGGAGTCCCTGAATGGAAAGTGCATAAAAAAAAAATTAAAAAAACATCATAATAATAATAATAATACTAGGGCCGGGACTTTTTTCGATTAATTGCGATTAATTAATTACATGAGGTTTAGTGCGATTAAAAATATTAATCGAAATTAATCACACTTTGCTCTCCACACTTCAGTTTCCTTTTTCCTGCAGACGCACAATTAATGGCAATATTGCACTGGTCTGTTGGACTGTTGAACAAAAGAAACAATATTTTGTTGCTTAAGCTTATGTATTCAGTCATTATTCAATGGTATACTAAAATCCTTATGAAAAAACTTACTTCTCACTGTTCTCAGGTCAAATATTTATATGCGATTAATTTCGATTAATTACAAAGCCTCTAATTAATTAGATTAATTTTTTTAATCGAGTCCCGGCCCTAATAATACATATTATTATTATTATTATTATTATTATTATTATTATTATTATTATTATTATTATTATTATTATTATTATTATTATTACTACTACTACTACTACTGATAAATGCACAACTCTACCGTGACAAGGAGCAATTAGGGCATTTCTAGTCGGTAACCTTCTAAATTACAAAGCAGCATTTGTTTGTTTTTAGCAGTGCTGTGCATACAAATGCCAAAAGCAGAAAAACTAAAACACTGCAATTCAGCTCGAGTGCTCAATCTAGTATCAATGTAAAATGTATTTTCTGACTAAGTCAGTGCTGAGCCACAAAAATATAATGACATTATAAAGAAACTCAGTGACCTCCGGCAGGCTCTTATCAGGATCCTGTTATGCCTAAGGTCAGCCCTGGTGAGTTAGAGCCAGACATAACCTGTTCCTCAGAAAGTGGGTTTGGGAAAATTTGCACGCCAACAATTCACTGTGCAAAATGTATTACTAGTACATAAAGATATGAGACATTATTGATTTAAACATTAGGGCCGCACGATATGAACAAAAAATTATGTCATAGTATGAAAAAGAAATAATAACGATGTATTTGGCGATATAATTTACACCTGAAAAAATACTTCAAAATCAAAGCCTTTAGACAATAGGGCAAATTCATTTAAAGCCATTTCATTCCATTTATTCATCTAAATATCTACCTTCATCTGGAAGAACACAGAAGATAAGATAAAATAATACTGCTACAATATTTGCAACTTCATCTCCATCACAGTGAAATGCTCCTGTAAGTACACCTGCCTCTGGCCAGTTTACTTGTGTTTTATTGTCAGGAGACTGGGGATAGACCTGTGAGTATTAATGCGTTTGGGACATGTGTTTGCCAGCAACAGGAGTCAAATTCATTGTAGTTTTCAAAGGATCCACTATTTCCCTTCACGTCTCTCCCGATGCATGCGGTGGGAGGGGGCCGGGCAGACGCACAGATACATACAGGAGGGAAAGAGACAGCGGGTGTATTCAGACCTGCACTGTTTGGTCCACTTTAAACGGAGCAGGGTTCGTTTCGAACGCTGGTCCTGACTTTTTATGCAGGTCTGAATACAACAAACGAATCCAGGTGCGGATCAAAGAACCGGACCGAGACCCACTTTTTCAGGTTGTCTCGGTCCGCTTCCAAACAGACTCTGGTTCAGTTCACTTCAGGTGTGAATATAACACCACTGTTGATCCGAAACAACTCCAGGATACGCGCGCCTTTTTGGGCTTAACAAGCCACCGTAGCAAGGCACCGTGGGAAAAAGTAGCCCTCCGTGGCCGCTAACGCCAATACTGGATGGATGGTACAAACAATGAGCCGTGGACAGACCTGTGGCAACGAGGAGACACTGGGCCTCCTGGATATTTGGGCAGATGTGCACTAACCCAACTGCTAGAAAAGACACACAAAAATGCGTTCGCTGCCATGTTGTTGTTTTGACTGTATTACGCAGGGGAGGGGGCGGCTGGCTCGCACCGCGCTACGGTAACCCCACAAGGACAACGCGACAAAGTCCGAAAAATCCAGTGAAAAACAAAAAAATGAAATATCCGATATTTATTTATTTTGCATATCGTCCAGACAACAATTTCGATATTATCGTCTAAACGATATATCTCCCACCTCTATCTTGAACATGTTTTAGCAGGGCTAAGTTTGGATCACTGCTTGATACCAAACCAGGCTGCCGTTTGGTGGCCTGGTTGACAGATGGGATCAACCAATTAGAGAAATGCTGGATATGACGCAGGCGCAAGCGGCAGGAAGCCTTTAAAAATATATAAATATACTGTATATATCCTTTTCCATGAGGAACTCTTCCAACGCCGTTTCTTGCTCCAGTTTTAGGGATTTTATATTATCCAAATTATTTAAAAACAGACAAAAGAGCAGAAGAAAACAGATCAGTCACCGCGCCACCATCCGCCGTGGCGGCTTCCGTCTCTTGGTGCGATGAACTCCCCAGAGACAAAACAGTCACCAGAGGCTCCAAAAACACTGCAGGACTTCATTGGTCAGTCTGCCTTTTCTTACGAAAGGTCCAAAGCTGTGGAATTCAATACTCACAAAACTTAAAGCCATATTTGAGTTTAAAATGTTCACCTCGAGGGTTAAGTTTTGGCTGAAAACAAGCCAAAAGATGTACCCATTTGCCAATAGCACTGAGTCTGTGTGAACAAGTTCATGTTTTGGAGACTTTGTATTGTACTGTATCTGTGTGGTTGAAAAGGTTTTTAAAATGTGATTGAAGAAGTGTTTTTTTTAGTACTGCATTTTTAATTAATTGATAGTAAACTGTGTAGAAAGGCCCAATCAGGGACAGGAGTTGAAAATTAGCTCTGGTTATAAGCTCTCTTTGCTTCGCATTAGATGCAAAACTGTGTTGTAACTACAGTATGTTGACTGCATCGTCCCCGATAGTCATAAATAAATAAGTAAAAGTGGGGGGAAATAGTTGTGGATTTAGCTCACAAGGATGACTTTTGTACTCAAAACAAACAACAGACCTCCTTATACAAATGAAACATACACAGCTTTATCCTGTGCATGGGTCTCTGGAATCTGGACAGACACTGAAACATCCCATTTGCCACAACAATGCAGTTAAAATTCAAATCTTAGGGGAGGT
Organism: Neogobius melanostomus; assembly: GCA_007210695.1. NCBI lineage: Eukaryota > Metazoa > Chordata > Actinopteri > Gobiiformes > Gobiidae > Neogobius > Neogobius melanostomus. Next base: position 319,429 of record VHKM01000891.1, read on the forward strand.
TTTACAGCGTTAGAAATGCAAAGTGTGGCATGGGAGTGAGCAATAGAGATGAAACGCATGTGTCTCACAATCAATCAGGGCTCGAAATTAACTTTTTTTCTTGGTAGCGCTTGTGCTCCTAATTCTGAAATTTAGGAGCACAGTCAAAAACCTAGGAGCACAACCAAGAAAAACAGAAGCTTTTAACAGGGATGAAGGGAATTTAAACACATCACATGCCACTTCCAGCCTTCTGTTGCATTTTAGATGCATTAGGCTAAATTTTAACATTATAAATGGGACACCAGATTTTGTGCCTCCCAATCGCCCCCAACCCCCGACGTGCTCCGCCCCTGCTTCACCGCACTACATAGTCTCCTCTCTCTGTATCTTCACTCGCCTCACTCTGTGCTGTGGGGACAGCTTCATAGATCACGCAACACACGGCAAACTCCTTTGCCAGAATCTTTGAAGACGTGTTAAACATTGTGTTTGTGACTTTACGTTTTTGCATTTTGCGAGAGCGGCGATGATTCGCTTTCAGCGCTGCACGAGGTGACGAGTGGGTTGGATTGAAGTTTGCGCTGCTTCTCTGCCCGACATCGATTAGCGCGTCATTTGAGAGATAGTTCCCAGTCCCATAAGCGCCACTGCAGGTGCCGTAGCATGTTGCGTTTTTTTACTCATTAATTTTCCGTGAGTGTAAATACTACGCCGACAGAAAAGACAAAAGGAGAGGGATAATGTAGATCCAATTACACAATGGAGATATTTTTTGTCACTCAAACTTGGCTGTAAATACTGTTTAAGTGGCGCTAGCCCGCAATTAGCTTTGCCCGTTAGCTTCTTCTTCGTGATTCCATTAGTGTGTATTGCTGCTCCAACCCGGTGGCAGGCAAGTGCCAATTGTGGTTTTGTGGCAAGAGACACCAGGGGGAGATGAAAGACCCCCCAATCATCCCATTAACACTTGTTTACCTTAATAAATCCTTTTTGTAGTCCCTCTACGAGTAATACAAGTTACTTATTACTGCTTTAATAATATAAACCTGCAGTCCAGAAAATCTGGGCTGTTTTAGGATCCGCACTGCACGTCGTAACGTCTCACTGCACGTCGTAACCTCTCTATACACTCGTATTAACGTGCAGCTGAAGAACTGAAACAAAACAATGAGCACATGCTAAAATGAGTTTCTGCGCGTTGCACGGCATCGTTCAGAAACTACAAGCATATCCTTCGATCCTCATTCACAAAAACAGAGTAGGGGAGAGATAGATAAGAAAAATCCTTAACGACCTTGTGCCCGATGTAGCTCCACCTCTGAGTCATTGTCAACACTGGCTGTCAAGTTGAGTTAGTCAAACGAACATTTTAGAGAAACAAGTGTCTCCTGCGCCACTGAAATTTTCAGCTTTGAATACCGTTCATTTAATAACCATGTTGTCCAAAAAGGCCAATTTATTAGCCCTGTTTAAAGAAAAGCCACCTACTCCTATTACAGAGTTGTATCATGGAATTGCACCATTTATATCTTACATGAACCAGCGTAGCAGTGTGCAGGTCTGCAGAGGTCAGTGTGCCCGACTCTATTTGCAAACCCAGGGTGATAATAACAGCATACAAGGACAGCTAAGGCTAATAATACACACAACAGTAGAGGGCTGCTTCTAGACTGGCTTCAAATATCGCTCTGACCTTAGCCTGCAAACACAACAAAAAAGCCATATCCAGTTAACATTTATGTACAGTGAGTGGCATTGTTTACACAGCTTTGCATAAAACATTCAAGTGTTTTTACGGTTTTGCAAATTGGGTTAGCATTCATTAATGCAATTTCCGCTCTTTCTGCCTTACAATACTCTTCAGTTGTGCTACAAAATGCACATTGATTTTAATAAGAGTTTCAGTTCAAATTGCAGGCTCAACTCCACCCACGCATGCAAGGTTCTCAAGGTTTGGGAAAAGTAAATGAACGAATAGCTTTTTTGCAGTGGTCAGGACTGTCTCAAGGTTTGATGTTGGGGAAATTATTTTGGGGGGGATATATTCGAGTTACCGTTGCTCCTTTGTCATTCGAGACTCCATCCACTGACCCGAACGAATCACTGGATAAGTTCTCCATTTGGACCCTACTAGCAATGAAAAGGCAAACAGTCAAGTCCATACTCCAGACCTTAGACAGCAATTCGAATAATTAAAATGAACATCCTTCTCCAGGGTCTTAGCAGGTTTCAAGCCCTGTTGTGTCTCAAAGCAAGATCATACGATTAGATATATCGGGCCGATATTTGGGGATTGTACAATAACTGCATTGGAAAGAGCGAAGTCAGGGCTTTAAAACGAGTCCTCCCACAACTTCCTAGGCCTCAAGGGAACAGAGAAACATCGTGATTGTGGTTAGCTACAAGTTTGTTAAATATAAGTTTCACTAAACCTCAGTCAATATGGACATGCTGCAGGTCAACCTGGAGAATTCAATCGCTGAATTAGTTTTAACCTCCACAATTGTATTTTGATCGCCGTGCAAAATGCCGCAGCTAGCAACAGTATGCTAATGCTAGCAACAGTATGCTAATGCTAACAGCAGCTAATCAAAGCTGGGACAGAAAGTATGATTGAATTACCTAAAGAAATAACGTAAAATCGGCCACTGCTCGAGCGGTCAAGTATAATGTTTTACAGGATTATAGACCAGACATTAAGAAAACAGGCCAAAAATATCGGTCGAAAATATCGGCATCGGCCAATAAAAATCCCCAAAAAATCGGCATCGGCCTTAGAAAAACAGTCGATCTCTACATATGATTCCGTTTACTATGTTATCTCAAATGCACTAAAAGCTCTTACACAGTTCAGCCAAAAAACACTTTCTCCTATTGACTAAATTCTGCCATTCTTTACTTAAAAGCCCAATATCCTTAAGTGCTGTCGTGCTGGTCCGTCCTCATTTGTAACGCGCACCATTCTTTTTTTTTTGCTGCGAGTGAAGTAATAGTAGGAGCAAGCAGACAGGACAAGGGAGACATGAGGACAAAGACTCACGATGGGGGCAAAGCGATATAAAAAGTGCCCGAAGTGATAAACTGGTTTAACGTCCTCTTTGAGACCGGGGCCTATGAGTGACAGTGGCCATGAAATACTGAATACATGCACAAAAATGGAAATGTAATCGCAACCGCAGACGTTGTTATAAAAATGAATGAAATTATCTATTTTACCAGACCTTTATTTTGTACCTATTATCAAAACACAAGCATGAAACTGAAAACCTAACCTACTTGGGGACGGCCTCAAAGAAAACCGAAACCGCAGCAGCTATCCGCTTGTTGTAGAGAAAGTGAGAACACACAAAAGACCAAGAGATGGGAAACAAAGGAGTGAGGAGGAGAGCGTCACCATTCATTCAGAATCCCTCAACGTCTTCTTCTATTGTTGTAAAAAATATAGGGGCTTAACATGCTGGTCGCGTAATGATTATCTAAATCTCTGAAGACTCAGAATGGTCATAATTAGGAAGTCGTCAAAGCTGCAATTACTTCAGTAGAGTGATATCAAGTCTCCACAGGGACAGAACCATAAAAGACCTCTACATGAGTTCTGAAATTAGTTAAGCAGCTTATATTCGGTCTTCTCTCAGGCTCCTGGCCATGTCTTAATATGTACATGGTGTACTGAATTTTCAACGGGGAAAAAATATCATGGACATGTATTCACATTATTACTCAATAAGTAAAATTAGAATTGTTTGCCAAAGTCATTTGCAATTTTATTTTGGCTGTAATCCAAAGCTGACTCAAGTCCACCCGACAGCAGCACTGTTGAATTTATTGAAAAAGAAACCGAATGGGCATATGAACAAAGCTTTAAATTTGTTAAAATTATTCAACATACAGTGCATGAAGTTTGGGCGATTTTGTCTCGATAAGGATTAATAAAGTCAAAAACATTCAATGGGAGGATAAGCATTTCAAGGACATAATTTTGGAAACTAGTAGACCTTAAACATGTTTAGCACGCTTTACCCAGTATCCTTTTCCAGGACATTTTAAAGTGCAAAATAAACCCTCCCAAGTGCATTGTCGTGTTTGTTCAAATAATGCAGTTGGCGTAAACCACTGTCGTTTGAGTCTGAAGTCACAGCTGGTGTCTCGTAGGAAACACAACAAAACCTGGGGTCCTCCCTGGGAATTTTGTTTTAAAGTAACAAATCATATTTCTTGTGTTCTGGAGCATTCTTATGCAGCTCATTGACATGTGAGTAATCTTATTTTAATCATGTGAATTCATTGTTTTGATGGGACACATGCTCCTGTATTTATAAGCCCTTCTTAATTTGCAAAATGAGGAAAGCAGGAACAGAATTTTCAAAAGTTAACGATCAAGCTCTTCCCCCCTCCCTTCTGATTGGACCTGACAGGAAAAGGTTCATAGGAAAAGCTCGTCTCATTGGTCGACGCGGGAGGATACTAGACTGATTAGTTGCTAAGATCCGGGAAGCAGGGACTTAACAAAAATATAATATATTATTACTTACTTTACATCACTTTGACGAGACTATCACTTTAATAGATCAATGCTTATATAAACTAATGTTTAAATACAAGTTAATAATTTTGCATGCACTGTAGACACTTATGTTTGACAGGTAGACACAAGCACGAAAATGTAATAACTTTCATTAAAGGGACTAGATGCAAGTTGGTCATTTTATGCTCACTACTGCCACCTCAGGTCTTATGCGCAACTGCAGTCTCTATATTAAGCTCATGCATGACGGCACTTCGGACCGAAGTAACAACTTTTTGAGTGACAGTGCAGGATTTTAGAGGCAGTTGTGGTGAACAGGTTTGGGGTCATTCTACACATTAGGACATGGCTGGAACATCTAGAGGGGTGAAAATACTTAGTTTTAACATTCTTTAACTCTGTGTAGTCCCTTAAAAAAACACACACAAAAACTCTAAATAAAAAATGAAGGGTTGCACGCTTGATCACAAATGATGCAAAATTGCAATTTGAATGGTTCTTCTCCAGCAACAAAATATCCATGAGATCGTATATAAACCCTGTAGTATAGAACTCTACCAGCATGTTCTAAAATGCATCTGATTATGCAGTCTTTCCAGCATGTAAATACTTCAGTCTTATGTTCATTTTAATGCTACTCGTTAAATATTTACAACATGAACCAAATCTTGAACATAAATGAAAATTACACATTGATATTGTTCCCCAAATCGTTTACCCTGGCCAAAGGTATGTGATAATATCTTCGCATAGCGAGACCAATTTGCCATACAGAGCCGTTGCGTGCAATGGCGCGTTCTATTCCTGATCCTCGGCATGTGTAAGTGGCTGGCAACATCCCTGCAATGCCTTCACAGAGCACAACGTGCACCAGATGGAGACAAATTTAACCAAGTGATAACACTATTTTGGAGCACGCTCAAAAAATAACTATGTTCATGGTCCATCAACCTGCGAACAATACACATCTCCAAAGCAGCAGTGTAACATCTCTTTAATTTATGCTGGCTAAACATGGCTGTGTTATGGTCAAAAACATTAGCGTTGAGTATGTACAACGGCCTGTAGCTCACCAGTAAAAGGCCACTTTGTTGCCCAGGTTCTTCTCGTGGACGTTGCGGTCGAGGAGGTTGTAGCAGATGTTGGTGGTGGCTCCCTCCATGAATTTGACGAAAATCTCTCCCTTGGTCACGTCAAAATTGTAGCTCAGAAAGTCCCCGCTGTGCTTGGACTTCCAGAAAAAGTCTTTGGCAATGTCGCCCCAGAACTCTGCACAGGATTAAAGGAAAGGGGTGAGAACTTTTGACAGTAAACGTAACTACACAGTAGGGCATGAACAGACTAGTCGACTTCTGCAGCAAGAGTCAACCTCATTTTAGAGAGTCGACTATTCATGTGTTTATCTCTTTCTCCCTCCCTCTCTCTGCCTAATTTCAAAATTAATGTCAAGGCGGAACCCCCTTTCCGTGTTTCGGTGGGACAAAAAACAGCGTTACACCATAGCAGACCAGAGGCTAGTGCTCCATCCGAAACCAGTAAATTGGTAAGAGGTCTTACGCCGAACCGGATGTGCGTCAGCGTCCGCCATGACAAGAAGCATCCGAATTGGTCTGCCAGTTAGGAAGGAGTTAGGGAAAGTGGCCTGTATGCTAACTATCATAGCCACTTTAGCATAGGGACCTCTGATGCTAACTCACTGGCGATTAGGAGCTATGTGCCATCCCATAAGCCACTGCGCCAATCTCCCCACCCCCCTCGCCCCCACCCTCGAGTGATTCTTGCGCAACCACTGTTGATTGACGGGTGCATTTAATAATATTAAAAAAATAATAAGATTCTGCACAAGCCAAACTTTATAAAAGTGACAAAATACATGTTAGAGTCACCACAGCACAGTCGCATGGTTTTAAAGAGCCTCCTCAGTAAATGGCCTAAATGAAGGCAGTTTGTGCTTTTGCTTTCATTTAAGTAGAAACTGAAGCCACATGGCTAATTTGCATACTGTAGCTTTATGAAACCGCTGTTGAGATAAAATAAAAGGAAATGTGAAGGATCATCTGGATGTTTGTCTTTTTTCCACCTTAAAAGTTTTTATTTGGACACTGTGTTGTTGTTGGACAATATACAGTAGGTGGCGGTATGCGCTTTTGTTTGGCCTGCACTGAACTTTAAAGAAGAAGAACAGCTGTTGGTGATGTCACTTCCCCTTCCCCTGGGTAAGGACTGTCGAATTGGGCAAATGCTGCTGAAGCTCTTGTTCACTAACTGGATAGAGATCTAACAGTTGACCCCATGAAAGGTTAAGGATTAGTTGCTAGTGTTAGTACTTAGAGGCTACAATTTGATGGTTTCGGATGCAGCATAGTTGTTTTTACCGGTTAGCGTTCACTTTTTAGTGCTCTACATAGAGTTTCACCTGCGTAATCTCCACTGTCAGCGCGCACACACAGACTTTTCTCTCTCACGGACTTATTCACGTGGAATAAACTACGATCTAACACTCTGGGACCGAAAGCTTGTTTACTTCAGACCTTGGATTTACAGGAAGATGAGAAGCCAGATGAGGCCAGGAGGAGAGTGAGACAAATGGAGGAGAGAGGACGCGGATCTGTTTGTTTCTGGAGGCGTATATATGTATATTAACTCAGAAAATACACTGTAAAACCTGCTTACATGTGAGCCTACATTACGGATTTGGACGTGAACATATTGTACTTGTTAATCAGGCGTTATTCCTCCACTGTTAATATTATGACATCATCACATGACTAGTCGACTCGACGTCGACTTTCTTGACTATAAAGTCGACTTCTAAAATCAGTAGACATTCATGCCCTACTACACAGAGACCGCCAGTTAATATTGATTCATCCGCCATTATTATTTAAAAAAAAAAAGTGTCGCAAATCTGCAGGGCTCTCACATCAGCATCCTTCTACCCATCATTATCCCTCCTCTGCAGATACAGAACCCCCTGGCATGGTTCTTGTTCTACATTTGACTATTTCTCAACATCAGCCAGAACAATCTTCAGTGGTTTATTATAACTCATCCCTCAATGACTCACAATGCTGGTCTACTGGAATCCATAAATATGACTAACCCACATACAGTCCAGAGTCCAGCAGCCAGTGTCCAGCTCATTCAGGACAAACCCGCTAGACCAGTCCAAGATTTGAAATTCTGGAAGTCTGTAGGTGCTACTGACATGGAGATATTGTTGCACCAATGTGAGGAAAATGCATTTTGAGAAAAAGGCCCTTGAAATTACAATTTCAGAAATAAATCTATGGGGAAACATTGAGTCAGTGCAATAATTAATCATGTTATTGTCAGTTTTATATGTTAATAGCCCCCTCAAAAAAATTGAGTTTTGCCTGCGGTGTCCCCCTAGAATAAAATCTATTCCAGTGTCTTATGTATTAATACATTATGTATGTATTATGCCATAGATGTATCCGATAAGACACCTAAGCAACGACTAAAAGACGATGCCATTAAAAAAGACATAAAGCAGTGTTTTTAGATTCCAACTTTTCTGGAATTGATGTCAAGAAACAGCTCAACAGTAGCCAATATTCCTTTTGCTTAATTTGAAGTAATGTACTTTGTTTCATGACACACTGGGGAAATTCCTCCCTTGTTCAATCAATAGCAATTCCAGTGATGGCTACACTTGCCTGCATCGATAAAGTTCAGTCCATCTTTTTTTTTTAAATATAAATCAATGTCATGAATTATCCTTTTACTCGAGTACTTTTAATAATTGTTTCAATCAGAAGAATTGTACTAATGTAATTACAAGATACTTGTTAGCCAATGAACGTTGGTGACGCCTGAATGAATGAGTAGTAACTAAGCGTTTCTACATTACACAATAATATCTGAAAGACTTACCGTCCGGGTTTTCAATCGACTTCATGTACATTTCTTTGTATTTCTCAAAGCTTGGTACGTGGGAATTTTTACTAAACTTTGCAGAAGCGAGATACACATCTTCTTTCGGTGCCGTTTCAGGAATCATTTTGGCTAATTCTTCTTCTGGTCTTGCGAAAAAAGAAAATGGCACAGGTTCCCTTGATACTGATATCCGATGCAATGCCTATTCTTTATAACAAACGGAAACCCCAATAACTCGCACACAATGAATCAATGCAGCCAACAAATGCTAACAGCTAGTTTGCGTTGCAGCATCCACGTTCGTGCACTTCCTTATTAGAGATTGCAACAAAACCTTGCGTGCAAACTATGCAAACAGCAGCTGCTGCATGTCCTGGTCTGCGAGGGCTTTAGCACAATGCGGCAGGTCGTGTTTGCACTGTTGAAATATTCCCGTATGTGGTGGTGGAGCAAGTCCTGCACAAGACAGAAGCTAACAGGCTAAAGCTAACTTAACAGTTCGAGGGAAAACAAACGGTGTGAACTTCCGTAGTGAGGTCGGCGTGTAGGAGAGCGGTTTGAGATCCTATGGCGCGTTTAATAGTGGAATCGAAAAGGTTATTTCGGTGAGTGAAGTTCCATTCATGCTGCACGGAAGGGTGGAGGTGTGCTGGCAGAAGTGTTGCCCCCCCCGTCTTCGGTCCTTTTATTTTCAGCACGGACGACAACGGCGTGTGGGGCTGGGCTGAACCATAGGGCTGAACTGTGCTTGGCCCCTCGCGTCAGCCAATCACAGCGCAGTGTGGCGAATGCGTATCATCTGTTCTTATTAGGCCCGAGCGCCATCATGGCTGGCGAAGGGGCTCTTGTAATCATATGCGCGGAGCGCACAAAAAACGAGCGCGAAGCGCTCGCCTCCTCTCAAACATACACTAACGCACTCCTCTCGTGCACATGTATCAGAAAACGAACATTGTAATTGGACAGCAGTGTGCGAAGCGGACAATTGGAGCGCGAAGCCTCCCCTTCTCTCAGACGCCAGTAAGGCCTCTTTCACACCGCACGCGGATTCGTGAACGAATTCGTCTTGGAGTCCCTCTCTGCGTGCATTCGCAAGCCGCGCTTCAAGTCGCGTCCTGTTGTGCAGATGAGAAAGCTCTTGTGTGCACAGACCGGCGCCGAGGCCAAAAATGGAACTCGAGCGCATTTTTTTTCGCATGTGGGCTGCGCAACGAAGCGACTTTCAGCACCAAATGTGCAAAAATCACTTTTATGAAGCAATTTCATGTCTATCCAATCTTGTACTTGGAATACATAAGGAAATATAACTTTAGGCGTATTAATAACATAATTTTCCATGTACTACCACATTTAGATTTTTTATATGCATAAAACACATTTTGCACTTTAAGGAGACATATCAGTTGCATTCCTATCTTATATTTAATAGTGCTGCTTTAGAATGAACCATGAGGAGTTGTTTTGAGTCCAATACTACTCTAGGCGCTTCGCCCTCACTCCGTGGCAATCTGAATACGTGCCGCTCGCCACAGTGTAGCCTACGTGTACGCGCTCTGCGCGAGAGAGCTCGGGCACTCAGGGCACTCTGCGCGTGCGGTGTATTGCTGGCGTAACACACTCTTCTTGTCGTGCACGTCCCATGCACATACATATATAATGCTGTTCTCTGATTTTGCCATATTTATATTATTGTACTGTGGTTTGTACTTATAAAAACACATTAAAACCAAGAGTATTGTTGCAAAAAAAGAGCTATCCGAGTAATTCATAAAGTTGGGTTTTTGGACCACACAAACTCATTATTTTTAAAATCAAAGATCATGAAGTTTTGTGACATTGTTGAGTTCCAAACTGTACAGATGTTATACAAAGCAAGATACAAACTGTTACCGGGCCAAATACAAAGAAGATTCCAAGAACGTACTGGTTGTTATGAATTACGTGACGAATTAAACTTTAGGACTCAGAAACATAGCTCAACTTTGAAAAGTTTTAGCCCAACAGTTAATGGTGTACAATTGTGGAATAAACTGGAAATGGAATTGAAGCGAAGTCCAAATATCAACCTGTTCAAATATAAATACAAACAAAAGACTTTTGAAATATACAGAGAAGAAGAAATGTGTTGCCACTAGGATCAATTATGTGTGTTTCCTCTATAATCAAGGAAGAGTGTTGCTGCTTGGAACGGTTGTCATTCTATTGCTCAAATTTACAAATTGAGAATTAGGGTAGGCAAGTTTATTTAAAACTAAACTTAAAGGTTGGCTGAAGGGGAATCAGACATGTAACCACTGACCATTATATTCATGTTTTATGTCTCAAGTTTAATTGTGTGGATGATTTGTGTGATGATCTTTTGTCTTTAATGTTGTATTTTGGTCTTTGTATTTTCTTGATCTGCCAGGGACTACAGATGGAAAGTAGCCATTGGCTAATTCTGGCATATTTACATTTATATGTTCATTAATATGCATTGTGCCTTTAAATAAATAAGAATAAGAATAAGTTATGAATCTGTTGAGAGGGACCCTCCCAACGGGCTCAAAACCTCGTCTTTTAATGCACCACTCAGCATAGGAACATCATCTACAAAATCAGCTGTTAGGGCAGCTGGGTGGGGGTTTGTTGATGGGGAGTTACTGCCCTCTTCAACTGGCCCGCTCTACACCCTGGCTTTTTAATGCACCTCACTATGCAGGGCTTACATCATACTTCACATATAACTCAATTAAACAAATATAATAATAATGATAATTAAACCCAAATTAAATTATATTGAGGATGGTAATGACAACTGGGAAGTAGCAATATCTCAGAGTATAATATGTATTAATGCACCTTTATAACATAAAAGTAGCACATTCTTTTGTTCTTTATTTTGCTGTTGTTTTTATTTTATTCATCATTATTTATTGTTACTTTGCCCTATGTTCCTTTGTTTATGATTTGCTACCTTGTAAATATTAAATGTAATGTTATTATTTTTATTTTGGGGTGGGCGCTTATAAGCCTTTGGCTTCAGCCCACTCCCTTTGAGCAGGTTAACTGCTCAAACAAATAAATAAACTAAATGCAAAAATTAACATTGTAATTGTACAGAGCCCATAAAAGTCAATGGGCGACTGAGAGCCCATGAGGTAGGAGTCACGAGCACTTTCCGAAAATATATAGTTTATGGTACCGCGTAAGTGGGAACATTGTTTTCGTATGGGAATATATTTATTAATTTTTTAATTTTTAATTTTTTTACTTTTTATTTATTTATTTACTTATTTATTTCGCACCGTCGCAATTTTCACCCAGTGAACATCGCCAAAAAGTCACAGATTTTGGCTCAAAATTCAAACCTGATCCGACTATTTCAAAATTTTGAATTTCAAAATAGTGGCGCGAAAGCGCCACCTCTTTTTTTTAACATTGCAAGATAGGACTTGGCCAAAAATGAAGACAGTACAGACGTGCATTATGACATGTTGAGCAAAAAATATTATTACGGCAATGCCGTCCGCCATATTGGTGGTCGGCCATTTTGGATGACAGCCCGCAAAGCGGGAATCCGCCTTTATTATTCACTTGTACAAAATCTATCTCCTCCTAGTGCGTTTATCGGAACGAGCTAATGGGTGGAAAATAATCTTGAGAAGTAGAACTTTAAAAGTTATTCAAATTACTTTTCTAAGTTTTAAATTTTTTATGCGGCGAAGCCGCAATCTGTACGAAGTATTTTGCCATTTTTTGTTTGCGAAAAATGGCGAAATACACTCCCATTCGCAAAATACACTCCCATTCGCACATATGAAGCCCGATTTCGATCATTTTGTTATCAGTTGTTAAAGTCATAGTCCTAAACTTTCATCTGGCAAAATTAAAATTGGGCGCGATAGCGCCCCCTATAGGAATTATATGGAGAGTACAAATTTTACTTTCACGAAAATGAAAATAATTTGGCACAAAATTCTACCACAACGTCCCATTTTATTCTGATGGAAAAATGTTAAACTCCATAATTCAGCGAGAAGTGAGGATACAAAGGTTATCCAAAGTACTTGGATAACCTTTGTGGATTTTCTGCGGCGCAGCCGTAACCCTAAGAAAATGTAAAAATATGCTTCAGTTTGCAGATATAGTGTGATACATCTCTGTATAATGTCAAAATTGAGCACGGAGTGCTCAGCATTGTCAAAAAACACAAAAAGCTTTTATTTTCAGAGAAAAACCTTTTCAGATACCGAGAGGGCGCATTCCAAAAATCCTAAAACTAAGACCCTAGGGAAAAAAGTAAAAAACAAACATAAAGGCTACTGCTATTATTATTATACAGGCTATTAATCCTGGGCTGTTAAAATAATGATGATAATAACACAACAGCAATAGCAATAACAATGGCAATAACAATTACAATTACCCCACCTAATCAATTCTTATACTAATATGACACAATACATTATTAATAGCTATCATTAATAAAAAATAAAGAAAACAAGAGAAAACAAATTACAAATAAAATAAAACAACAACAAAAAACAGCCAAGACATACATAGTTGATGTAAGATATTACTAATACAATATAATCACTTAGTTATTTCTTGTTTACTGAATTACATGTTATATCCTCTTACAATAATAACAACAATAATGATAATAATAATAATAATACCAATAATAATAATAACAACTGCAATAGTATAATAGTAACAACAACAATATACTTCATCATTAGCTAGATCAGACCTTTAAAGTATACAGCACTTTGTAACACCCATTAGCAATCAAGTACCCATTTCCTCCTTCTGGTACTTTGGCCATACCATTTTTTTATATATTGATTTGAAATGATGAATATTTGGATATTGTTTGAGCTCTGCCCCCAATTTGTTCCAGAGTTTAACTCCACATACAGACACACACATACTTTTCCTAGTGGAAGACACTGCTTGAACCTTAAAGTTATCACACCCCCTCAGGTTATATCCCCCTTCTGTACGTGTAAAAAGCATTTGTATCCTTGCAGGTAGCGCATTTTTGTTAGCTTTGAACAGAAGTTGGGCAGTAGAGAAATCAACTAAATCATGCATTTTTAACAGTTTAGACTGCAGAAATAATATATTAGTGTGATCACAATATCCTACTTTATGTATAATTCTTACAGCCCATTTTTGGAGTATAACAAGGGGGTGTAATGAACTTTTGTAGTTATTGCCCCAAACTTCTAGCCTGGCTAATGCCAGACTGCTGTGTGCGCTCGAATCTTTTCGAACTTCACAACGACATTTTTCCATGGATTTGGGCACCAATCACAGAACGAGGAGGGACGGTAAGACGATGACGTGCTATTTGACATACGGAAGCTTGTAGTTTGTTTAGGGATAAAAAAAATTAAAAAATATTTACGGATCCAACATGACAGCAGCAGATGCGATGCCATCTTTCGATCAAGCTTTAGAACGTGTTCTAAATAATTTAGCTCAAAAGTTTACAGCAGGTACGTCATACGTCATCTGATACCATGATACAATTGGCTATGGCTACGTGCAGATGCATGAGAGACATTCGTAGCGACCAATAAACGGCTATGGACAATCGTAAACCACACCTCTCCTACGAGAAAATGAATTGGTGGTAAATATCACTTGTGATTTTAGTCTGGCGTTAGCCAGGCTACCAAACTTCTACACAGTAATTTAGATATGGCAAAACTAATGAACCATATAATAAAAATAATGCATTGTAATTTAAGAAAAACTTTATTAATGATTGAGATACTTTTGGAGACTTTACCTTGAATGTGTCTTATGTGTGGTTTCCAGCTTAATTTACTGTCAATGGTGACTCCTAAGAATTCAATTTCTGGTACTGTATCTAAGACTACACCGTCTACAATTACTGGGTCTAGTTTTCCATTATAATTACCAAAAAACATTACTTTTGTTTTATTTAAGTTGAGGGACAATGTGTTAATGTCCACCCATGTTTTTAATGTCCTTAGTTCACAGTTAATGTTAGTTACTAAATTACTATAATTGTCATTAGAATAGAAAATGTTTGTGTCATCTGCGGAAAAAAATGTGTCAAGAAATGCAACCAAAAAGTGAAGACGTAGCAAAAACGTGACGAAAAAGCAACAAAAAACCGTCAAAAGAGCGCAAAAACGTGCCAGAACAGGCAACAAAAATGCGACACAAATGTGATGACAACATGACAAAAAGCAATGAAACAAGCAATAAAAACCGACAAAAACATGATTAAAAAAAAACACTTAAAGCAGTAGGCTACTAAGTAACTTGACCCATAAGCGCAACTGCAGTTGTCTTAGCAAGTTACGATTTTTTAACTTATTAAATGTCTTGGAGAGTAAATACTACGCTGACAGAAAAGGTGGAGGGAGAGAGAGGTGTTGTACATCCAGTTATACAATGGAAATAATTTTTTTCACTCAAACTTGACTGTAAATACTGTTTAAAGTGGCACGAGCCCGCAGTTAGCTTTGCCTGTTAGCCTGTTAGCTTCTTCTCCGTGATTACATTAGTGTGTATTGCTTGTATTGCTTTCAAGTTGCAAGCATGGTTTTCTGGCCAGAGACACCAGGGGGAGATGAAAGACCCCCCAATCATCCCATTAACACTTGTATTACCCCCACAGGGACTACGGAAAGGATTTATTAAGGTAAACACGTTACTTAGTACTGCTTTAAAAAATGTGACTAAAAACGCGGCGACAACGTGACAAGTTACAATCACTTTGTAGGTCTTATTTTTCAAATTGCTCCTCAGTCGAGAAGTTTTTAGATTTGGGTAAAGCCAAACTGGAGAAAACACACTCAGTTCAGGCGAGGGGTAAGAGGTTAAAGACGCAGAGAATCACACTATTTTACAAAGGACGTAAATGAATAGCTAGCGAAATCCATGGGCCTGCTTTAGCCTACGTATTTGCTGTCTGGGGCCCTCTGCAGGACAAACCAGGCCAAGCAAAAACATGTATTTTAACCGTACAGAAATCCTCATAGTATGCCTGAACTGTGCTTTAAAGGAGCTATACCTGACATTTTTTTCCTTTTGTGGGGTAACATTATTTTTGCCTCATAAAAGTATGTTGTAAAAGTAGTAATCTGTGAAAAAATCAGCCTGATGTGTGAAGTTTGCACCATATTATGATTTGTTGATGTTGTGTATGGTCAACACAAATTGTAAATTCACCTTATTCTGGAAGTTTGAGGGGGCGCCGCCATGTGCCCGCCCCTTCTCTCCTATTAGATTACACCGGACTGGAGAGGTCCGGTGTAAAATAAGTTACTACATGAACACCAAGCCGATATTGGGCCGTGCAGAGAAACGGTTCAGTGTTGACTTGTTGGTGTAAATGAACATTGGACATTTTACACAAATCAATCTACTACACTTCAGATTTTAGCATAGAACATTTTCCCTCGTTTGCCGCTGAATGAACGGGCTTCGCGCTCAACCAGAAGTGTCAATACAACGGAAGTGTCGAGACAAGGCAACAAGAGGCAAAAATGAGCAGGGCTTAATAAGGTGAATATGTGATGAGGGGTTTACCTTACCCATCACATATTGACTCTGAAGGACGGCCGTGACGGTAAAAATACTAATTTTGTCACATTTTGACTAAAATTGTTCAAAATCTGGTATAGTCGCAAAACTATCACAAACTATGACAAATCTCATTAATACAAGAATTTGTTTTACCTTAGTAATGTTTGTTTTCTAGAAAAACTATATGAACTAGAGAAAATAGATACATTTTGACAGATTTATTTTTATTTTTAAGAAAAAAGACAGCAATCCCAGTTTGTTAACACTGTTTATTTGATGCAACAGCCAATTAATGAGATATAATCCACTGTTTAGTAGCTGGTCATCACCTGAAAGAGAAACAATTTATATTAAAATAATTTGTTAGCAATTAGCATGCAAACAAATCATTTGGTAGAGAGAATGCAGAATTAAACGTGTAAAAAATATGGTCCGTTATTACAATTGTTTTTTCATAATATATCGATTGTAACTTTCTAGGCCTAAAATACAATATTTTTTTACTGCGGCATAAATGCAAAGACAGAGCAAACTACTTCATAAACCATTGCTCTGTTTCCATGCAGCAACAAGAAAATACAGCTTATTTTAATTCAATATCACAAATGCCACAATACTCAGCACAATATGATCTCATTATGATAATAATGCCTTACACTTGTAATGCGCTTTACAAGCCTGTATTACCAAGTTTCTCAAAGCGCTCTTATGAATTTAATACTGTCATATATGATTAGTTAGAATTTATTTTCACGTACGTTGTTCATCCAGCTTATGTAGGCGCTGACTTTGGTGAAGACGGAGGGCTTCTTGTAGTAGTTGCAGCCCATGCTGGAGCCAAAGCTGACCACACCATGAACGTCCCAGGAGCCATCAGGGTTCTGGCAGTTCAGAGGACCACCAGAGTCTCCCTGAGGACACACCACAGTCAGGAGTTACTTATGCAGGGTGAGGGAGTGGTACTGTGTCTATGTTACTTACATTGCAGCTAGCCAGCTGGCCATCTCCTCCAGCACAGATCATGTTGGTGGTCACCAGGCTGCCCCACCAGTCGGAGCGGGAGCAGGTGCTATGGCTCACCACAGGGAGAAGAGCCTGCTGAAGGATATCAGCGATGGGACCACCAGCTGAACAGGCACAGGGCAAGGTTTGCATTAGAATCAAGTTTATTGGTAGAGCGTAAGTTGAACGAAAAATGCAGTAAAGTGCATAATATTACACAGGAGGTACTTCTTCTGAGAGTTCTAAAATTATAGGTCTTGTTTTGTCACATAATAAAACCATAATGTCAATAATGTTAAGCACTAAACGCATTACATAATAAAGGATTTTGTTTAAAGTTAAGTAATATATAAACTAGAGCCAAAATGCACCTTGTCTCCTATACTGCAGGAGGGAAATCAATTGTCAATGAAAGAGAGTGAAGGAAAAAAAATGTAATAAAAAGAAAAAGCTCAAAGGAACACATAAAAAGTGACCTTGTATTATCTTTAACAATATTTTACTTTCTGTTGCCACTCGGCGTTGATGGTTTGACTGTGAGGAACTCTAAAGGACTGAAGCCGATCAATGTATTTTCTCACAGCCAGTGTCAGTTTAAGTTAGACCTGCAAGTTGGCCATGAACACAAGATATATAGTACACTATCTGGACTGCTGGTTTGTGGAGACACACGTTGAGAAGAGGTGACCAGCATAGGGCCGTTTCGTCTCGACGCAGGGTATTCCTTTTTGCAGTCTACAACTTAAGTAACTATGTACTCTGTGCATATTACTGCATGGACATGTCATGTGGACTCACTCCAGAGGCGGCCCCAGCCGGTGACGTAGCAGGGGGCATCGTGGGGCAGAGTCACCCCAGAGTCGGGCAGGCAGGCGGGCATGATGTTGTCAGAGATGGTCACAGGGGTGGAGAGCTTGATCAGGGCGATGTCGTTACTGCATAGAGAAAATATTTTATTTATTAATCATTTATTCCACAATGTCGCCATGAATTTGTCATTTTAAAGTGTCTTACAGGATTCTGTAGGAGTCCCAGTTGGGGTGCACCACAATCTTAGCAGGACTGATGGCGATGGATCCAGACTCATTGTCAGTATCCATGCTGTGTTTGCCCAGGTACACCCTGTAGGTACGGCTTCTGCTCACACACAAAACAAAGCAAATGTGTCAAAGAAAGAATATTTACAAAACTACTGCTTCTGTTACTATATTGTAACATTTATTTTGACATAATACTGCTGCTAATACGCTGCAAAGCCATATCACTTTTACTGCGATTACAATACTACTCATGAGGCTTATGAGGTTTTATACATGACATTGACATTATGGAGACAGGATATTTTGTCGTTTGCAAAGAAATGATATGGATGATTTCTGTTACAACCAGCCACACGTTTTGCCCAATGCCCTAGGGCTGCCCCCTTTTGGTCGTCTAGTCGACTTATTGGTCGATGCCGTCGTGGTCGACCAAGATTTCATTGGTCAACTAAATGCACGCACTTTTGCAACAATTAAGCCACGCCCCCCGTTTAGTCGACTAATCACTGCTCAGGGCAAGTTTTTGGTTGACCAAGAAAATCTTTGGTCAGGGACAGCCCTACAATGCACACGTACACAACGTCCATATCTGCTTGATTGACGTTTGAACTGGCAATCCTTTGGTTGACGGGCAAACTTTCCACCCACTGCCCCACTCATGAAGTACATAATATCCATACAAACCCAATGCAGTGAGCAGCGGTCAGGACCCAGTCACGGGAGATCAGGGTACCTCCACAGGTGTGGTAGAAGTTGCTGCCACTCTTGTACTGCAGAGACGCCTGGTGGGGGTGAGCAGAATTGAAAAGATCACTAAATAGTATATTCAAGAGAAAAAACAACAATAATATTTTACCATTAAACGTGCATCATGCAACTTTTTATGGGGGGGGGGGGGGAAACGTAAAATTTGTGCGTAATTTACCTTTTTCTGACCTAATGGTGCATTTACGTTCGATCCCAGTGGCCTCTACAACTCTACTGGATCAATTGTTTTGTGGCAGTGAAAACCCACCAAAAGCTCTTAAAACTATTGAGTCTGGAGCATCATAGAGGCCACTGGGATGGAAAGTTAAGGCGCCATGCTAGCCACTCACATAGCTGCTGGGTCACTGAAAGGCAAAATACACACAAATAAAAGTTCCATAATTTACCTTTAATATCGGTGCATTTACTCTAGTAATAAAATCAGATACTTTGATCACCACCGAGCACAAGGTTTGTGACATAATAGTACATACTATTTCAAATTCAAAATCTATACTTGAATATGAGTATAGTGATACTGTATACACAACACGAACTTTGAATACACTAAACAAGCATTAATGGCAAAATGTAAAGTCAGTACCTGCCAGGGCCAGCTTCCCTGACGGACATCGTCTCCTCCAACCACCCTGCTCACAATGGGAGGGAAAGTGGGCAGGCCGCAGCCATACGCTGGAGGGACATTACAAAGGCAAATTATACACAAATGTCAAAATATACTCAACACCAGGGGTTCCCAAACTTTTCAGGCCTTGATCCCCAAAATCCACTGACAAACCTCCCCCTTGTAAAATGTAATGTGTATTTTTTTAGGTACAAAACATTTCAAATCTATTATATTAACGTTTGTTAATATAATAGCATATCTTTTCTCAAAGATATGCAGTTTTCAATCAAACATACATCCAATTCACTGTTATATATTTACAAAATTTAGTTTTGAAATCAATCAACCCCCAAAAGTTCCATGCACATTTATCGCAAAATTAACATAGAAATAAATAGAGAGGTGCTCCCTGAACCCAATTTCATAACTACCTCCAGCGACAAACAAGGCCAAGATCACGAACTTCATGGTGACTCTTCAGTAGTGTTGAATGGGCTCCTCATGCTTTTATACTGTTTGACAGGTGGAAAGTAGGGGGGAAAAAAAGTCAACCTTGAGATAAGTGAGTAAACCTCCAGTCCGTGTGAAGAGAGCACCTGCTAACATAGAGACGAGTTGGCTGGGAGCACTGAATACTGTGTATAGGACGGAATAATAAAGTTGCATTCTTAAAAACACAGTTTTTACTCCACTCAACTTAATTTGTATCTATAGAGCACCTTTCATGCACAAATATAACTCAAGGTGCTGCAAGTGTACGGTTACCAGATAGAAATAAACATTTCAAGTAGCAAACATTAAACAAAATGAGTTATAAGCGTTATTAAAAAAAGAAGAGTATCATTGTGGCTAAAAATACCAATTGAGTTCTTACGTTTAAGATTTTTAGGTAGTGAGCTCCAGAAATGGGAAGCATAGAAGAAAAATGAGGTTTCACCATATCTAATCCATTCTTTCAAAATTACCAGCAGGTCTCAGGGGCCTACAAGGTTCATTTTAGGGTTTGAATTTAACTCCACGTTCATTGGCCACTTTATTGAGGGATCAATACTTAAAATTCCTTCTTGCTAAAGTTATTGGTTCATTGCAATATAATAAATGTCTGTTGTAACAAATGGCATTATAACATATGGCGTATAAATGTATTAATAAAATATAATAGTCAAAAAAGATCCACTGCACTAACTTACATGCACATATTATATATAACTATATAATATGTTTTTAATGTTTTCAGACAGAACCAATTAAGAAGAATCACAGAAATGTTTTTACCATAACAATAATTTTGCCATATATTTTGCATCCCTGAAATCAGCTAAGCATAAAAGTAAGACCATTTCAAAATGATTTCAAAATAGATCATTCTTTGTAGCTTACCTGCAAACCTTAGTTAACAATTGACCGAGCTGAGAGATTTGATCACGAGAAATGGTGGTATTTTTGGATAAAAACCTGGCATCAAAATCCTGCCTCATGTTGCAGTTCACACAAGGCATTTTTTGCAGCAGTTTTTTTCCAGAAAGTCAGAGGTTGCGTAATGTTTGTGGTATATAAGAAAGTTGTTTTCGAAGAAGGTTGATGATAAATTATGAAAATTGTTCACTGTGTTGGTGGTGGTAAGTTAAGACCAAAACAAGTATTCAAATTTGTACTTTACAATATATTTGCAAGTTCCCGTATGAATTCAATATATTGGAACTTACGCTTGCTGCTGTGAAGGTTGTTTGGTTGTAGGGGTTCGGGGGAAATTCTCTTTCAATTAAGTTTATCTTCCTGAAATTGTTTGCTCATAAATAATTCATTCATAAATTGTAGAATTTCAGCTAAACATCACTGTTTTTAGATCACTAGATCACCTAGTATATAAATAACTTTTTGGCATTTTTGAAGGTTTTTTGACAATTTGGCAGTGTCACATATTCATTTTAGCAGAAATGTTTGTGTACACTCTCAATCTTACAGAAACTTTCCATCATAGACAAAGGTCCTTAGGCCTCATTTGTACTCAAGCACTTGCCGGAGAAGGATAAACAGAGTTGTTGATACTGATGACACTCTAAACAATCAAGATTATTATTATTAATTTTGTGTGTGATTTTAACTGTAAAATTCGATAAATATATTTGGATAAGATTATTTTTAACAAGTTGAAAGTAGTTTTCTCAGTAGAAAATGTGTGGACCCATTTCAAGTTAAACTCTGCCTACTGGACCATTATATATTTAGCTTGCTGCCAAACAAACATACACCAACATAGTGCGGACGCAGCTTCTTGATGAATGAGAGACGAAATGGCAACCACTTGAACTACCAAGTCCAGATGACAGCATAAGAACCATATTCCACTATAGCAAAAATGTTGTATATGATTGTGCATGCCCACCTCCCGCTGTTGAGTAAAAGAGACATGCCCTAGCAGATGAATCTACAAGCTGTTGTAATACACTACGAATACTAGTGGAAGCTAAGTTAAAAGGGATTTAATAGGATAGGATATTTGCACAAAATTGCAATAGTGTGTGAAATTATGGCTTGCAAACCAATAATTATGTTTATTTTGCTTAATTTGTTGTTGTGATTTACAAGTTACAACAGGAATTCTAACTGTACTCTCACATATAATGTTTGATTCATATTAAAAGGATGATAGTGTTGAAATTGTTCTCCAAACTATTGGACCTATATTACAAAAACTTTAAGCATCATGAATTATAGATTCTATATTGGCTTATTTTTACTTAATTAAATTGATGTTGATAACAGAATATTAAAAATTCACAGTAATCTTTTATTATTATTATTATTATTATTATTATTATTATTATTTATTTATTTGCAACAAATTTCAGCTGGAAAACAATCAACTTCTTAGTTACTGGTCATCACCTGAAAGAAAAAGATATGGATTTAAGAGTTACAATAAACTTAAGAGCTTCACAATATATAATGTTTTATGTTACGTGTTCTTTATTCTAATTTTTTTAAGGCTAATTTTGTCTTTTTAAAAATGTGTTTGGGTTGTTATAACACTTTTAATTAATAGACAAACAAACAACTGTTTCATCGATCCAGTGTTGCAATTATTTAAAAAGCTGTTCCTGTGTATGTTGGATTTCGCCAGGGTTGCCCTTTGTCTCCTGTCCTGTTCATCTTTACATTTACAAGCACAGTATCTATTCTTGGAGACCGCCAAATCTTCCCTAGAGTGGACATCTATGAGGAGCTCTACATTGACAGGAGCCACCTTAGATAGCTTGTCTGTTCTGAGACTAAATGCGATATTGCTTTGTTTTCATGTTTGTGAAGTAATTTTTGGTTCAAATTGAATCTTTCAGTTACTGCTGTGTCTTTAGATCATTGGCTACGTTGTCAGCCGATCAGAAACATTCAAACATTGATATCTCTACAAACCTACTGCCCATAAAGTACGTTTTAGAGATAATTCACTTCCACTCACATTATCGATCCAGGACATGTAGGCGCTGACTCTCGTGAACACCGTGGGCTTCCTGTGATAGTCACAGCCGAAACTGGAGCCGAAACTGACCACACTATGGACCTCCCAGGAACCAGCAGAGTTTTGACAGTTCAGAGGACCACCCGAATCTCCCTGACCACAGACAAGTAGAGGTGGGAGAAATAAGTTGCTGTTCTTTTATTTGGGGGTATTACAGAACTACTGTATGTGTACAGCCTTTATGCCTGCTGTGTACGGTTATTTTCACACAAGAACGCGTCAATATTCAAACGTCCTGAAATGTTTTGTGATTTATAACTGTTTCAAAACTGTGCCAAAGCTATCATAAAGAAAAAAAAACTGTAACCATTGAGCCCTATTGTCCATCAGTAATGTGTAGTAAGAAGACTCCAACATCTTGATAGGGCTGTTGATTAGAAATGCATGTTTGTGACTCACGCTGCAGCCGCCCCGCTTTCCGTCTCCTCCGGCGCAGATCAAGTTGGTGGTGACGAGGCCACCCATCCAGTCCGGTGTGGAGCAGGTGGCATGGTCCACCACAGGGAGAAGAGCCTGCTGAAGGATGTCCGCCATGGGTCCGATAGCTGCACACAGGCACAAGGCAAGTTCATAATCATTGCACATAAAACAAATCAGCTTCATACTTTCAACACATCCGACGTTTATTCATGGAACCCTTTACAACAAAATCTGAATTAATATGGTTTTGAGCCGGGCAGCCAATAGTCTAGTAGTTAAGGCTGCCACTCATGTATATCTAACACTACATGTATTCAAGTCTTCATGTGTCGAGGGTTGGAGTCCTGGCTCTGACCATTTTTGTGACTGAAAAAAAGGTCAAAGTTAGTGATGGTGTGCAAGGCTACGTGTGACAATACATAATAACTTAACTGTCTGTGGTTTTAAAGAGAAGTTTTGTTTTGAAGCATTGCAACATGATTTAATGTGGTACATGAAAATGCACTAGAGGAAACAAAACCTCAAAGAAAAGCTAACATACCCACTTTTCTATGAGAACAAAATGAGAAATGGCTTTTTTCAACACGTGCCATCTGTTGGGCCATTTAGTTTAGTTTAGTTTAGTTTATTTGTTTATTTGAGCAGCAACACTCTGCTCAAAAGGAGTGGGCCGAAGCAAGAGCTTATAAGCGCCCACTCCCAAAGTCAATACAATTAAAATCATAATTTCACAAGAACACAGTGAAACAACAAAGGAACAAAATAACAACAAGGAAACAACAGCAAAACAAAATAGACCCTACACACCCGCAGCATCCGACCATACCCCAAAACGGAGCAATACTGATTACGTAACAACTAATTACGAAACAACTATGATAATGCTACATACTTACAAACTATTTACAAAGAACTATAACTTACAAAACACTGTTTGAAGTGTTCGTACATCAACAGAAAGAAGCACAATTACAACAACGGTCTAGTTTCAAGTACGAAGTCTAGTACAAAGCAAGTAACAAAAGGCGATCATTACATTTCTTTCAGATGGTTACCATGCCTAACATTGTTAGCATTACCAAAAGTCACTAGTTTTATGTTAAAAAGACACATTAATATACATATTATACTCTGTGACTATTATGTACATTTATTATGTAAACCCTACACAGTGTAGTGCGTTAAAAAGCCAGGTGTAGAGCGAGCCCGTTTTAGAGGGCAGTAGCTCCTCATCAACAAACCCCTACGCAGCTGCCCTAACTAGCTGATTTTGTAGATAATGTTCCTATGCTGTGTGGTGCGTTAAAAGACGAGGATTACGAGCCCGTTGGGAGGATCCCTCTCAACAGATCCATAGCTCGCCTACCCTAATTCTCTGTTTGTAATTTTGAGACACCCTTTAAGAGCAACATCATTCTTCCTTAAAAAAAGCAATTTGATCCTATTGCGCCCCCTAGTGGCAACTCATAAACTTGGGGTTTCCAAACTTTTCGGGCCGTGACCCCTAAAATCATCAGACCCTTTTTAGGTATAAAGCATTTCAAATCAGGTTTATTATTTATCTGTTGGCACTATACTTTTATACTCACACAAAAAATAAAGAAACATACTTCCAATTCATCCCGTGACCCCCACTTTGGGAACCCCTGCCAGAGTCAACTGTCAAATTCAATCGAAGAGTGACGCATTGAAAAACAAAATTACTTACTCTTAATATGACCCCAGCCAGTGACGAAGCAGGGGAATCCACTGGGCAAGACCTCCCCAGAGTTGGGCAGACAGGCAGGTTTGATGGCAAGTAAAACGCAAATTCAGTTTCATTTGAATAGGCTTCTCGCATGTTTTCAATCAGATTTCAACATTTGTATTCAATAATCCTAAATCTTTTACCAGATCTTCCCGGAGTCATAGTCGGGGTGTACGGTGATCTTGGCAGGTTTTATGGCGATGGAATCAGGCTCGTTCTTGTTCCTCATGCTGTGTTTGCCCATGTAAATCCTGTAGGTTTTGTCTCTGCTCACACACACACGCACACTCACACAAATCTGATGACACACATAAATTGGGATGCCAGAATTAATTTATTTCCTTTTACATTAAAGCCTAATTGTAAGAATTTTAAATGGACCGAGTTATTGAAACATCCATATACAATTTAATGTAAATCTTGTTTACCTGATCAAATAAAAACTACTAAATAATAATTACAACAGTAGTTCTGTAATAGTGCATGATATGAAAGTTAAAACGGTTTGTTTCAGGTGTATTGTGCATATCAGTGCATCATCATGTTCATTGTTCATGTTCAATGAAGAGTGCCAGAAGTTTAAGAAAGCTATGCTAATGTGTTTAATGTAATGCGATCATAGAATGTGCCAATTAAGTGGATTAATTAATTAATTAAGTTCAAACAACAATATCAAACAGATTTATTTATTTATTTAGTTATTGGTTTTATTTGGTCGGGACAGCACATGTTAATGAACATGCATGAGTCTCATTTTCAATGATGCCACAGTGTGTGGTCTACAATACCACACATGGTATTGTAGACTGAAATGTTGAGTTTGGTTCCTCCTAGTGGACAGAAGGATGGAACGCTTCTCTACCTTGTGTTTATAAGTGCACACCCGTCTAGCTTATTTTTTCCATGATACATCAAATTTGTTTCTTTTGTTTCTCTCTCTCTCTCAAGAGGGACTGCGACGATTTGGTGAAACCTGGAGCAAGAGAGCCTCACAGTCTGTTACGAAGAAGGAGATCAATATGAAACAACAAGAAATGCTGCAGAAATACTGTCAATCAATGAACACCACTAAATAGAAAAACTGGACAAATATTTAGTGGAACTTGTGGAACTCTTGTTTCTTATGTGAACTTGTTGTGGAATAAAGCCAGAAAAGAGGAAAATGCCTATAGACCAGAGTAATGCCATATTTTATAAGGCATTTTTGGTTATGATTTTTGCTGCCGTTTTTGCACTCACACACATACACATTACATAAGGATGACTGCATGGACATACAAACCCAATGCAGTGGGCAGCTGTCAGGACCCACTGGCTGGAGATCAGGGTACCTCCACAGGTATGGTACCAATTACCACTGGGAGCATTGTACTGCAGCGACACCTAGTGGACATTATGACAAGGAGCATTCTTTAGTAAAAAATGATACATTATCTATGGCTCGAAATGGGAAATGGGAAAAATCTCTGAGGAATTAGGATGTTGGAACATGAGGAATGAGTTTGGACCTAAAACATATGAAATGCATGTGCTCCATCTTTCATTGTTAAAGTGGGGGTATTATGCGAAAATCGACTTTTAACCAAGTGACAATGTTGTTCTGTCATCAGAAACATAACGAGCTGTGAGCCACTTGCGGAACTTTGAGTAATCTTTGAATCTTCTCCAGTGGCTATTCTTAGTACTGCGGCAACGGCTCCCAAACAGCTCCTCCTGAGGTCCTACGTATCCAGGAAGTGCTTTCTTCACCTCTTGGAACTCTTCCTGCGCTTAACCCTCTCGCCGCGAAGGAAAATCTATCGCTATAACTTCACTACTGCCACACAGGACGAGAGGTGTATGTTTTTTTCTCTTAATGAAACAGCTGCGCAGCAAAGAGAGCAAGAGGGGGAGGGTGGGAGGGGCTTATGGTGACTCGCGTGGAGGTTCGGGAAGTTAAACTACTGTTTGTTTCATCTGTTTTAGATCTATGTAACCAACAACATGGTGTTGTTGTGTGATGTGTTTGAGTTTATTAACAAATGCACAACACCCTCTTACTAATAAAACGACAACAACAAAATCAGGTGTTGGGTGTGTTCAGGTGTTTAAATTGGTTTACTCTGCCATAGATTATTTTGATGCATTGAACAAATTCATGTAAATTACAGCTATTTGAATCATTTCCTATTGATTACAAGAATGTTTCTGGTGTAACATTCTTGTAAAGTCAGTACCTGCCAGGGCCAGCTGTGCTCACGGACATTCATCTCCTCCGACCACTCTGGTCAGCACTGGAGGGAAAGTGGGCAGGCCGCAGCCGTACGCTGGAGGACATTATCACAGCAATAAAGTTACACATGAATACTGTATTTGTTGAGCGACTATAATAAAGTTGTTAGTTACCAACATAACCATTGACAAAGTTACAGCTTACCACCAGCAAGAAACAACGCAAGATCACGAACTTCATGGTGACTCTTCAGTCACGTTAAAATGAGCCACTCATACTTTTATACTGTTGCTTGACA
Organism: Neogobius melanostomus; assembly: GCA_007210695.1. Lineage (NCBI taxonomy): Eukaryota > Metazoa > Chordata > Actinopteri > Gobiiformes > Gobiidae > Neogobius > Neogobius melanostomus. The sequence continues at coordinate 347,004 of VHKM01000891.1, forward strand.
TATGGAAAAGTCAGCCTTGAGATAAGTGTCTGAGTAAACGTTTGTGTGAAGAAAGCACCTGCCCAAAACAGAGGAGAGTCGGGTACACTAATATGATATGGTCAAAGCAAAAATTATGATTGAAAATTAATCTGTAAGTGGTGTTTTCCAGATTGAGATTCCTGAGTGGAGTGATACAGTATATTCTTAAACTGTATTGCAAAAATACATTACTTGATTATAATGCTGTAAGTTGCCGACCATAAATAATCAGTCCCCATCTCAATGAAACACACTCTGAAGAGAATGCTGTGATGGCATATATGAAATGCATAATTATGTACAGTACATCAATACCTTTGGCGTTTCTCCCGCCTCCTTCTCCAAACTGCTTTAATGAGGCAAGAATTAAAATGCCACTATTAAAACAAACAAATAAATAGATTCATTTAAAAAACAAATTCCATCATTTTAAGACAGAGTACAGTTTGTAGCTTAATTAACTCACAATGATCTAATTATGAAAAATAGTAAACATGGAGTTCAAATATGTTCATGATTAGCTTGTGTTTGTACATGTTTTGTAAGTATTTGTTTGTAAGATAACTTTTCTTAACAAGTCTCTATTTGTGAATGTTTATATCCATTATTAGTTCAGTGCATTATTTAAGGATTATCTTGTGTTTGTAAATGTGTGTGCCGCATTATAAAGTGCCACCTTAAAATGGGCTTCCAAACCTGGCTCTCCCTGTGACCATGACCTCCTGCTGCTGTTCGCACATTCATTTAGCGGCAGTTTTTTTTTTTTTTTTTTTCCAGAAAGTGAGCGGTTGCATAATGCAGCAGGTATAAAGACAGGGGCGTTATATTGAAGCAGGTTGAAGAAACGGCAAAATGAAGTTTGTGGTGCTCGCTTTGTTCGTGGCTGGGGGTAAGTTGAAATTCATTTCGATTTGTTACCAAAGTGAAAAGCAAGTCCGGTCATTTTTATTTATTCATAGAGCGTTTTTGATTTTGTAGCATATGGCTGCGGCCTGCCCACCTTCCCTCCTGTCGTCTCCAGAGTGGTTGGAGGAGATGACGTGAGACCCTATAGTTGGCCCTGGCAGGTAAAGCTACAAGGATGGGTAGATGGATGGGTAGAGACAAATATTAAAGGCCCTGTACCTGATACTATTATTTCAGGTAGGAGAATGAAATAATTGTGTCCTCCTTCAGAAAGACATTTGTGAAAAGAAATTGTGTAACTAATTATTAAGCATTTTATCGTTCAAGAACTAGCAGCTACAGTAAGTGGTTGTTAGCATTACTGTGACCGTGACTTTGAAAGATGTAAAAAAGTCTCTGTAAACTGTACACAATTAACAATGAATACATTTACAAACAATGAAGCAACCAAAGTGATTAGAAACAAAATCCATCTGGCTTGACTCTCCAATTTGGAGTGGACGGATTATACAGTACATTTACTAACAACAGCCAGCACTTTTATCGAGTCTACATGTCAGTAAGTTTGCGATGAAAAATACATGAAATACACGAACAATGGGCTCTGCGCACTGAATGTTTTTGGCTAACTTCCTGTTGGCTAGTGTAGGGTAGGTCTAAAGACTGCTTCCTGCTCACAGTTTAACAAATTAAAAATAAGAAAAAACAAAGTCAATAAGAGTGTGTTTCATAACAATTCAGATGATGGTGCTATTTCACCACTGTTAGCATACAATTATTTCTAGCCTTTAGCCTCAAGGCTAAAACTGCAACAGAAGTCTTCTCCATTGAAGCATTTACATCCTGAGTAAAACATGTTTTAACATGTTGTAAGTATTTCTCCAACGGCTGCTTGTTTTATGCCATGAACTGTTTAAATAGCCTATACATTCATTTCAGCAAGATACAGCTAACTCTCCATAGGAATAAAACACAGACAGGAAACAGTTCTTACCTTAGGAAATTAGCCTCATGTAGCTGCTATGCAATATCCCATGCACAGATATGGACGAGGACTGCCAGAAAGAGATTCTGAATCTCAGTGCTGCTTTCCTTAAAATAAAATTAAAAAAAAGTTACTAAATGCTAACATTTTTGTTGCAGATCTCTCTGCAGTATAACAACAATGGTGAGTGGAGACATACCTGCGGAGGCACCCTCATCTCTGACCAGTGGGTGCTGACTGCTGCCCACTGCATCAGGTAATCAACAGGAGATACTATGACAGACAAATGGTGTCAAGAATATTCAATGAATGAATGAATTTTACCACTTAGTAGTATTGAACTCGGTAGTATTGCTGCAGGCAGTGATTAACAAACTCTTGTAGACAGGCATCAGGAGGAAGTAGGAATAAGGCAGGTTTAAGTCTTCCAGGATGAATTTAAGCTTAAAGTGCATATGACAAGTTTTCATGCTTTTAAAAAAGTATTTAGATGGATAAAATCTGGTGTGAGTAAGAATTATCATTCTATTTCTGTGAAGCAATTTTAATGAAGTTGGGGAGAAAAGTTAATTTTATTTAAATTTTTAAACTGCTGTCAGGAAGTGACATGCAGTTTGACTTACACATCTTCCATTGACATAACATGGTCGGGACCAATAAAAACGGATCTAAGCTTCTTCCTATTTTCTTTTGTTAAGTGTAAGTCATTTTTGTTTTTGTTGCGTGACGACGCAACAAAAACGTGACAAACGCAACAAAACGTGACAAACGCAGCAAAGGAGGAAAGAGTTTAAATCAGTTTTGTAGGCCTTAGCTTTCAAATGAGGCGTTACTCTGGCTTATAGGCTGTAAGCTCCAGTCGATTAACTTTAGATTTGGGTAAAGCAGAACTGGAGACAATGTGCTTGGTTAAGGGGGGGGTTAAGGGGTTAAGCTTGACAACAAATACATAGTCATATACATAAATGAATGCCCATATACCCTCTCATTCTAACTTCTTATGTCCTGTGAAACATTACAGCAATCGGGAGTACAGAGTGGCCATGGGAAGCACAACCTGAAGGAGACTGAAGACAGCGCCGTGTTCAAGAGCCCTGCCAGCATCATTGTGCACGAGAAGTGGAGCGCTCTGTTCATCCGGTAAAACAAGATTAGAAACTTACTTATGATGGATACTACTGGGTAACCAGAGTATCCAGAATTATTACTTAAACAAGAGTCTTGTTACATATACAGTACTTCAAGTGACTAAAAGTAACTCAGTACAACCAACTTCCATCCATCTCCTCGGCCTACAATGTGTGAACTTGCCACGTTACAGTGAATGTGTCCTCTGTGTCTCCACAGTAATGACATCGCCCTGATCAAGCTGGAGTCCCCTGTCACCTTCTCGGATACCATCATGGCCGCCTGCCTGCCCGAGGCCGGATTCATCCTGCCCCACGACGCACCCTGCTACGTCACCGGCTGGGGACGCATCTACAGTAAGCACGAGAACTTAAGTCATTCGTACAATATAGGACATACAACTCTTAGTATTGATACAATTCATATTTTATCACTTGAATAAATCATTATATAACTTATTCCTATTTTCTGTGCATTCGAAAATCCTCCTGAACTTCCCATTAGCCTTTTTTTTTTTTTTTTTTTTTTACAATTATACATAACGTGTGGACTTAAAACTTGGTGGATTTTATACTATACCAATGTTTTAATTGTCAATTATATCATATAGGCTGTTTTTCTCCAGCTCCATACTGACCTGTTTTGTGTCTGTCCCTCTCTCAGCCGGAGGTCCCATCGCTGACATCCTGCAGCAGGCTCTTCTCCCCGTGGTGGACCATGCAACTTGCTCCAAACCCGACTGGTGGGGCTTCCAGGTCAAAGAGACCATGGTCTGCGCCGGAGGAGACGGCATCGTGTCCGGTTGCAACGTGAGTCTCTAGGAACTAGTCTAACTCCATGGCTGCGCCGACAAGTGCATGCTGTCTTTGAGTCTTTGAGCAAGGCTGGTGGAGATTTTAGGGACTGTATGAGTGTACTGAAAATAATAAAAAACAGCTTTGAGTGTTTAGAAAAGCACTTGGCTAGATCAAAAGATATTGAATGTAGCAGTTCCATCTCTTAAAACATATGACTTTCCAAGTGCCACCAAGAATAACCCAAGACCAAATCTCGGATTTACAATTTCCTCACATTGGCGATATCTCTGAGCACTGAACACCTTGAACTTCTGGCCACTTCAGGTCAGTTACAGCTGCTGAAATGACTGGCACTGGTAAATAAGGGATTACTGTTGGTTTCACGTTTGTCTTTGACCGTTACATTGAGTCTTTTTCTGTCAACTAATTTCTTGCAGCCTGTTGGCAATTGGCAGCAAACGTTTGATGGTTCCTTTGGTCCCGTCCCACTATTATTTGAAATGTCAAGAGGGGTGCATCGATCTGACCAGCTTTTAACAATATGTTTCAGATCCCATAATAGCAGGGCTTCATATTTAGAAACTTTTTTTTTTTTTTTTTAATACTTTATTGTGTCATAAATTTATAGATTTCATTTCACAATTAGCATGTCAGAATTGACACAATATTTTTTTTTTTTTTTTTTTTTCCCTTCACCCAGTGTAAAAAAAAAAAAAAAAAAACCCTAAATAAATAAATAATAATACAAAGTAAATATATATACATGGATATACACAGATACACACATACACATACACATATACGCATATATACATATATATACATATATATACATACACTCATGCAAAGATATAACAATAATGCAAACAATATATATACATACTGTACGCACCTACACATATCATGTACATATGCATACATACATGAATACAAGTTAGATGTCCTTACTGATGGCAAAAAAAAAAAAAAAGGGAATAGGCCAGCCCCGATGTAATCAACTTTCGATTTTTACATTTTTCTTTTGCTTTTTATTCTCTCTGTCATTATTAATTCTACGAAACAACAATGATGTGAAGGTGACGGCAGTGCCACTGGAAACGACGGCGAGGCCACCAGCCTACACGCCGCACACCCACATACCCATACAGGCCGGCATGCACGGGAGCACACAGGCACACCCACAGCAGCACACACAAAAGAAAAAGAGGATATATGGATATATTTGTAATGAGCCCTTATGCTGTGTGTTGCATTAAAAAGCAAGTTTTGAGTGGGCAGCCGTCGAAAGGTATGTGAACCCCTCTCCCACAGCTGCCCAACACCTGCCTGCCCTACACAAGTGATTGACAGAGTTATGTCCTAAAATAGGTGTTGTGTTTAAAAGGACAGGAGTTAGTGGAAGTCCAGAGGTGCTACGCCCCTGACTATCCTTCCATTCCTGCCTACCCTATACTGAAGAGGATGTGTATATGTATTTATAATTAACCCTTTGCTGTATGGTGTATTAAAAAAAGCAAGGTTTATGTGGTCAGCTGTTGAGAGATGTGTAAGCTCCCTCAGCTACCCAGCACCTGCTTACCCTGCACTGAAAAACGTTGTTAAATGTACTGTAAGTATACGCGTGCGCTCCCATACACACACCCCCACACGCACACATAGGTATGCGCCACGCAACCACTGTCCCGCCATCGCCGCACCTCCACACCACCATTGTCCTTATCATAATGTCTCTCTGTGTATACTGTATTTGAAATGTAACCCTACCTTGTTTCATAACTTGCTTATGTAAAATTATACCCCTGTTTGTCTATGTACAAACATAAACGTACATATAAGATATTTTGATATCCTAATATTAATAGTTCTACAGGTCCAGTTTATTTTTGAATAAGTTCATTTCTTTCAGAGGAGAAACAGCCACAGAAAAAAACAAAGAACGTGTATTTCACATGTGTAAGGGAAAAGGGACTCCCCATCATGGGATTGTATTATTGTTATTATTATTATTATTGCTTTATTATGTGAATCTATTATGGTTAAAGAGAGACCATTTGTTTTGGAACTCAACTTCTTTATCATTTATTACATGAGTCAATCTTTCCATGCGTTGTATACTTTCTATAGTTTCAAGCCAATTCTTACAGTTTGGGAGTTTAGTTGATCTCCAATTCCTTGTAATCTGTTTTAATGCTGAGATTCTAAAGATCCAGAAGAGATATTGCACACTTTGTTGAAATCTTTTTAGTGGTATGCCTAATAATAGATGTTTTTCCTCATATGTAACTTTGTTACCTATCATTTGCTTGATGTTTGTTGTAACTTTGTTCCAGAAGTTTGCTATTTTTGGGCAAGTAAGGGATATGTGCAGGTAGTCAGCTTCTTTCTCCCCACACTTCCTCCAACAGGCGGCTGTATCTTTATCCTTTGAAAATTTTGATATCATATAGGGTGTTTTGAAGAACCTTAATTGGAATTTCCAAGCAAACTCTTGCCAGAATGGTGATCGTATATGGATGAAATTTGATTTGCTAATTTGGTACCAGTCATCTTCATCAATAATTACCTGTAACTCTTTTTCCCATTTGCCTTTGGTGCTACTGCACCTCTGGTTACCCTCCTGTAATACTTTGTAAATTCCACCTATTACTTTTTGTGATTTAACCTTTTTATCTACATTTATTATGTATTGAATGAGGGGATGAATTTCTTTTAACTTTACCTTATTTAAATAGCTCCTTATCTGGAGGTACTGGTAGAAATGTTGATTTGTTAGATTGTATTTTCTTGTTAAGTTTTCAAAACTATCGATTCCATCTGCTTCATATAGTTGGTAGTATCTTTTTATACCTTTCACCTCCCAGACTTTAAACCCTTCATCAATTTTATTAGGAGTAAATTGGGTGTCGTAAATGATTTCTTTGAGCAGAATTGTGTCTTCATTTCTAATCTTGTTTTTTCTACATATTGTCTTCCAGATCTCAAAGGTATTGTAAACCGTGTAACTGCTCTCTGCTGCTTTTTTCACTTTTCCTTTGGAAAAAATGAGGGTAGTAAGTTTTTTTACCAACTTTAATTCGATCTGTTTCCATTTAGGGTTCTTTTGCTCGTTAAACCAAACTAACATTGTTCTTACGTGTGTTGCGAAGAAGTAATTCTTCAGATTAGGTAGTGATAGACCTCCCTTCTCTTTGTTGTCCTGTAGAACTTTCATTTTAACTCTTGGTTTATTACCATCCCACAAAAAATTCCTCAACTGCGATTCCCATAATTTGAAACTCTTTTCTTTTATATGGATAGGTAGATTCTGGAAGAGGAATATATAGCGTGGTAAAATGTTCATTTTTATTATCCTTACTTTTTCAAAGAGAGTAAGAGGTACAATTTTCCACCTTGTTAAATCTTGTCTAATTGTATTCAGCAACTCTCCGTAATTATATTGATACAGGTTCTCTAGGTTATTGGGTATTTTAATTCCCAAATATCTAACCTTATCTCGTGTCCATTTTAACTTAAATTGTTTCTTAAAATCATTTTCTAGATTTTCCCCTATTTCCATTGCTTCAGTCTTGTTGTGGTTTAATTTGTAACCAGATATCTCACCATATTTATTTATTTCTTCTAGTAGTGCCGGTAAAGTTTGTTTTATATCAGTAATGTAAACTATGATGTCATCAGCATACAGAGCTAATTTGTGTTCATCTTCCTGTACCGAGACACCCTTAATCTTTAAATTATTTCTGATTTTTTCTGCTAGGGGCTCGATACAGATAGCAAAAATTTGTGCTGATAATGGATCGCCCTGTTTTGTGCCTCTTTTTAAATCAAAGGTCTCCGAAAGCATTCCGTTGACTTTAACTCTCGCCGTTGATCTTGCATACATAATCTTAATTACGTCGATAAAGGTTTTATGAAAACCAAACTTTCCTAGCACACTAAACAGGTAAGGCCAAGCCACGCGATCGAATGCTTTTTCTGCGTCTAGCGTCAATAGTAATGTTTGCTGCTTTGTTTTCACTGCATAGTCGATTACGTTAATTGTCCTTCGCACATTATCACTTAGCAAACGATCTTTGACATACCCAGTTTGATCTTGATTTATAATTTCAGGTAAGATATCTGTTAATCTATTGGATAAAATTGATGTAAAAATTTTTTGGTCTACATTTATTAGGGAAATGGGACGATAAGAAGCACATTTTGAGGGATCTTTTCCCTCTTTAGCAATAACTGTAATAATAGTTGAATTCCATGTGTCAGGCCATTTTCCTATTTTCAAGATTTCATTATAGGCTGTACATAAGATTGGGGACAGTAAATCTTTAAATTCTGTATAAAATTCATATGTGAATCCATCGTTTCCTGGAGCTGTTCCTTTTTTTGATTTTTGAATTATTTTCAATATTTCTCCCTCTGTTATTGGTTTCACTAAAGTATTGTTTTGTTCATCATTCACTTGCGGGAGCTGTAGTGTCTCCAGATAATTTTCAATATTACTTATATCAGGTTCGTCAGTCTCTGGGGAATACAGTTGTTGATAATACTGTTCAAAACATGACAATATTTCGACCTTTGTTCGCTTATACCTTCCTCCATCTTCTATTACTGTTACTGCTCTATTTTCCTTTTGCTTTTTTATTTTTGCAGCTAACATTTTTTGAGCTTTGGGGCTGTTGTCATAATATATTTGTTTACTAATTAATATTTCTTTTTCAATTTCATATTGTTCTATAATTTCTAAAGATTTTTCATTTCTTTTAATTGTAGTTCTACTTCTTTATTATGTGTGATCTGATGGTTTTGCTGCAGGTATTTTATTTTGCTTCTAATATATTTTTTTCTCTTTGCCTTTGTTTCTTTTTCCACGAGGAGTATGTGATTATTTCTCCTCTTAGAGTAGCTTTTGCAGCTTCCCATAATGTAATTGAAGTAACCTCCCCGTTGTCATTGAGTTCTAAGTAGTTTTTAAGGTCAGTCCTAATTTTCTCATTGAAATTTTTGTCCCTCAAAAGAGAGTTATTCAATTTCCACAGGGTATTTCCCCTATCTAACCTTAGGTTTATCTCTAGGCTCACTAAGGCATGATCTGAAATAGTTATGGAGTGAATTTTACAATTCATTACTTTAGAGATTTCATTTTTGAACATGAAAAAGTAATCTAAACGGGAATAAACTTTGTGGGGTTCTGAATAAAAAGTATATTCTTTGTCATTTGGGTGTAAGTTACGCCAAACATCAATTAAGCCTAATTCATGTTCTGCTTTCTTCATTAATTTTGCCGCTGGTTGTGACTTATGTGTAATTTTACTTTGCGTATCCATTTTGGAATCCATTACCAAATTAAAATCTCCACCCATTATTGCTGTGCCCCTTGCTTCTGTAATAAAGATTTCCAGTATTTTACCTAGAAAGTCTTTATGCTCTCCTGGGGGATGATACACACTCATAAGAGTTATATATTGTCCTTGTATTTCACCTTTCACAAGTACAAATCTCCCGTCTCCGTCTACGACACATTTCTCTTTATTAAACATACAACTTTTTTTTATTAAAATTGCTACCCCTCTCCTGGCTGAATTGTAGGAGGAGGCAAATACTTGTGCTGAAGCTAACTTTTCAAGTTTCTTATGTTCTAACTGGGTCAAATGTGTTTCCTGGAGAAAGCATATTTCCCCTCCCTCCTTTCTAATATTTTGCAATATGCGTTTCCTTTTGATGGGGTTATTCAGTCCTTTTGTGTTCAGTGTAATGACTTTTAATTTATTCATCTTTACTTAATTTAGTGGTTAATAAGTTGTTGTCAAGGCAGACAAAAAAGACTAAACAGAAGAAGACAAAACACCTCGTATTTGTGCTATTAGAAAAAAAAAAACCCAAAACAAAAAAGATTCTATTAATAATCCTCTAAGTTTTCCCAACTTCCAAAGGTTGTAACCTCTAGTGGCATTGGCCCACTATGAGAGGCCCACTCCTCCAACTAGTGGAAGCACAGTGGAGGAATGTCGTAACCATAAGAGGTCATATTTAGAAACTTAAGTGTCTTTCTCCGCTCCACAGGGAGACTCCGGCGGTCCTCTGAACTGCCAGAACGCAGATGGCGCATGGGAGGTCCACGGCATCGTCAGCTTCGGCTCCGGCCTCAGCTGCAACTACAAGAAGAAGCCCACTGTGTTCACCAGAGTCAGCTCCTACATGGACTGGATCAGCGCTGTAAGCCACGAAAGGAAACACTAAAGTTTATTAACAGTGTGGAAGACAGTAGTCAGAAATAGACCTAGCTAACACTAGCTAACTACTTTCTCTTTCTTCTCTCCCACAGAAAATGACTGCCAATTAAGGAGAATGGACTTTTGGAGGGTCAATTTTAGGTCACCGTAACAACAAAAACAATAAAGTATTACATTTAAAAGTATTCATTTGAAGTCTTGTGTCATTGTTAAACAGCCCAAACATTCACTGCCCGACTGTGGCATTAGATTCACTCACCATCACTTTCCCAGATGTCCGTCTAACTCAGTGTGGAGTGGACATCATTAACAGTGTGCAATAAACAGTCCAATAGCGGCTGGAATGAAAAATCAAAAATCATGTGTGACAATACTTTGTGATCTTTTGCGGCACGATACAACACCGATTTTATGCCGATATCGATACATTGATGACGTCATGCATATTAATGAACAGCATCATGCATATTAATGAGGCTGCAGTGCTCCACAATGATGGTCAACAATACAATCAGGACAGAAGAAGGCAGCACCAAACACTGTCATACAAATATATTACTTTTAATGATGAATATAGATAATGTGGTAACACTTTATAATAACTACAGCTAATTTAGCCTTAATAAATGACCTTAATTAATGAGCCTTAATTAATGAACAATTCATCAGTTACACTTAACTACTTAACTACTACAGTTAATGCCTAACTCATAATGAATAGTTCTTCACATACTTCACTTATTTGTTAAGTAGTTATTACGTGTTAGTCACACTTAACTAATGCATTGTTCATGTTCAATTTGGTGTTAACTCATCATTTATTAAGGCTAATTAAGGTTTAGTTATCATAAAGTGTTACCGATAAGGGTATTATAATAATAAAATAAGATTGACTAACTTATTGGTAAATGTCTTCCTTTTGGAAACAGGACTTTAGTTTATTGTTTATTTATATGGAAATGAAGTGAAAAGAGGAACAAGACACATGATCAAAATAAATGTTAATCATAAAGAATTGTAGCACGCAGTTGTTGTGTTAAAATGTTAAAAAACGCATGTATCTTAAAAAAAAAAGTTACATATAGGTTATCATTATCGTGAGCCATGTATCGTGTATTGTATCGGATCGTGAGGTGCCCCTCTTTAATATTCACCATTTCCTGAGATTATTTCCAATGACACTGCGCCAGTGCGCCTGATCCCTTACAATGATATTTTTAAATTTCCTTTTAAATTTGTACATCTGTCGAGTGTGTTTGAAAGAAAGAAACATCGCTGTGACGTGCAATATCCGAATTACCCAAAGGGAAGCTCTTAAGTTGCATTTTTCTGGCTTTCCCTTAAACGCTGGTGGTCACCTTTTGTGAACTTAAAAAAACTTGATGCGAGCGAGCAAAAGTAATGGGAATTTTCTCTGCCGATCCATGTGTTGTTTTTAGTAGTTGTCCAGCGGGCACCTTTCCCAGGACAGACAGTATCAGTAGCAGCAGTATCTGTATAAAACAGGCTACTCTACTGCAAACACTACACAGTCCACAGTCATGAGGAGCCTGATCTTTCTCACTTTATAGTCGCCAGCGGTAAGATGAAAGAAATATTTACTCTTACGATAAGGTTAGAGAAAGTTGGATGCTAATCAGTTATTTTGTAGCGGTGACAAATAGTTGAACAATAAGGTGCTAGTGTCTGTTGGTGTGTAGTTTAATGTCGTAATGCTATTAAGACAATGTTTATTACATTTCATTGGCCAACTGTAGTTTATCAATGCTAACATGGGGATGGTGAACTCGCTTCTCTAATTAGTTTAAATTGCATGCCATAATTGCATTTAATACGTATATGAATGATGTTTTTTTTTTTTTTTTTTTTGAGTTTTTATTTTGAGCTAAGGCACAAAATCCAAGAAAAAAACAGAAAAATATATATACACAATAAAAGAAAAAAGAAAAAAAGAAAAAATAATAATATACATTCTAACTCGAAAAGGAGTGGGAAGAAGACAAGCTTATTGACTCCCACCCCTGTTCATAAACTTAAATAACAATAACTAACAACACTGCATATTTCTTACCATCTTACAAGACAACTATCAACCGAGTTGGTTACATTTCAACAGATGCCATACTGCATTATACCAGGTCAACACTCACAGTATGTCACACGCTACAACCATTGTATTATTTCTGTTTCCCATACCGAATTCATTACCGTGTTGGCATTATCGTTATTCATCATCACCATTACAACCCATATAACATTACTCTGTATCAAAATGTTTGATACATAACATACTCCACATTTATTCATGAAAGGTACATTAATCGCAGACCGATTGATGCTCATAATAACAAGAATGATCTTAATGATGTGTGTTACAAGGGATTCGTTTTTTTTTGTTTGTTTGTTTTTTCTCTGTGACTGGACCTGCTGCCAGAGGGGAGCAGCCCCCGAGCAACCGGACCATCCTTTGTTGAGTGTCCTATACTATGCATTAAAAGAGACAAATGTTTAGGAGTCTGCTGCCAGAAGAGGGTTTCCTCGAGCTGCCGACCCCCACCTGTCTGCCCTGTACTACGGGTTATGTTGAATGCGGAGTACATAGATTTGTGCATGATTTACTTCTAAGAATTTAATTCCTTTATATTACCATCAGCATCAATAGCAGTACCGCTGTCTGAATCGATTAAGTTTGATTCTAAGAATAATCTATAGATTATTAGGTAATAATCCTAGACTGTTACATTTAAAGTTTAAAGTTAAAATAGTGATGATAACAACACAACAGCAACAACAATAACAATGGCAATAACAACTGCAATAGTATATTAGTAACAACCACAATATACTTCATTATTAGTTAGATCTGACCTTTAAAGTATACAGCACTTTGTGACACCCATTAGTAAATCAAGTACCCATTTCCTCCTTCTGGTACTTTGACCATACCATTTTTTATATCTTGATTTGAAATGATGAATATTAGGACATTGTTTAAATTCTGCCCCCAATTTGTTCCAGAGTTTAACTCCACATACAGACACACACATACTTTTCCTAGTGGAAGACACTGCTTGAACCTTAAAGTTGTCACACCCCCTCAGGTTATATCCCCCTTCTGTGCGTGCAAAAATCCTTTGTATCCTTGCAGGTAGCGCATTTTTGTTGGCTTTAAACAGCAGTTTAAATTGCTATTGCTAATTTAATGGAGATCCCCAGGAAACAACTTTCATTGAAGCTAATGGAAATCATTATTTGGTTTAGTGTGGGAACTGAAGTGGTTTTGGAGAATATTCTTGCCTGTTTCAAATCTCGTATGTTTTTTTTGTTTTGCTTTTTAGATAAGAAATACATAGAGTGTAGAAGTGCTGTGGACTAAGTGACTTCCCCCATAGCTTTCAGTGCTTGCTAACTGAAGCTCGTTCATGCTAGCAATTTGACTGGGATTTTGGAGCCGACTCTTAAAAAATAGCAAAGGGAAAGAGATTGGACAATGTTGCACATGTTACGGCAAACACGCGGAGGTCAGAATGGTAAACCTGTGTTTCAATTATGACTTCAAGAGGGGCAAAAAAAAGTTTCACTAGAAAGTCAATTTCAGCAATGAACTTCCGGAGCCTGACCCCATTTCCTATTAGGCTTCAGCAGCTAATAAGGATGCTACGTCCATGTTTTTCCACAATCTATGATGAAATAGAATTACATTTTTCGAAGTGTCTATTTTGCCGTCACATATGTTTGATATGGACAATATCTAACTGGTTAAGGTTAGGGCCAGGAATTGGAAAACGCTTAAGTTTAGAAAGAAGGATAACAATTTAAGGCTAGGTTTGGTTAGGGTTAGGTTTATTTAGCGATATATAATGACATGGCAGTTTTAATTCAATTTTGTCTATGATTTATTATATCTCTCAAACCAATACTAAGTGCATGAAATGAACAAAAAACAGCAGACGGCAAAATAGCAGAGAGACTTTGTAGCCGTCGGATGATTCAGTATACACTGCCTTACATTTTCCCACTTTCTACACTGCAGCCTGGGGTTGTGGCCTGCCCACTTACCCTCCAGTGCTGAGCAGAGTGGTGGGAGGAGACGACGTGCGACCCCACAGCTGGCCCTGGCAGGTAACACCCATACTGTACACAACATACTGCAGAGTGGACGCTTGCTTGGGAAATACATATTCTAATTCTTCCAAAGCCAACCAGTGTAGCTGATCTGTTGTCTCATCTCGATCAAAAGAGGGTACAGTCTGATTGTTGTTTGTTCGACTCTGACCGCCCAGATCTCCCTTGAGTCGGGTAGATATGGACACTGGAGCCATGCCTGTGGCGGGACCCTCATCTCCTCCGAATGGGTCATCACTGCTGCCCACTGCATCCTGTACGTACAGATGAGCCACTATAGCCAAAGTAACACAAGCTAAAGCTAAGGGTTCTAGATGCTTATAATTACTGTGGGGTTGTTATTGGTTGGCTTGTGGGGTGAAGACAATGTAGTTCGGCAGCTTTTCACTTTCGTTAGGATTTTTCTCTCTCTGATCTTCCACGTCCTGCACAGGGATAAATACAGTTACCGGGTGAAGCTGGGGAAGCACAATCTGGAGAACAATGAGGAAGAGGGTGCTCTGACCATCAGCCCGGCCAAGATCATCAAGCACTACGATTACAACAGCATGCTCAGCCGGTAAACAGATCCAACAACAGTCGATATATTACAAAATCAGTCACCAACGACAGTGAAAATAGATATTTGATTTAAATGTGTTCACTTCATATTTGGGGATATGAAAGAATACCCAATATCCAAATACCCAACATTTATCATTATATACTTGCCTTTATGAATTAACATAAGTAAATATTTAAATAAATAAATACCTCAACAAAGCTTCAAAACATGAAATCTCCCAGACTTTCACAATTGTAATAATTCATCTTTGTCAGAAACGACATCGCCATGCTGAAGCTGGACACCCCCGTCACTTTCACTGACACCATCAAACCTGCTTGTCTGCCAGAGGAGGGCGCTGTTCTGCCTAACGGAGCTCCCTGCTACATCAGCGGCTGGGGTCGCCTCAGCAGTGAGTATAGACCAGCCGGATCACAGTAGTGTCTTCATACGCAGCGTTGTAGCTGGCACATATCACCATCGATGAAATTATACTCATTCTAGTCCACAGAATGCTATAGTCAGTCTGTCCCAGGTCGACTGTGGCTGAGTGTGGAGCAACTGATTGGGGAATGCACATCATGCACCTCCTCAGTAAAAATGTATCTCTAACAAGACAATGCAATTAGTAATAATATGTTGGCTTTATTGTGTGGTTTTCGGACACTCAAAGGTGCTCATTACGTACTTATTCATTTATTTATTACGTATTTACTCATTAGTTATTCTTGGTGGTGGTAAACTACAATTGTTGCCACAGCTGCCCTGGGGTATATACTAACTAGATGAAAGCAAGGCTGCTTTCAGTGTCTGACACTGCTGCATGAATGAGAGTGTGAATGGATGAGTGGGTTGAATGCGCTATAAATGACTATTTACCACTTGAAGTGTGTGTGGGAGGTGGAATTAGAACTGGCAACCTTTCCCGTTATAATATAACTAGCTGTGACCCGGCTTACGGCCGCTAGTCTCCACTTTTGATGTTCTGAGATTATGAGTTAAACTCATAATCCCCCCCCCCCCCAATTCCTAAAACTATATATATACTATAAAACAATTAATGCTAAAAATAATTTCAAACAAACTGCAATTGGAGTGTTTTATGCACCCGCACTCCTTTCTCAGTCATATTTGATGATTTATACTCATGAGTTGACCCTTTGACTAGACAAAGCTTTGAGCCTCTGCAATCCCAGGCGCCCGCAGTTTTGGAACCACTGTAGTACTATATAGTCAAGTGCCTATACTGTATATATATATATATATATATATATATATATATATATATATATATATATATATACTGTATACTGTAGCTTAAATGTTCATCATTAGACAGTATACTCTTAGAATAAAATTGGCAATGCTTTCAAAGCTGCTTTATAATAAGCAACTTTGGGCTCACAATACAAAGCAAAACAGAAAACAAATTGTA
This sequence comes from Neogobius melanostomus, assembly GCA_007210695.1. Classification (NCBI taxonomy): domain Eukaryota; kingdom Metazoa; phylum Chordata; class Actinopteri; order Gobiiformes; family Gobiidae; genus Neogobius; species Neogobius melanostomus. Next base: position 363,169 of record VHKM01000891.1, read on the forward strand.
GGGGGGCAAAAGCAGCGCAGTGCAGGCCATGCGCTCATTAAGTGGTAGTTTTATTTTTGCTTTTCTTACACGGACGCTAAAGCAGTCGGAGCAGTGCGTTTGATTTGAGGCTTGTGTTTGGGCTGTTCTTGGACAACTGTCTGCTTGTACTTTTTGTCGGAGACAAAGCTTTTGAGAGGGAGTATGACCAGGATTGGATCTTACGCCCCTATAATTAACAGCACAGCCATGGTCATCTGCAGGAGAAACCTAAACAAAGACACGCAGATATCATTTGTTTTAAGAGGATGTAACAGTACAGGTGTGGAGCGTCTACAGCCTTCAGTTTAGCGGTAAGTGATGATGACACACATCGCCCCGTTAGGTTGCGCACACACACGCATGGCAGTCAGATCTCATTCACTCGTGTTGTTGTGACGCCAGGGTTTCCTCCAACGGCCGTACCGCAATGCATTGTGGTCCATATTGACCCGTGGCCAATGCCCGCGGCCGGCGGGACGGTCACATGGGGGCCGCCCGCAGAGTTCTGGGAAATAAAAATGTCGGCGCCCTATAGAGCTTAAGCCCCGCCCACCCCGCGATTCTGGTTTATATTATAGATGAGAACCAGGGCTACAAATGGGACTAAATGGGACTAAACCATGACTAAAGTAGTTATAAAGAAGGCTGCATTATAGAAAAGTTAGACAGCTGTCAGTATTGCTATTTCAAATATGTGTGTTTTATGCCTGTCAAGCTGTCAAGCTGACAGTTCACATTTCAAACATACTGTCAAACATTTGAGAGAAAACTTAAAAATGAACTGCTTAACAAAACTACATCAGAACGGGTTTGTAGAGGTCTATACAGGTTTTAAACATAAGACCCCACGGACACTGGAAATAGTGATTAATTAGCCCATGCATCACAGTTTGAGAAACACCAATCTCACAGCTCTTCCTTCCTCTCCCTCTCTCCCTGATAGCGGAGGGTCCTGGGGCCATCATCCTGCAGCAGGCCCTCCTCCCGGTGGTCTCCTATGAGATCTGCTCTCAGAGCGACTGGTGGAGCTTCCTCCTCACCAGGGACATGGTTGTGCCGGAGGAGACGGCATCAAGTCCGGCTGCATGGTGAGTTGGGGAGATTAGGGCTACGCGATTTTGAGAAAAACAAAGCAAAGTGCACTTTTTTAAAGTGGACATATCACACAAAATCGACTTTCTTGGGGTTTGAACCATGTTTTAATGTTGTTCCCTTGTCAAAGGGATTAAAGCCCATAATCCATGTGCGGAAATTTTTCCAGCTCTTTCGCTTGCATTTCATTGTTGCCATTTAATTCTTACAGAGACATATTTTCAAATTATAAAAAGTAAAATATCAAAGCTGAGGCCCCCAAAATAAGTTTTTTTAAAGTCTATTTTTTAGACTCCTTATGCATGACATGCGGCAGTGGCAGAGAGAGTCATTTGTTTGGTTGGTGGTTGTTAAAGTACAGCGTGTATCTTGGGAAGGAACACAGTGCTTTCTTCAGCTTTTGCAATCCCGCATGAAAAAAAAGGAAGCAAGCTTAAACATTCTGAAGCTGGCTCTAAAGATTGACATGGCAGTTTGAATTGCTTTATATTTTATTGTATACATGGAAAATGCTGAAGTGACCTCAGACTCACCACAAGGTGTCATTACATGATCACTTACAAGGTCCCCATTTTCAACACCTGAATTGGAAGTAATGTACATTATTCACATTTTTCATGCAATGCAGGAAATGCATTAAAAAAAATGCATACAAAATTAAGTTTTTAGTGCCTTAATGCTGATTTCAGACACAGCCAGGTATGATAGTATTTGAAGTATTACTCATTACTTTATGAAACAGACTACAATGCTACTTGAGTAACACCTCTTCATTCAGCATATTTTTATATTCAATTCACAATCTGCCGAGGAAAATGGCTTTAAACTTAAAGACCTCTTGAAAAGCTTAATTTTGAAGCTACTATCACCAACTACAAGTAAATGTTTTTTGTTATTTTTTACCGATATAAAAGGGAATTTATAAACAACGGCATGCAAAAAAAAAAAAAAAAGCAAGAAAACTAAAAACATCATACTCGATAAGAGCCACACACTCCACTTGAACAATATCTGAATATCGTTTTTGAGACTCACCTTCACTTTAACTTCCAGGGAGACTCCGGTGGTCCGCTGAACTGCCAGAACCCTGATGGCTCCTGGGCCGTCCATGGCGTGGTCAGCTTCGGCTCGGGTCAAGGCTGCAACGTAGTCCAAAAACCCACCGTCTTCTCCAAAGTCAGCTCCTACATCGACTGGATCAATTCCGTGAGTCGCTTTATCATCTTTGCAACAATATCGAAGACTGACCAAAAAAAGATAAGCTCTACGTAACATATTACTTGATAGTGGAGGCACACTTTGAACAAATGGCAAAACAACAAAATTAGATATTGTAAAGTATACTTAATTTGTTAAAGTATTCATCATAACTATCCTGCAGACATTAATAGTAGTAATAAGGGGGTCCCCGTCACGCTGACAGCAGCGTGTGACTTTGGCAGGCTCAGCATTTAGAGTCAAATGTAAGTTTTGTTGTATGTTAAGGTATTTCAATCTGTCTGTAAATAAAACACAGCTTTAAAAAGTTTCCTTTTTATTTCTACTATGCAAAAGCTAATGTTTTTTAACAGCTAAGTTGCAATGTTTTATTTCTATTAGTCTTAACTTCAATTATACTGTTTTATTTTGCTATTTCAAAGTATGCTGCACTTCAGTGGTTTTTTGTAAGTTTTGTAAGCATCTGCTTCAGTAGTGTTTCTTTCACGTGGAGAATGGGGCACTATGGCTTTTACAATAATAAAAACATTTTTGTTTTATTATTTTATTATTAGTGAAATGTGTGTGGGCGTGAATTTGGGATTCTGTAAACAAAACATAAAAATAAAACATTTTGTTTACCATTTATCCATAGGAGTTACAGATACAGCAGTATTTTGTGTCTGACTTGGTTGTCTTTGAGTTGGTGCAGTAGTAGCGCAGACGTGTCTAGACAAGGTTAACACCTGACATTAACATACAGTATGTGCCTGATCCTCACCCCTCGCCAACTGCCCGGCGATAAGGAGTTTGCTCAAGTTTCTACCTGATTCTGAAAAGGAATAAATATTGTAAGGGTTGTAGCAAGTCTGAACAAGCTCCTGACTCATGCTTTGATTAAACGCTACAGAACAAGAAGACCATGTCAGTGAGATTAGCTGATAGACAACGGTCGACACCATAATCATTCTGAACATGTGGTACAGTACAGATAATGTACAAACACATACACACAAACAACTGATTCACTGGTAGGCAGTCACCCTCTCTGCGTAGAGAAGTGCAAGACTAGGATAAAAGGCAACTGTCAACGGAGGCCTGGACTTCACTTCTTCTCTTTCTCTGAAGTCACCAGCTGGTTATACTGCTTTGTAACTAGGAACAACGGCAATAAAAGCCTTTTCTTTTAGACAACTTCTATCTCCAGTGTATGCTTTGGCCATATCCAAATAACTGTTCTCACGTGATATAAAAAAACCAAGTCCTTACAAGAAAGCAAAGCTTTTGAGTGTTGAAGACTGTGTTCAGAGTGTGGCACAATATTTAAAAGGCATTGCTGACAAGCATGATATCAAGCATGTGGACAGTGTATCGAACGTGTCTCGTAAAAGTTCAAAATCAAGGAACTCAATAAGGTCATCAATTTTGAGGGTCCATGCAGAAGCCAAAAAGCAACTTACAGGCAAAAGAGACAGTATTAAAGGAAAAAACATAAAATGGCTTTCAAAGTAAAGCCCAAAAAGAGGAGGAAATAAGGAAGATTGAGGCGGTGGAGCTTAAGGCTCAAATCAAAGCTGCAGATTCTGAGTTTGCTAACCTGGAGGCCATACAGTGATGGTTTGAACTCATACTATGTATCATCAAGAGCAAAGCAACAAACTACCACTCCAATTACCAAACCAAAAATCATGCAAATTGCAACAACTCTTGACAAAACAAAAGCACACAAACCAAAGACATCACTCCTAACATCCAACCTGCAATCAATCCATCAAGTATACCTTCACCAGCAAGGTTTGACAGATCAAAGTTTACGGGACATTTTCTGCAAAAGCAAAATTAAACATCGAACAACAAAACCCAACTCAACTACCACACCTAAATGAGCTCAATATGATGAACATAATCTCAAAGCTGCCATACAAAATGTAAGAACTGTTCAGATATGTTGCATGACATCCAAGAAGAACAATATCGCAAGACAAATTTCACTGACATTGTAATTTTGTTAAACATCAACTGAAAATCATCTCTGATCCCATATTTAGTGACATTCAAACTACAGTTTAAAATGGAAACTGTTAAACCAAAACCAATACATGAACTGAACTTTGCTGCTAATATCAGATCTGTAAAAGTTAATAATTCTAACTGTCCATGTTTGCTCACAATCTCTGTCTTTAAGTTATTGTCCTGAGTTTACAAACCTGCAACATAAGATTCATTTTGTTAAGGAAAAGAGACTTTGCTTTAAATGTTTTGAGTATGGACATTTTAACAACATCAAGTTTCTGCACATAATAACTTCTGCAAAACTCAACTTGAAAGGACAGAAAACAATTTGCAAATGTAACATGACGAGTGGTATAAGCATTTTTATATAAAATAAAAGCCTGACAACGCCATCCAGTAAAATAAAAAATAAAAAAGTGCATTAAGGCACACAGGTTCGACCCTTAAGGACAGAGGCAGCATGTTCCTTGTACATTCACTTAAGTTTATTTCTATGTTTGTTCTTTCTTTGGGATTCCATACTTTCTTTACACAGGTTATCACAGTTTGTTTTATTCAGTTGTACACTTAAGCTCTCAGTTGGTTCACAGATGTTGCTCACATTTGTTTTACAGTTTGTACAAAACAAAGTAGAGAAAAAGAAAGACAGCAGCGACAGGTCACCTAAATGTAAATAAAAAGGTAGTTAAGAAAGTACCAGAAAGGCTAGCCACGAGGCAAGGCAAGCTGACCGTTGCACGCCCACATCTAGCCCTACTCGGCCGGCGCTGTGCTTCGATAGCCCCCAGCAGACCCCGGGCCAGACACGCTTGAGAGCAATGGACGCCATAGAGTGGTGCGCGTTAAGCTCTCAACCACCCGCAATGCTAAAATTAAACTTGCGTTAGCAGCTACACCAATATTTAAGAATGAAGAACGAATTAACCATAGCTACCTGGATCCGTGGAACAGCACGCACAACCCTGGGCCCAGCCCAACCAGGCCGGAGGACGCCAGTGAGGAGACAGACAGCGTGTGAACCAGGGTGGCTTTTATACAATGGCCGCTAGCTGCTCTGCTTTATGACCGCAACACTGGAGGCCGCCATTGCTGTAGTACCTCCATTTGGCCACTAGGCCCCCATTGAAAAGCATTGGACTTTAGACACGTTAAAAACAACTTTAACGCCTGGTTTCAACTTTTTTAACACTTTCTATGGCTACATATTCCTCCTGAGATAACGCTGGATTAGTCACAAAAAAGAAACCAGGCTGGTTTTCGAAAGACTTTTTTTAAAAATCTCCTACTTAACGGAGGTTGGACTGTTAGCATTGGAGCTGCGCGAGCTACACGTCACGCAATGGCCGAGTCTACAGTGAAGATCCCGCCCTTATGCCCTTATTAGGAACATGCTTCGTCAGAACTGGGGAGGAGGAGTCTGTAAATCTGCCATGAATTCCCCTCGAACGTGGTCATTATGGTAAACGGGGAGGAGTGAGGAGGAGTTGTCTTTTCTTTTTAACGGTCTATGCTTTTATACTAATATACTAATTTTATTCTAAACGCTAGCGCCCTCTGCTGTCCGTTTTGATATTTCAAATACATAAGTTTTATAATAAAATATATAAAACTGATAATGCCACACAAACAATGTCACCTCAACAAACACAATCTACTTAGCTGACAAATGATCAGTTTCCAGTAGTGACGGCAATGAGTTCTATTCCGGCAGGGTATACTCAAAAAGACAATACCAGTGACAAAAGAGAATGTGGTTACCAAAGAGGTCATAAAGAAATGGTCCTGCTTAAATCATGTGGATCTTCCAGAAATTGAGTCATATATTGAATTGCTAATCGGTTTGAATGGACCAAACAGTCAAAATGATGGACCTTTGCTGTTAAAACGTCATTAGGATGGATTGTGAATGGGACTTGTACACGACGTAAACATGTAAACTCCGGTCAAAATGTGTTAGAAAGGGGAACAGTCAAGAAAGTCAAGATGCTCACAGGGAGCAAAACTAAATGATGCTTCCTTATAGGAAAAGGTGAAGCTAAAAGAAATGAAATGGAATTTTTTTTGTTAATGTTGGCCCTGAGTTGGCTGCTGATATTCCAGACAATGGAGTTGTAAAATCAGCTATTGACCGGAATCCTTTGTCATTCTTCCTCTCACCTACAAATGAGCAGGAAGTGACAAACACTGTGCGGATGTGTAAAAGTAAGTTCTCCACTGACTGTCATGATATCAAGATGACATTGGTTAAAAAGTTATACCGAATATTGTAAAACCCTTAACTTATATCTGTAACTTGTCATTCCAGACTGGCTGCTTTCCAAGTAAAATGAAAATCGCTAAAGTAATTCCGCTCTTCAAAAATGAAAACAAACACGCTTTTACAAACTACAGACCAATCTCTCGTTTGCCTCAGTTCTGAAAAATTTTAGAAGCTTTTCAATTCTCGACTTGAAAAGTTTCTTGAAAAACATCGTATAATTAATGAAGGTCAGTATGGTTTTAGGTCCAAAAGAACTACCTCAATGGCAATAACTGAAGCTATTGAAGAAAGTACTAATGCACTGGAGCAAAAAAAGTATGCAGTATCTTTATTGATCTAAAAAAAAAAAAAAAAAAAAAAAATATATATATATATATATATATATATATATAGTATATACAGTATGGTCCTTATTTCCTCTTCTTTATGGGCTTTACTTTGAAAGCCATTTTATGTTTTTCCTTTAACACAGTCTCTTTTGCCTGTAAGCTGCTCTTTTGGCTTCTGCATGGACTCTCAAAATTGATGACCTTATTGAGTTAGTTGATTTTGAACTTTTACGAGACACGTTCGATACACTGTCCACATGCTTGATATCATGCTTGTCAGCAATGCCTTTTAAATATTGTGCCACACTCTGAACACAGTCTTCAACACTCAAAAGCTTTGCTTTGATCCATATTTTATTCCTTTCTTTTTCAGAATCAGGTAGAAACTTGAGCAAACTCCGTATGTGCAGTTGGTGAGGGGTGAGGATCAGGCACATACTGTATGTTAATGTCAGGTGTCAACCTTGTCTAGACACCTAGGTGGTCAGTACTCTTCAGCTGGGACGCATATTGAAATGTTTTACTTCCAACACGTGGGCAGTTTGGCTGCATGCTAATGCTAATCTCACTCTTTACATCATTTGATGTTTTTTAGACGTGTTAAGTCTCCTCTACACTACTACTGCACCAACTCAAAGACAACCAAGTCAGATACAAAATACTGCTGTATCTGTAACTCCTATGGAAAAAGGTAAACAAAATGTTTTATTTTTATGTTGTTTTGTTTACAGAATCCCGTATACACCCCCACACACATTTCACTAATAATAAAATAATAAAAACAATAAAAACAAACATTTTGTTATTATTATTGTATTGGTGTGTTTCTCCCTGTGAAAGAAACACTACTGAAGCAAATGCTTACAAAACTTACAAAAAAACAACTAAAGTGCAGCATACTTTGAAATAGCAAAAATAAAACAGTATCATTGAAGTTAAGAGAAATAAAACATTGCAACTAAGCTGTTAAAAACATTAGCTTTTGCATAGTAGAAATAAAAAGGAAACTTTTTAAAGCAGGGTTTTATTTACAGACAGTTTGAAAACCTTAACATACAACAAAACTTACATTTGGCTCTAAATGCTGAGCCTGCCAAAGTTACATGCTGCTGTCAGCGTGACGGCACGTGTTGCTACAGCCTGCCCACATCATGATGTCCGAGAGATGCCTCCAGACATACCCCTACAGAGGTGCGAGGGAGGTGCCAGTGTGTCTAGGTTGCTGCGTGGGATGGGAGGTGTGAACTAATTTGAATATGCTAATTGGTTGATTAGGTTAATTATGCTAATTTTAAAAAGGACCCCCTTATTACTACTATTAATATTTGCATTGTACCCCTTGAAGTAAACCATTTACCTGATGATAGTAAACAGGAAGTGTCTCTTTTGTTGTTGCAGGTTATGACCAGGCACTGAGGAAACACTGTCGGCCTGTGAGCAATAAAACAATTCCCCCCCCCGCCCTCGTGATCAGTGTCTGAGTTTTTTTGTACCAGGGCTGATTAGCAAGCTGTAAAAATAGACAAAGAAATGTTAAGCAGAGGTCAAGAGATTTTTATAGACTTGATTGGTGTGGTATGCGCTGTCCAGAGTCTCAGCCCCCAATGGGACCTTCTGCACATGGTTCTTGATGCCGGAATCTGGAGTCCCCCGGAGGATATCACAGACACAGGGGGAACGTGCAATTCCACACCAAACCTGTCATAGTCGATCATTTACAGGTAGTTAGCTTTACTGTCTAATCTACTGTTACTGTGACATCTCAAGGAATTCCGATGGCAATACCCTCAAACCTTTAGAACAGGGGTGCCCAAACTTTTTGTGTCCAAGGGCCAACATGAAAATGTGCCTGTGGACCACGGGCCAAACACGGCAATGTGAAGCGTGAAACACATAACTGCAAACAATAATAGTTACTTTATTTTATTTTTTGGTATACATTTGCATTTCATTCTATATGCAAATATCATGATGCATTAAAACAAATGTTAACTATGGCAAAAGCCCAGTTTTTGTAGAACAAAATCAACTATTGTAGCAACATAATGCAAAATATAAAACAACAACACCTGTATGCAGTATTACCTCATTCATTTGTTAACTCAAAGAAAATGCCACATTAGATAATTTTTAAAGTCTCAGTTCAGCATTAATTCTTTTATACGTACATTTTTAACACGTACCTTTGTTGATGTCAACAACCTTTGCAATAAAAGTAAGAAAACTGGAAAAGTTGATGCTACAACGCTCTGTGATTGATAAACACCAAGACACCACAACAGTGTTTCCTTACCTTTGCGAAAGGAGTGAAACAGCGCCCCCAATTTGACGCTGGTGGCCAAAAAATGTACTGCATCCATATTTACTATTGAGAATGAATGGGAAAGAGTTAGTAGTATTAACCAGTTGGGGCGCAAAAGTAGGTCACTCTCTGGCGGGCCAACGTAATTGTTCCGGCGGGCCAAATTTGGCCCACGGGCCCCACTTTGGGCACCCCTGCTTTAGAACAAAGAACAATATACAAAACAATGTAAAAAAAAAAAGAAAAGAGGTAAATGCACATAAAAGAGGCAGAAGAGAGTGCAGAAGGAGAGAGTTTCCCGGCAGTCTGGTCCATTGATGTTCAAATAATCACATAAAAACATACTTTTAGAACTGGGTTTTGGTGCTAAAGAACAGAGACCACACCATGGCCTCCTTGCCTTCAGATCTTGTATATAGAACGTGTAAAAAAATGTGAGGTAAGTGTGGCTGGATAAATCACCTGCCAACAGCTGACAGAAGGGGGCATTGTTAAAGGGGGGGTATTATGTAAAATCGACTTTTTCAAGCTTTATATCATGTTATTATGTCATTCCCTCATTAAACACATGCCTGGAGTGTTGCCTTGGCTCATTCACGTATTTTTGAGTAATCAGTAAAAAGTTAGACGGCAGCCATTTTAGGTGTAGCAATGCCTCAGTCCTCCTAGGAACGCCCCCACCTCCTGGAGACGCCTCTGGACCTTTTGTCACCAGCCAAGCCACCAACCACTGCTCCTCAGCTCAGCAGAGCCCCCTCCCCGCACAGTAGTGTTGTTTAAATGTCACAGCAGTGTGCTGAAGGGGGCGTGTCGGAAAGCTTCTTAAAGAGACAGAGGCCTATTTCAAGACGTTCAGTACAGCCATTTTGAGAGAGCAATTTTATTCAAGGCAGTTATTTTAATTTACTGCATATACAGACCAACAGAAGGTTACGTCATCATTGTAGTATGCTATAGACTGGTGCTATGTGATTGAAAAAAGCATAATACCCTTTAACTCTTTAACCTGGAGTGAGTCAGGCAAGGTCTTCGACAGGGTTGCCCTTTATCACAAGTTAAGTTCATCATTGTCCTATACAGTGCAGCTTAGGTCTAGGTGTACAGGTGGGCTGAAATGTATCACAACTGAATAAAATTTGTATTTTGAATGAATGAAGACATAAACTGAAAAAGAAGTAAGACATCAAGTTACTTACTTAAGTTTATTTTTAATTTGTGACATAGAATTGGAAGGCATTCCTACAATTTTCACCAACTTTAATGACAGAATATAGTATTTTCATGTGAGAAATGTTAGAAAATAGCTATAAAAAGAGCATATGGCCACGTACTGTATGTTCTCTTGACAAATTAAACAAATTGACACGAGTGAAATTTACCAAGACTCTAAGCCACAACAGGTTGGTACTGGATAAATTAAAAGTAATTAGTTAGTGTTGGCTGATATTAATTTAGAAGCTATGTCAGATTTTTCCATTGGGCTTTTGGACTTAATTCTTTGCATAGTTTCGGCATTAGGAATGGTGATGAGCGATTGTTAGCCCCACAGCTGCAAAGTCAAAGGGTCTCTGTGTGCTGCCGGAGTGAACTCACCATAGCTACAAAGCAGATACTTAAAACTATTCACATACACTTGCCACTGTTTTGCAACGAAAAACATTGCCTCTTGGATTCAATGTCTCAAAAATGCACAGAAGACTACAACCACAGTATAAGAAATGTCCAAAGAGAAGTAGCCTATTTAAGAGCAAAACACTTTATGTATTTATGTATACCAAATAACCACATTCAAATTGTTATTGTGACCGCTCCCATCTGAAATATCAATGCACAATCAAAAAGGACTGTACTCATTAATCAACACATCTTAACTTTGTTGAATGGATGAAGTTTTAATCAGCACAAAGACTTCTTCGTAAGATTTTGAATTTGCTCTTTATTGAAGGAACTACATATAAATAGGCCCTGTGCACGGAATGTTGCAAAGTAACATGAAGCTAGCTTCCCAGGACTGTCTGTGTTTTATTCCATTGGAAAGCTGAAATACTAAAATAAATTTATATTTATACAGTACAAGTAGCTGATGGATAATTACTTAAATAGATAAAACTTTATTCAGGATGTAAATACTTCATCAGAGGACATTTGTGTGTTCATAGCAGTTTTAGCCTTGACGCTAAAGACTAACGTTAATTTAACGCTAAAAATGGTAAAATAGCACCACCATCTATACTGATTTTTATGAAACACACTCCACTTCACATTTAATGTAAATAAAAAACATTCGAAAAATTAAATAAACATGAAGAGTTGGTAGTCTTTACCTTACACTGGCCAACAGGAAGTTAGCCAAAACAGCCCATCTACCCCATCGTCTTTCTACCTTCCAACCAAGACACGCCATGATCCTGCCCCCTACATTGATCTAACCCAGGGGTGGGCAATTAATTCTCATAAGGGGCCACATAAGCCTGAATTGAGTCGGAGGGCTGCACCAACAATAACTCGAACTTATTCTGCGACTTCATCCTATTGTACATTACACTAAATTGGGTATTTTGAATACTGGGATTTAGTAGGACAATTATTTTTTGTAAATATTAAGCCATATCAAGCCAAGGACGCACATGTGTGCATCGTTATTCAGGTTATTCAACAAAAGCACCAAAATATAAATATGTATTGATTTGGAAAATACTATTTAGGAAACCTTTTTCAATAAATGAATAATAATGAGCCTGACTGGACTGTAGCCAATGTGTTGTTTATATCCTGATCTCTTATCACGTCAGTGCCCTCTGCTGGAGACGTATGGAATTCTTTCCCTTTTCCTTTTTATTTAAGCAGCCCCCCTAGTGGCTGGAGTGAGCATTCTGGTAATTTCCTATAAAAAAAAAAAAAGTAGTAGAACGTTCACTTCACTGGTGCAGTGGTTTTGTTCAATATTCATCATTAGCTGTGCTCCTCCACTGGGAGCCGCCATTACGGTCTTCATCTCGCATCCGAACTCGGATATTTTTCCAAGTGGCACCATTAGTCCCTAATTTAATAGAGCCATTTGCAGTGTCAAATGCAGCTATGGCTTAATTTGTTGGAAATCGAAATAAGGCTCAGATGTCCTCACACACTTACTATGGCAACATATAGGGACACACTTCATAAACACTTGCCAACAGTTAAATATCGGCCTTGTGAAACGCTTGTGAAAACAAGTCTTTAAACAGTAAAAAAAAAAAAAAAAAAAAAAAAAAAGCAAACAAAGCAGAGGATACAAAACACAAAATCGATTCATTTCAGATCAGTATTTAAGTCAATTGGTGGTTACAGCAGGGGCGATGTTATTCGTACTTTGCTGTAAAAATAAACCTTGTTATGAATATGTACTTTACCAACTTTATGAACATTTTGTGCAGATAGTGAGTTTGGACAGCATAGGAGTGAAGGCTTATTTGAAAGCTTTTTCCTACAAAAAACAAAAACATAATTATTATTGAAAATTCTGCACTTAGTCTGCAGTCTGTAAGGGTCATGTAATTCAGTCGGTCATTCAGCCTAATTTGTGTAGTTCCTAAAGCACTCCCCCCAATGTAAACGTTCTTTCTAGGAACACAAAATCTGACTATTAAACGTCAATCATTAATTTCCAATATGTGATTTCTCAGTAACTGCAGGCTGTGAGGAATTTTCCCAGAATTAGACTGGAAAATACCTCAGGATACAGTTTTCATTAACAGAAAAAGCATTCAAATCATTGACTTGGGACGCTCCCATAAATGCTGGTATACGATGTTGATAGTGCTTCTCAACCTGGGGTACTTGGACCACTAAAGGGTTTACAAGCAGGGGGCACTAATACTTGAATTATTTATATGCTTGTTATTTCTTCAGTTAATAAAAAGTTGTATCTTATCGTAAATATTGAACTAATGAAACACAAGCTTAAACCTCCCATTCAATTATTTATTTACCCATTTGTACTTTGTGATATATTTTAAATAAAACATATACGTTGGATTTTTTTATTTGGTTTACTTTATTTCCAGTTTCCAGTTAAAACATGTAAAATTGGCCCATTACAAATGCAGCATAGCAGTTAGCATGTTGTATATGGCCACACAGGCCATGTTGACTTGGCTTAAAGGGATATTTCAGGATTTTTGACATTGGGCCTCATTTCCTAGTTATCCAGAGTGTTGTTGATTTCTGGAGATATTTTTTTCTTAAATTCATGCAGTTCTTATATTTGAAGAGCTTAGTGGCGCTAGGCTAAGGCAAGACTAAAACATTTCTATGGCATCAGCAACCCTGCATTAAAAACAGTCTGACCCACTCCACAGTGCACCTGAGGTAAATCACTTATAACACCAGACTAACGATATAAATGTCTGTGTTAATAGAATAATTTTAACCACTTTGCATTTAAAATAACTGCTCAAAATGCTTCGTGGCTGTAAGCTAACGCAGCGGCGGAGTGATCTGCGAGAAAATAGTCCCTCAAAATACAGTAATTCATGTGATACAAGGTCAGTTATATTTCAAAAATTACTCTATCGACACAGACATTTATATGGGTAGTCTGGCGTTGCACTGTGGAGTGGGTCAGACTGTTTTTAATGCAGGCTAACTGATACCATAGAAATGCTTTTGCCTTGCCCTAGCCTAGCGCAACTAGACTCTTCAAATATACTAACTGCATGAATTTAAGAAAAAAATATCTCCAGACATCAACAACACTCTGGATAACTAGGAAATGAGGCCCAATGTCAAAAATCCTGAAATATCCCTGTAATGTTAAAACTGCATCTCTTTGCATTTAAATAAATGTATCTGGTCAGATTCTGTTTCTTTGTGACTGCTATAAGCATAATTTGAAAGCATGCGGTATCAATGAAACGTATTTCTAAAGTGCCTAAATATTGTACTAAAACAACAGAACTAGCATTACATCGCTAACTGTTAGCCAACAGCACCAATGTAACGTAACAGCACTTCCAAGATTAGAATTGAAATGGTGAACATTGTTAAATAGTGTTTTAAATATACCCATAATATGACAATGTTACAAATAACCGTGTCTCAACCCCCACCTGAACAGAGATTAGAGTTTCTCCAGTTTGGCTTTACCCAAATCTAAAAGCGTCTTGAAAAAAGTGAAGCGACAAAAAAGTGACGACAACGTGCCGGAAAAAACAATAGCACACTAAACAAGCAACAAAAACCCGACTAAAAATGGATGAAAGAGCCACAAAAATTGCAACGAAAAACATCAAAAACATGATTAAAAAAACTACAAAAACTCGACACAAAAAACTATGAAAACGCGACAAAAACGCTTAAAAAATGTGATAAATGCGGCGACAACACAACAAAAAAAGTCATGATCAGTTTTGAAGGTCTTAGCCTTTAAATTAGGCATGAGACTGGCCTATAGGTTGAAAGCGCCAGTCAAGAAGCTTTTAGATTTGGGCAAAGCTGAACTGGAGAAAATGCGCTCGGTTAGGGTGAGGGGGAAGAGGTTAAGGCAACTTTTCAAGAAACACAAATATGCAGAGTAAAAACATAATACAAAAGGGCAAAACGACAGTATAAAAAAGAAAACATTATTTAGAAATTTGAAAAAGACAGAATAGAAAACGGTAAACAAAGAAATATTTAAAGATCCAGCTCATGGTAGAAAAAGGAGGTTTGACTGAAATACTTTAAGTTGCGTGGGCACTTCCTGAGGCTAAAGACAGCATGCAAAATGTAAGCAACAATAAAATCAGCTGATAACCACTAACTTCGGATAGACATGCCGAATTTTGTCACACGTCAAGATGTTAAATAAATGGCAACTGATAGACAGGGCATTTGGCAAAATAGAACAATTGACAAATACTCCATGGAATTCTGTCAATATATTTCTAAATTGTCTTAATTCAGCTGGTCCGTGTAATCAGGGGGTCACATCACAGCAAACTTGCAGCCTGGCGATTTGGCAACTTTATTCTGACATTCCAGGCAAAACCTGCCTCGTTATTATCACAAAATGCTTAACCCACGACATTGCCATTTCATATAAAATATCAACTTCACCCATGGTTTGTTTTGCATAGAAAAGCCGCTCCTTCAAAGACAATTGTGGTTGGCCTTTTTCCCCCAGTGGGCATAATAAATCCATTACGTCAATAAATCGATGAAAGAAACACTTTTTTTTTTTTTTTAAAGGGACACAGCGTACAAAAAAAAAACAAAAAACAGCACAGCATCAAAGTTTCCTTGGTGAACCAGCTAAAAATGTTGCCAAAAGATTCTCACCATCTTAACCAGTTCAAAAGTGCACTTGAACAACTTTGTCTTTTGGCACAAAGCACTTTTCGTGCGATAGAGATATTTGAAATAGTTCAGAGCTTTGGAGAAACATGGCAACGCGTTTGAAGATTGTTCAGTGCCTTATTTTTTGGGTTTGTCCAGCTCCAAAAGTTTAGGCTCAAAATTGCAGTAAAGTTTTCACACAAAGATTCCAACATTTAAAGCGGTGGCACCTTGTCTTCATACTGCGGCGGAGGCGTTAGCGGCTCTATACTTATTTGCGTAGGCGCTTGGTGCACGTCGGCGTCTTTTATGCGCAGTTTTTCTGATTTTATCCTTCGGATTTTGATGGGGAGAAGTTTGTTTTTGCCCAGTCTGCGGTTAGCGGAGGAGGGTTGTTCTGCTGTGGTAGCTGTCGCAGTAGCAGGAGAAGTAGTAGTTGTAGTAGTAGCGCTGGTTCCTTCAGACTCATACGCAAGTCTGTCCACCGTGACCAGGTCTTCGTAGGAGGGTAGCTGGGAGACGCTCGGTCGAAAGTTGCTCTGGGTGACTGGGTACTGTCCGCTGCCCACCGCCTCCTCGTACGTGGGCACAGCGTAGCGGCTTGCCTGCTCCTCGGCACTGTAAAGGAGCGGATAAGAGACAGTTGAATAATTTAAATGTAAAATGTCTTTAAGTAGAGCTTTATTAATTACCACAAGTGGCAAAAAGAGTACAGTTTCTTTCTTCTTATCCCAACTTATTGTTCAGATTGTTTTTAGATTTTGGGTGGTTGCCATAGTCTCTTATTGATGGGAAAAGCTGAGCATGGAATGGAAAATAATCACTTTGGAATCCCTATAGACCTGACAGACATGAGATTTCTTTTAGCTGTAACAAGCCTTCTGATTGACTCAGTGAGTCAGTGATGCATAACAGACAGTTATGTTTATGTTATGCAGATCTTTGTACGCTATGTAACTGGAATCATGCGCTGTTGGGCCAAACACATCAATGAAATTCTTATTGTAAAAATGGACATAGAAACAGACGACATGTTTGGAACTGTCCATATATGGTCCTGTTTGAAGCAGTGCTGAATTATAACAAATATATTGTTTCTGCTAAATAAAGAGAGACATGGAGGAGTTGTTCAACAGCCCATAAATACTTAAAAAACGTACAATGCTAACCAGGAAGCTAGCAATGCTAAACAAGGAGTTAGCAAACTAACGTTAGCTAACGAGTGCCGTTTTTCGCTTCTACTGAACAATCTGCTATAAACATCCACATGGGCCCGATTTTGGCTCGACTTTATTGGCGTGTGATAAATATGTTAATAGTCCGCCAGAAAATGGCTAAAAATAGTGAAAAATTGTAACTCTCACAAGAGGTTTTCTGCCCTCTCGGCTAGGCCACACACCCCTGTATGACACATTGCCGTCGGTATCTATACAATTTTGTGAATGAAAAAGCTTTGATACGCTTGAATCAGACACGTCAACAATGGCAAAGTTGTAAGGCGTAATGATCTCTTAGGAGCACTTTGACTTTACTGCCCGGATGTCGAAGTGCTTCTGGTGTTATTACACCTTACAATATAGTTCCCCTTTTTATCCGCTTAGAAAATCGCCTTTTAATTTTGCGTAACTATACTTGGATCGAGTAACTCTTCACGTAACCGTATTAAAATAGGGAAAACCTGGAAGAGCTTGGTCGCTTCTAACTTTACTCCCGTTTGGGTCAAGAGAGAGGAGGAGGAGGAGAGGCTTTTACCAACACCGTCTGTGCTCTGTTTGCGTGACTGAGGGCACGCGTAAAGGCAAGGCAAGGCAATTTTATTTATACCGCGCATTTCATACACAAGGCAACTCAATGCGCCAGACAGGTACGCATCAACTCCTCTAAGCTAAGGTAAGAACATCTCTCAGTATACAAAAACAGTGCCCTATTCCTTTAACCCCTACCTACACAAGCACATTTTCTCCAGTTATTCTCCAGGTATATCCAGGCATTACCCAAATCTAAACGCTTCCTGAAAAAAAGTGTCAAAATAGTAATGAAAATGAGACATAAGAGGAGGATGAAAAAGCAACAGAAACATAACAAGGAAAACCTTGGATCAGTTTTGTAGGTCTTAGAAGTTTTTTTAGAGTTGGGTAAAGCCGAACTGGAGAAAATGCGCGCCGTTTAAAGTGGGGGTTAAGAGGTTAAACAAAAAACACCATGCTGATAAAAGAGAATGACCATACATTTCATTTAAAGGTGATTAAAATGCAATTCATAACACAGCCCGACATGAGATTGATGGCTAGGGAGCATTACAAAGTCAGATTCTAATGTAACTCCACAAAATGACCCATTGTAAGAAAACTTGCAAGAAAAGTTAATATTCCTCCAAAAAAAGAAAAAGGAAAAAAAAAAGAAAAGGCTGACTCTTGCACAATTTTTTCCCACACAGGCTGAGTGGACAAATGACCCCTCGCCGCCTCCGTAGTCCACACACCCTTGAAATCTGAACTGCCCTTTGCTGCAATCGCCTGCTCATTAAACTGTCAAAGCCTACAGCGGAGTCTCCACTCACGTTTCGGCGTTGGTCTGGCCCGTCGCCTGGTTCTGCGCTTGCTGCTGTGTGAATTGCTGCTCGCGCTGCTTGTTCCTCATCCCCAGGCACAAGGA
The DNA here is from genome assembly GCA_007210695.1 of Neogobius melanostomus. Classification (NCBI taxonomy): domain Eukaryota; kingdom Metazoa; phylum Chordata; class Actinopteri; order Gobiiformes; family Gobiidae; genus Neogobius; species Neogobius melanostomus. The sequence continues at coordinate 381,332 of VHKM01000891.1, forward strand.
CAGGAGCAGCACGGCCACTCCGGACCCCACCAGAACGAACGCTACCGACGACGCTTTCTGCTTTTTGCCCGTCGGGTCGGGATCTCCCCCCGAGCTGGTGCTGTTGTTGCCCGCGGGGTCGGACGGTACCACGCTCCACACGATCATGACTATGCCCAGGGCCACCAACCCGACCCCCAAGGCGCACAGAGCGTACTGGGAGCCCGAGTTTCCGGTGTTGTTGTGGCTCGCAGCCGTGCCCCCAGATGTGCGGCGGCCATTTTGGTTCGTCGCGGCGTTCGTACTCGAGCGCATTGTTGTTGTTTTTTTTGGTTCAATCCGTGAATTCAAGTCGGGTCAGAAGGTCTAGGAATGTCACAATCTGGAAAAACAAAGAAAAGAAAGTTGGAAGTTGGTCAGAAGCTACAAGCAAGAGCCTATAGGCCAGTGTAACGCTTCATTTGAAAGCTAAGGCCTACAAAACTGATCCAAGTTTCACATTGTTATCACCTTTTCTTGTGTTTTATAATCACAATTTCATTGCATTTTTGTCATGTTTTTTTTTTTACCCCTTTTTATTGCTTTCTTGTCACATTTTTTGCCACATTTCTTTTTTGTAGCAACACAATTTATTTTTGAATGTAAAGCAACTGATAACGAGGAAGAAGCCTAGATTAGTTTTGCAGGTCTTAGCTTTCAAATAAGATAAGGGTTGTGCAATAAAAGACAGGAAATGTGCATCAATAAAATAGTAGGTAGGGGTATCTTATATACACAATGTAACTAAGGGTATCATATATACACTAAATGTGAATGATAAAAAATAAAGAATGTAGAAGGATAGGATAAGGATAGAGCAGACTATATATATAAAAAAAACTTTAGGCTGTAAACTCCAGTCCAGAAGCTTTTAGATTCGGTCAAAGCCGAACTGGAGAAAATGTGCTCTGTTAAAGCGGGCGGTAAGAGGTTAAAGTCACATTGTGTAATATTTCACCCAGTAAAGAGAATAAATTACAAGTGTTTTTTTTTATTCTATGGAGAGATATCTTTATTGTTAAAATATTGGGGACGTCTCAAGCTCGTCACCATGGAGACGTCAATTCAATTCAACTTTATTCCGGACTCGTAGTCCATAAAAATAAAAATAAAGGACAAGACATACAATTAGGATGGCATTTTAAAAAGACAATCATGCCAATGTCTCCACAAGTCAGATTGATAACGTGTCGCACTCCATTTTATATTCGTGAGGGACACTATTATTTCATTTTCAGACATGTTCAATCGACACATAAAGCTGTACATCAAAGTTCGAAGCACGGCCTGTAAAGTGTTTACTCTGGCATTGACAAACATTTCTGTGGCACTTGACCATCTCGGCTTCTTCAAAAGCACACGCAAAGCATCATTATAGGCCACCTGGAGCCTACGCATGCTGGCTTTCTTATAATGAGACCAGAGATGAGCCGTGTACAAGGGAGTACAGTACGCTTTAAATAAAGTCAGCTTCACTCTCTCTGTACAACAGCCAAACTTCCGTGCCAGGGTATTAGCCTGGGCATACAACACTCTGCATTGTCTATAAATGTCATCATCATCAGACAAGTCCTCAGTGATGATGTGCCCGAGGTACTTGATTTTGGTGACAACGTGCAAAACATCATTACACAGACAAAAGTTTGGAAATGTCAAGTTCTTATCGTCCTTGGTTTTACAAATCATAATCACACTCTTCGAACTATTGTACTTAATGTCATGTTCCAGACCATAGGTTGAGCAGATATTGAGGAGCTGCTGTAGACCAGCCGTACTTGGACTAAACGCGACTAAATCATCTGCGTACAAAAAATGATTCATAACAGTTCTTCCGGAGACACAGCCAGTGTGACAGGCTTTGAGTTTAGTAGACAGTTCATCTAGATACAGGTTAAATAACACGGGGGACAAAACACCCCCTTGTCGGACCCCATTGCTCACTTTAAAAGGGGTAGATACACTGTTCCCCCATTTTATTTGCACTGTTTGCTGTGAGTACCAGTATACTAACAAACGCACAACATAACTGGGTACACCTTTTTGGGCTAATTTCAAGAATAGTTTTCTATGATTAACCCTGTCAAATGCTTTTGAAGCATCCAAAAAGCACATAAAAACAGATGAATTTTGTCTTCTATATTTTGCAATTGTCTCTTTAAGCGCATATATACACATGTCAGTGCCTAACCTGGTCTTAAATCCAAACTGGTTATCCGTAGATCTCACAAGCTTTAGAATCCTGTCCAAAAGGACAGTTTCAATGATTTTGGACACTATACTAGCCAAGGCTATCGGTCTGTAATTATCTGAACAGCCAAGCTTCCCAGTTTTGTTTTTAATGACTGGAACCAATAACACAGCTAACATAGAGTCTGGTATGAACCCATGCACAAGAAAAGCTGTGAAACAGATAGAAAGCATGGGGGCCAGCCTCACACTTGCAAACTTTAGGTGCTCAGCAGAGATTCCATCCAATCCTGTACTTTTGTTATTAGACAAATTGATTATTGCCTTAAAGACCTCATTTGTCGTAATTATGTCAACATTGTCAACATCATCTACAGTATAGAGTTCACTTGGAACACAATTAAACAAACTGCGGTAATGCTGCCGCCATAGTTCTAAAATGTTCTCAGTACCAGAGGCACCATCCACCACACAAGGCAGAGGTGTTTTATTCGAAGTTATACCTTTCACTTCCTTCCAAAAGTCATATGTATTGTTACAGGAGAGTTTCCTGGCCATAGAATCAGCTCTCAGCGCCCTCTCATTTTTACTGATATAACGCACAGCATATTTATACTGGGCATTAGTTAGCCTTTTATGTTCAAAAACAGGCCCATATCGAGGTTTTCCAGCCAGTATCCATTCTGTAGAAGCCTCCCGAGCTCTAGTATAAACATCAGCCACATGGTCGTTCCACCCTGGCCTTACCCTCTTTTTAGATTTTGATCTTTGAAGGGGTTTACATGACTCGTACAACACTTTAACAATATCCTCATACATGGAACTGATGACAGATTTGTGATCAGAATTATTGCAGTTGCCATCTCTACACATCATAGCCTCTTTTGGCAGATAGATATTACTCAAAAGAGTGTCTGTGTTCATAGTGTACAACAGTATATCCTCACTAGAAAGACAACTCCAATCAATGTAGGGTGTACCACTTTCAATTTTGTAACTTTCTGTCAGGGGCAGAGAGTGGCAATTTATTTGCATTCCGAGTGGAATGTGGTCAGCAGTTGCAAATTCATAGTAAATTTTTATATTCACCAGAGACGCATGGGCATCTGCTGTAGCTATGCAGTGGTCCAACCAAGAGGTTGTATGCCACGCCTCACTTATGTATGTAAAGCTATCGGCTGGCAAGAGAGCTTTAGTAGATAATATCAACCCATTATCCTCACAAAATTGGTTCAGATGGCTTGCAAATAATGATTTACTGTCTGTAATATCAGAATTCATGTCACCAACAACAAATACATTAGAACACGTTTTATCCTGCATAAAAGAATTAATAAAAGCAAGTCTATTTAGATATTCTGTTTCATTCTGCTGACACTCATAGGGGTGTACACATTTAAAATAACACATTCCTTGTCCTTCAGTGTTAAGTGTAATGCTATACACCAGTCTGCTTCAAGTCTGATAACATTGGCATAAGCATCAAGTTTTTTATTCCAAAGAACAGCGACTCCACCAGGAATGCGTCCTCGTATTATGCCATCACCAATATCTACGCAGGACTCCCCGGCCCCACTAAAGTTAGCGTTAAGTGAGTTTAGACCCCCCAGATCCTGTTTAGTTACGTCAACTAAAGGCAGCCAAATATGAGATTTATTAAAGGTTAGGTCCTCATCCAAATCCAGAGCCGGTTTTTCCTATACGCAGATTACGCAAGGTGCGTAGGGCCCCCACTGCTGCAAGGGCCCCGCATCTCAGTCAAATCACGGTGTTTCACTGATTAATGAGCGTTGTTGGTGACAGGCTGTTTGACTCTCCGCCTACTTTGCCACATACAACACCGAAATGGAGCAGTCTACTGAAGTGGATGAGCAGGAGAGACCTACCGCCTTCCTCCTGTCACTCCCAAGTTCCCAACACGTGATTGCCTCTCCGCTCGCGCCTCCACTCGGGCCGTCTCCCGGTGTTCGCCTCATGCTCGCATCCCGTGCGGCTTTCCCGTCCCCCGGCCCGGGCGTTGCTCGCCTAATGTTTACTCTGCTCGGACCGGGCAGCTATCTTGTTGTTTCGAGTACTGTAGAGTATCAGGCCAGTAGTTTGGTGAATAGATTGGTTTCTCAAGACAGCACGCAAAGTGTTCCCTCATTCGACACGAAGAGTTCACTGGCACTTGTCCATCTATTTTTTTTTTTTTCATAAACTTCTTAATGCATGCAACTGTAACTTTCTGGACACTGCACTTTTTATAATTCACCCACAGATGTGCGGTGTACAGAGGTGAGGCTTGAAACAGAGCTAGTTTCATGTGTACAGAGCAGGAGGAGAATTTCCGAGACAGAATGTTCGCTTGTGCATAAAACATCCGGCACTGACAGTAAATGCCTCATCATCTGTTAAACGATCAGTTATGATGTGGCCAAGGTACTGGACGACATCACATACATTCAAGATGTTCCCTGAGAGCTTAAAGTGATCTGTCCTCCTTTGTCCGACATATCACAATGACACTTTTAATTTGTATTTCACATCCTACAGTTCCTGCAGTGAATAGAGGAGAGAAAAAGCCAAAAAGCATAAAACAAATAACTGTCAGGCTGATTCTCAGTGGTAAAATAAAAATATAACCACCAGGTGCAGGTTTCAGTTAGTTTTAAGTCAGTGACCTTTTACCATTTTAAAAAGTGGGGGAAAATAGACTAGTGGTGTCTTAAACTCCAGTCTGACAGTGGCTTAGTGGTTAGTGGTTCTCACAGTGGGGCAGGGCCCAAATTGAGGTTATGTTCCACTTCTGCCCTGCACTACTGCACAGTGGAACTGTTTTTGTCCATAAATGGGTTCGCTCTTCATCAATAGCCATGGGATGTGAACTATAGGGCCCCCGAGTGGATTTTTGCTTAGGGCCCCAGAAGGGCCAGCACCGGCTCTGTCCAAATCAATTCTTTAATTACCCACTGCAAAAAAAGAAGAAGCATTTTCTGTGTGTATCTGCAATCCAAATTGTTTCACAGTGAGCCTTTACGGGATTGTGTGAAATTTTGAGACGAAAACGTATTTAAAATCAGTGGACCCCCAAACGACCGCAGACAATAATATGCCCATTATGGGGAAAAAGACAGATGCATTTATGTCAGGAAGCGCTGATGTTGTGATATTTTATCAGTATCGTGATGCCACACCCCCTCCTGTTAGAAACACGCGCTGATCTTCTGTGGGCCTTCTAAACCTACAAATTTTGCTGGGATTGCACTGTAAATTAAATCTCGAATATAGCTAATATGCATGCTAGTTTAAATAAATTAACGCATTTCTATTGCAAAATGCATATTCCATGACTCCGTTCAGATCATGTTTAGTTTAGATACATTTATCCTGCAATCTCACATTTTTCCTAACATAAATAAAATGCAGCCTATATAGGCTATGTAAATGCTTTAAAAAATGCTTATAATGAGAGCTGGACAATATCATCCATCACGATGGTTCACTGTAAACATCGTCAACTGCCAATTAAGGGGACATCGCCCAACCCTACTTTACACCCACCTGAACCGAGCACATTTTCTCCAGTTCGGCTTTACTCAAATCTAAAAGCTTTTTGAACAAAAGTTTAAAAAAAACAAGATTAAAAAGCAAAGAGCCATAAAAAGTGACCCAAAAAACCAAAACAAAAAAGCGACCAATAAGCAACAAAAGACCAACAATAATGTGCTGGAAAAGCAACACACACACACACACACACACACACACACACACACACACACACACACACACACACACACACACACACACACACACACACACACACACACACACACACACACACACACCACACACACACACACACACACACACACACACACACACACACACACACACACACACACACACACACACACACACACACACACACACACACACACACACACACACACACACACACACACACACACACCTTTTTAAAGCGATTACAAAGCAACAACAACAAAAAAACTATGACAACCCGACAAACAAAGCACCAGAGAGAGACAAAAACACTTCAAAATGTGACCCCCCCCCCAAAAAAAGGGGGCCTTTGCTTTCAAATGAGGCGTTACACTGGCCTATAGTCTGTGAGCTCTTTTGGGTAAAGCCAAACTAGAGAAAATGGTTAAAAGGCAAGACCTGGCTTGGATCAGGGTTTAGACTTGGTCTAGACCCGATTTGGTCTTGGGACATGGTATAGTTCTTATTCATATTCTTGCTTAATCCTGTGTTCATCCTGGTTTTGTTTGCAAGTCAAGAGCACTGCTGGTAATGCCCATTTTTGGTTTTCATTTCTTTTATTTTTCCCTCCGAAAACATTTCAAAAAGCTTTCAGGTTTGGATGGTCTTCATGGTAAAATGAAGTACCAACTTTCAACCACATGCGCCAACAACAGGTGCAGCTAAAAGCGGGTTTGCAGTATTTATTATTCATGTGGCACATCTATAGCCCTCGCAAGCTCTTAACAAGATCCACTATGGAAAAATCGTTGACATACCACACACAGCAGCCTATTTTTGAAGGTTTGAAGCTGTTAAGAGCCGTTTTCCAGCTTTGTATCATTTATGTTTTGATTTTCTTTATGCTTTAATGAGAAGTCACGTCAGAGTAACGCAAATTCATTTCCATCTGCAGTGACACAGTAAAATAGTAGACTTGGCTTACTGTGAAAACGTTTCTAAAATGGCATTTCCTTACCTTAAGTGCGCTCGCCAATAGTCAAAAATACTATCCCAAGTCCCTTATGTGTGCGACGTCCCAACTAAAATGAGCTCCTGTTCGCCGTTCCCCTTTTAGTGTCCGGCTCTGACCGCAACTTTGTCATCGTTTTGTCATGAGAAATTATTTTAGAGCCTCCAAGAAACGCCTTAAATTCCCAGGTAAACCCCACACAACTTCTGAGAAACGGGCGTGTTTTAAAGTCAACGGTCACGAATTTACGGCCTACAACTAAAACTTCCTCCTTAAAGTCATCGCTTTCCCAACGTTAGCAGCAGAAAATTTACAAGGGTTGATAAGAAGGAGAGGAGTAAGAACTTGTACAGGTAGGGCGTTCATTAACTATCCCTGTTAAACATACCCAGTCTCCGTCAAGACAGATACTAATTCCAAAAATTAGAAAGCAATGTCATTTTTTTCCTCAAAGCTGCTTTGCAATTAAATGTGCCCCTGGGATCACAAAACAAAATAGAAAAAGACAGTGCTCTAAAGTACAAAAGAACAAAAGATTTTATGTGTTTTGGAGGATTTAACTTTGCCTGCAGCCTTGAGTTTAGTAAGTGATAATGATAAACATGCGCTGTGTTTAGGTGCACGCACACACGTCTGACACACATCACAGAGCTTAATTATAATAGACTAAAACTTGCACTGTCACTTTAGTGAGATGCATATCGTCAGATTTTTTGCGCCACGATGCATTGTTAACCCCCTACTACTTAAAGCTACTACTTAAAGCTGGAGTACCCGATTTTTCCTGCACAAAATGTGATTTTTTTTATATGGCCCAAACTCCTTTCTAGCTCTCACAATCCCTCCCTGCATGTCCGAATTGTTCAAGCAAAATGTTTGTATGCACGTTTCACGTCCATGAGCGGTGGAAAAGTGAAGGGGGGCACCAACCCTCCCCCCAAAAAATAAAATAAAATAAAATAAAAAAATTAATTTTTATTCTACTTCTATCCTGAATCACTCAATAAACATTTGGGTGAAGACGATGCAACAAGGTTTGTTTTTTGCTGTGTTTACAACATACTTTGTGGTGGTAAAAACAAATTTACTTTATAACAACAAAAAGCCAGGTACTCCAGATTTAATAAGTGTAAACATACTTTAGAGCAGTGATTCTCAACTGGCGGGTCGGGACCCAAAAGTCGGTTGCAGAACCCTTTTGAGTGGGTCGCGAGCCTTTTCTAGAAAACATTTATTCAAAAGTGTTAAAACACTGCACGAGTCTGTTCAAATAACTGTTATTGAATTTTTATTACAATTTCAGCTTTTTAGGCTTTTCACAAATATTTTGTAAGGAAAATAAAGTATTTTACATAAATACAACAAATACAATCCGTGGCATTCTATGGTGACGGCGGGTCCCAACGTCAGAGCAGTGGAGAACCGCTGGATGGACTTCAAAGGTAATAAAGAAATAATTGGTCATAATTATGTTTTAGGGCGGAGACAGAGCCTCCTCTATACTGAGAGTAATAGGCCATTATTTTGTTGTTATAAGAACTTGCCGGACTGGATCTGGGCCGCCAGTTGAACAGGCTGGCCATACACCTTTCCAGGATTATTCTAGGCAGTGGTTTCACTAGGGATAATTTCTCTCCTTCATATTGACGGGCAGGGTTTTAAAAAAAATCCGTCATGGGCTATTTTTATCCTTCATGAATTAATCTCGCATCATAAGCAATTTTTAAAGACCCATTTACATAGCTTATATATAAGCTGCATATTGTGTATGTTAGGAAAAATGTGAGATCGCTGGATAAATGGAGTTAAACTAAACATCTGAACTAGCCTGGCTAACGCCAGACTGCTGTGTGCGCTCGAATCCTTTCGAACTTCACAACAGTCTGGGGACCATGGCCGACATTTTTCCATGGATTTGGGCACCAATCACAGAACGAGGAGGGACGGTAAGACGATGACGCGCTATTTGACATACGGAAGCTTGTAGTTTGTTTAGGGATAAAAAAAATAACAAAATATTTACGGATCCAACATGACAGCAGCAGACGCGATGCCATCTTTCGATCAAGCTTTAGAACGTGTTCTAAATAGTTTAGCTCAAACGTTTACAGCAGGTACGTCATACGTCATCTGATACCATGATACGATTGGCTATGGCTACGTGCAGACGCATGAGAGACATTCGTAGCGCCCAATAAACGGCTATGGACAATCGTAAACCACACCTCTCCTACGAGAAAATGAATTGGTGGTCCCCAGACTAAATATCACTTGTGATTTTAGTCTGGCGTTAGCCAGGCTACATCTGAACAATAATGGAACACAAATTTTGCTACAGAAATGTGTATGAACTCATGCATAAAAGTCTCAGTTGGAGGACGACTTATTCAGAGCGTCATCAGCTCATCAATATCAGGGTTCACATTACACTAATACAAATGTAAAGTGGAGCTTATTTGCATTTCTCAATTTTAACATTAATGTTTAAGAAACAGCGGGTGAACGGGACAATATTTACCAGTTCGCATCACTGCACAGAAACACACACATGGGAGGGAAAGAGAGAGAGAAATAGACGAGCTTGTCCTGAGACTTACGAGTTAAAGAGCGGCTCCAGATGAGAAGGATATTATTAGCCTTTAACTGCATTTGCATCGTGGTTTTCTTCCCTGTGTTGTTGTTAGCGCCCAGAAAGTTAGCTAGCTAAGCAGTGATACAAGTGAAACAGTGAGGCTGCTTTGAGAGAGAGCCCCGCGCGCTCTGAAAAACAGCAGCGCTGCGTCTTTATTTTAATCACGGCTTGATTTTTAATCCTTCAAAATGACGGACGACCTTTGAAATTTTCCGTCAAAGCTCAAAAATATTCCGTAAATGACGGAGACTTTTCGGTTAATGTAACCTCTGATTCCAGCCGTCAAATTGCTTTCACTAAACATGTCTTGCCAATAGCAGCTACAGACTATTTTAGGCCTTACTTTATGTCCCTGCAGCTTGAAAGTAGGGCTCACGATTATTTTCCCCATATTGATCGATCGATTTTTTTGTTTAAAAGAAAAAAAACAATAAATGTGGTCTTTCCTGGACTAGCCAGTAAACAGATGCAGCGGCCAAACTGAAAACTCCAGCTAACTCGGCAGCAAAAACAAACTCCACACTTCTAGCCTCACAGTAAAACATCCCCTCACAACAACACACAAAAATCTGCAAAGGAGACGCAAAAAAGTGGAATGTTTGAAGAATGTCAGAAGCAGACAACGAGCGCATGTTTGTGTGCGGACTAAGGCCACGATGTCACGGAGTGAACCGCGAACAACTTAATATGTACATAAAGAAATACTCGTAAACAGCGTATTTATAAGTATATAAGACGATCAAACTTACAATTCACTGTTAGAAGTCCAGCTAATTCACCGCTGCAGCCTCAAAAATAGTCCACATGGTCCAAATAGGGATCGATAGTTTTCCCCTTCAAAGGTAAACTCTTCATCCCAGTGACGCGTCCTGTTCCTCTGAGGCTCCTCGCGTATTTCTGTTTTTTGCTCATTAGATGAGTGAGCGCAACTTTGTAGCTGATTTTACATGTAAAATCACCAAGTCCTCTCCTTACTGCCGCATGTGCCATGCTCCTGTGCTTCCTGTTTATTTGGGCTGAGTATCCCTGGGATTGACCTGACAGGCGCTGCAGCATTGCGCCGTCCATATTTTTTTCCAGACTGCGACAGGATAGGCCAATTCTCCTCGATTAAAATGCTCCACACAATTATCGTGATCTTGCTGGAAAGTGCTTTGAGTGCCTAATGTAGGTGGAAAAGCGCTAGACTAAAGCAGAGTTCATGTTTGGCTATGCTGGAGGCGAGATTCAAACCCCTGACCTTCCGATCATGAGACTACCAGCTCTACCAACTGTGCCACTGACGCCTTTTTACACTCAAAGTGCTTTCCAACAAGGATCCACTCACCCATTCATACACCAGTGTACGCAGACACTGGGTGCAAGGCAGGTGAAGTGTCTTGCCCAAGGACACAACGACAGTGTGCCCCTGCAGGATTCGAACTGCTGATCCTCCAGTCACAAGATGACCTGCTCTACTATCTGTGCCACTGTCAATAGACTGAAGGAGAGCTCATGTTTGGCAGCGTCTATGCTGGACAAGGCATGTGTGCATGGAGAAAGATTAACCAATCACCTTACAGCAGCGGCATCGAGACCCACCCCATGATTTACATACATTAAGAGAAATACAGAAATAAATACAGAAATAAATGAATAAATACAAAAATAAATACAGAAATAAATGCATAAATAAATAAATACAAAAATAAATAAATACAGAAATAAATAAATAAATAAAAACAAAAATAAATAAATACAAAAATAAATACATAAATAAATAATTATATAAATGCACTTATTACAATAAATGCATGCATTTCTTTGCAAATTTGGTCTTTATTTTATTATTTATATATTTATTTATATATTTATTTATTGTTTTGGCAGCCACGGTCCTCCATAGTTGTCAGATATAAAAGACAAACATGTCTGTTAAAATGAGGGTCAATGAGAAAAAAAACGGGAACCATGGCTTTGGCGCGACGTTCTGTCACAGCTGAAAAGATTTGATGACGCTGGATGCACAGAAACTGAGCAAAGGATCATGGTCTCTGTGGTTTCCTTTGCCGTCTTATCGTGCTGCAACAACACAACTCTGCCTTTGCCCACGAGCCAACAACATGTGCCAACATACTGTAGCCACCGAGCCATTTTGGATTTTGAATAAAAATAAAAGTTTCTGTGCAGCCAGCTTCATGCATTTCAGAACATGGTTTGTAGAAGTTTAGACCAGTGATTCTCAGATCAAGTCTTGATCATTAACATTCCATTGCAATATCTCGATACTGTTGTCATTCTAGTCTGTTTTTTTTGTTTTTTAGTGTATGTAAGAAAATAAATGAGATAATCAATTATTTTCTTTTCTGTGTCATTCATAAGCACCTAATATATATTTGCTGTGGAGAATGTTTGAACTTTGTCATCATGGTGTTACTTGGGTTAGCGGAACTGATCAAATTGTCCCTTTACTGTTCTAAATGAGATAATAAATGACTTTTCCAACTAAAAATATTGCCTTCTCCACCAAAGATCATGGCGTGTGGAATGATTCAGCAAATTAAAGTAAAGTACAGAAGGTAAAAGACAGTAGAAGTATTGCAGTATCTGTAGAGTTGCATAATCCATTCACAGGTTTATCACAGCTTTATGACGTACATGACGATGCAATAATAGTGACTAAGACTTCATTCAGGAAAACTACAACACATACAATGATAAGAGAACCTAAATAGTATGGTACTGGGATAGGATGTAAGAAATCTATTTTTGGTGGGTGTTTGAAGCAGTAGACGGGAGCAATGCCATCGGCCCTGTATTATGTAATCCCAGGATAACTGTCACTCTTAAATCAGAAAGAAGTGGAAAATCTCAATGAAGAACCTTTCTGCTTTTGTAAAATCTTTGTCATCGCTCAAAAATGTGTAAAGCCAACACTTCTTAGGCTGGAAGTTTTGATGCCGACGAGCTACCAAAACAGACAAGAGGAAGACCACTTCCACCGCTAGAACAGTAACCGCTTATTAAGGCATATTTCTGGTTTATGCATTCAGTCATCATGCAATTAAGCCCATTTCAAGCAATATAAAATTACAGTATATCACAATCACTATTCAATCAATCTGCCTGAGATTTTCTTTTCTTCCCAAAGAATAAGATATTAATGTGAGCCTATAGAGCTCAATAGACCCCGGTCCACCCCTGGTGCCGGTGTAACGTCGAGCTGCACTACAGTACCATTAAAAACGAACTATTAACAGCTGGTAAACTTTGTCTTGCAATATTTCGTAACTAAAGAGCAGAAGAATCTTTTATTACAATTAAACTCTCATGCTTTTATGATTGACAAAACGTGTACTTTTTTTTTTTTATTCCAAAGCCTATATTTTCAACAGACAAATATTTAAAAAGGTACATTGTTTTAGCAGCTACGTCATTTACCAATTATATGTAGAATAGAAAGCCTGATTTGACAGTTGAATGTGTAAAATTATGTTATTTGCGGTAAAAAAGCGGAACTCGATGGCTGAATGTAAAATAACTGGATAGTTCTGCACATGCGCAGGAACGAGAAGTAGTGCCAATCGACAAGTAGTGTGTTTTGATGGTCAACCGGAAGTAAAAATCACAATAAAAAAATAGCCATATAGCCAAATAGCCTTTTTGAAATAAAACATCAAGAGTTTCAAAAAGAGGAAGGGAAAAGCGCTTCCTGGACATCCACAGAATGTAATTAAAAACCAGAGGTGCTCTTTGGAGCAGGGAAAGTAGTTCAAAAAACAGAAAAAACCAAGGCACTCTCAAAGGCCTTTGAGGCTGAAACGCGTTGGGGCTATGTTTGTCCATTTAGACATGCCATAAAAATAAAGGCATTAGAACTTCACCAGAGAGTGCCTTGGTTTTTTCTGTTTTTCAATATCAAGAGTTTATTTAAAAAAAAAAAAAAAACATTAACAATGTGGTGACCCAGGGACATAAAACACAATAAAAAAACAACAACAATTGTGTTTTATAAATGGAAAGGTTATGTAAGAATTTCGCTGTATCTTCAAGTAGTTGATATTTTGTTTCTTGTAAATTATCCACCAGTGGTTGGTAGATGGCATGTTGCTGATTAGCCTCCATCGCAACTATCTGGACTTATTTAACAAGGAAGGTCCCACTGAGGGTCAGAATATCTTTTCTCTGGTGATCAATACAGACGGCAACACATCATACAAGCTTAGCGACGGGTAAATTATTATTATGTAAAAAAATGAATGTGATAGGAGAGTGTGACCACTGTGCCTTCTCTCCAGCACATCCCAAAGTTTCTCAATGAGGTTAAGATCTGGACTCTGTGGGGGCCGAATCCTGTAGTGTTGCTGAATCTAGACCACCGGACCAACCCTAGGTCATAATGGTTCAGACGTTTTCAGGCACAAATAAAGTCAAAATCAAGTTATGAATGTGTTTTCCAATGCATTCATAATAATGCTTTGGAAATTATTATGAATGATTATTATAATGAATGACTGGACTTGTCCATGACAAAACAATTACTCTAACCGTCCGTAAACTCCAAAACGTGCCCGGTCCTGCTGATGGGATTTTACGCAGCACTGCCCCCTCCAACTAACAGATAAAAATGCTGGGGAATGTTTGGTATGAATGAGAGGTGTTGAATGTTTTGTTTCATTAATGCATGTTCCATCCTGCATATTCAGTCCATGTCCTTCTGAAGAGCTCAACAAACTAATATGATACTTCTAGAAGTCTAAAAAACAGCCGTTTTACCAAAAGTAGCCCTTTAGTAGAAATACACGGCGCCACTTAACCAGGCAGTCTGAAGCACAGTGTGTGACTCTGCCACAATGTACAACTAGCCAGAGCCAAACGTGCAGTTCTTTTGAGCCATGCATTAATGGAATATTTTACTACAGAATATAAAGCAACAAAAAGTATTCTTTATATAATTTCAAGAAGCAACTCAAATAATATTGTAAATTAATATTCACGAGGACTAAGTATATTTGCAGTTTACCTCAAATTGTTTATTTCAATCTAAGCTATAAAAATACACAGCCTGACAAACAAAACAGTCGCCACAAAAAAAGAAGTCACATGATCCAATATTTGGTTGGACTCCTTTATCTTTGTTAACAGCACACATTCTCTGCCTGTGGCATTGTTTTAATAGGCTTCTACAATGTCAAAGAACACTTATTGCAACAATTATATAAGATTTGCATTTATGATGGGAGAGTGTGACCACTGTGCAAAGGAATGGCTAATGGGCATAATAAAACACACTTACACAGCATTTGTAGATGATGGGATGCACTTTTAGAGGAATTTAAGTCACCTTGACCCATAAACCTACATCACAGGTAAAGTAGCTTTGCCCCACATTGCTGACTGATCATACTTTCAGTTTAAAACAATTCGCCTCGGGTGACATGACATCATCTAACCAATAGTCCTTTACACAATCATGTTCTGATGGAAATGTACAGAGATCTTTTACCGTAAAGGTTTGGTGTCACGTTGAAGATGGAGATAGAGAACCTGAATAGAAAGTAACCTATGTACTAAATGTAGCCGTCTGCTCCTTTAGTCTTGTGTTTGTTTTGAATGTAGCCTACACACACACACTTTATTTATTTTTACCGTCTACTTTCAGAATGTAATACGTTTGGTCAAATCACACCAACAGGCCTTCAAAGCAGCTTCCATCTAAACAGTAACAGTATTTTTCACTCCTTGGCCACTGCCTGCGCTCAAGCAAACCTGGCTTGGCTCTGTGGTTTATCCATTAAAATGACAATGAGAGGCGCGTTTGCATGGCCTAGTCGCGCTTTTTGCATCGAAAACCAAATCAAATTTCATTGTTTAAGCCTTTGCAGCGTAAAAAGAAAACGATCAAAAAGTAACATCGTATGATACAAACCCTTCCCCACATCGCGTTAATACAAACTAGGCGGGCTGCCCACGTGTCCAAAACGCTAGCATATCCGGGAAGAATAACTTTTTAAGGTTCAGAACAAACAGCTTAGGTCAACGGGTAATTTATTTGCAAAGTTAAGCTACAGCCCCAATGAAAACAAGAAACTGGGTGGAAGTGAACCAGTTCTCCTTTTTTTTTTTTACGCACCTTGGCATCGTTTGGCTGATACTGCGCCTCTTCTCTCCAAGCGCAGGGTCGAAGAGTTTATCTTTGGAAATCCTCACACACGCTAGCTAGCAGAGGTTAGTAAAACACGAATGCATATGACCAGGATTGTTTTGAGAGTCAAATTTTGCTGAGACCGATGGGCCAGGCGGCAGCAACATACGGTAAAGAAGAGAAAGAGGGAGGGGCGCGAGCGAGGACAGACTTCCACCAGCCCGGAGGGTTAACTGTTTCACTGCCACACCCCGTTCTTCAGACCGACTGAAGCGTCCTCATCCTGCTTCCTTCCTCTGTTAAGTGTGCACAACTGTTGGAGTAATAGCGATCATAGCTATCTTTGAATAGCTTGCGCAAAGTTCGTAATGATTTGAGATATTTCTGCGATGCGTGAAGTTAATTAGTCTAACCCAGGGGTGCCCAAACGTTTTGTGTCCGAGGGCCAAAATGAAAACGTGCCTGTGGACCACGGGCCAAACACGGCAATGTGA